>CAVLJG010000005.1:5824379-6257671 GCA_963669975.1 Acanthoscelides obtectus
TATGTAGCCGCATTGGTACCAGACAGATTTTAAATCAATAATTTTTGAACGAAGTCAAGAAAAATGTCGAGAAGTAGGTTGACTTTGGATTTCTCACGAGACGTTGTAATCAGTTCATAAAGTATGTTCAGCACAGCTATGCTGAATGACATAAGCTGCAGCGTGGGTGTAGCTAGAGGCCTGCCCTCAGGGCGGAGTTCTGTCACCCCTACTGTGGTCACAGCCGACGTCAACTACGAGCCGTGATGAAAGAAAGGCAACACCGCGCTCGGACGGCATGGTAGCGCTACCTGTGAACGTCGGCCGCCAGCGGCTGTGTGCTCCGTCTCAAGAACTAAATTTAATTTTGGAAAAGAGGACAGTTCGATTCGATACAAATCGTCTGAATATGAAATAGCTCTAAAAAATTTAAAAATACGAAATAATCGTGATATATATGAGTCGCTAATGCAGTTAACCTAATTAAAAGTATTTTGTTTACGTTTTTTGGTGTCAGCACACTATGTTCCAACAGGCCCAGCTTGGAAATGTGGAGCTACCTGTTTGTTTTTAATACATTTACTTTCAGTTTTACTGTTATTTTTCAATTTTACATAATCATTCAAAATTATGTTTGAAAAAATAGACAAAAGCTTAGATAAAATATCTGCATAATTGCGGCCACAGATGCAAGTTAAAGAAAATTCACTGTATATAAAGTCAGACTGAATGCTGAGCAAGGTTAACTGACACAAAATAAATTTTTGATTATTGCTTTTGAAGAAGAAAATGTCCAATCTATCTACATTAATAATAGATTCAAAAATGGCATACATATGGTAGAATATGATTGGTACATAACTGGTTGGAATTGACAGTCCTCCTCTTTGCAAATGATCAAAATGAACATTTGTTGTTAATGAACCTTTTTCTTTAACTATTAGCGATTTGCATATCTCGCAGTTTAGGTTTTTAGAGATAGCGTGTGAAGCATATCCAGATATATAAGTCTTAGTACTATCCTCTATGTCACAATTGGCTAAGTAATTTGTCTCAAATACTTCATTGAATATATCCAAAACTTCAGGATTTTGTTTGGTATCCAAGAAATAAAAATTTTCTTGAGTTTCTAAGCAGTTTTGGAACCTTGTTTTAATTTCTGCTAAAGAAAATGACGATTTCTTTTCATTGAAAATATGCTTCAACGGTACTTTCTTTTCAGCATTTAAAATTTCATCATATGACACATTGTAATTGCAGCCACATAAAAGTCTATAATTGCCAAATCGTTTTTCTAAATTATCAGTGGTGATTTTTCCAGGCAATACATACTTTCTTTTTGATATAGAACTGTATACGTTTCTGGTGTCAGGTGTCCATTATTATTCTCTAGATTATGCCATTTTTCTAATCATATCAGGAATTTTTTTAAAAATTGTACTCTATAATCATATTTATTGGTAATAGGCTTACAAAATTCGTTTCGCTTCAATTCTCCTTTTATTACACTTGTATTACTGACAATATCCCACCAATTCCTGATTATTTCCAAAAAGTGTGCAGCATCATTAAACTTTAATTCTTTCATAGCAGCTATTGTTGAGTGATGGAATAAATTATCTACAAAATTTACATTTTGCCTTTCAAATGAATTTGGATGCAATGTTTTATAATTTAATTTATATGCTTTCTTAACTACAGCTTCTTTTTCCAATTGATATACAGCACGAATGTTTTCAAATTTAGCATACTGAATAATATCATTATTGTCAAAATTAGGATATACAAAAGTTTTGTCTAGGTTTTTTAAATTAATCCAATTATTTCTGATACTCTTGAAAATATGCACAACATCATAAGTTAAATATATGTTCTTATCAGGATTATGTGGATTTGGAATAGAATAATTTTCTGATGAATCCTTTGCTAATTTCCTGAACATTGCTCTATTAATTCGGTGATTATCAGTAACAACACAAATAACTTCAAATCCACATTTTTGAACTAAATTTATCTTTGATCTTATCCATATCATCGAAATTCTGGATAGCTTTTTCATGTTTCTCAATTAATTTTTGTTTTCTTTGCATTGGGTCAGTTCTTTTGGGTGCTTCAGTTTTTGAAAGATATGATGGCAAGTTTGGGAAAATGGAGGGAACAGCATTTTCTTTCAATTTTGGATATTTCAAAGGTATATTATTTTGGACTGTTCCATCCGCCAAAACTATATTTTCTGTCCTGATGATATCCGATTCTCTAAAATGACGACTGTACACAGCTGAATATTTTGAAGGTGTCCAATTTTTTCTGGGAATTGCCATAAGCCATTTGTTTTTCAGACTTTCGGTACTTGGGAAGCGAAAAGTTGAAACATAGCTTTCTGTTTTCAAAGCAGAATTATAGTTTGCATTGCATAAAGGAACACAGCAACAACGAGGCATATTGTCTGCGTCAAATACTTGATAAATGAAAAAAGAAAAATACAACCTGAATTTGCACGTTTTCAATAGTTGAAATCCTTAGCGTCCTGAGGCGCGAACAGCCACAGTCACACTTCTTAGTTTATTTTTAAAGCATAGAAGCACTACAACTGGAGTCTATTTCTCATATATTATAGTCACCGATCACTTTGAACACATACACACACTTTGAAGCTTAGAAAACAAGCTTATCTCTTAATTACAGCCTCTGGGATTCCCAAATCACAAATTGAAAATGTTATGTTTTCTCAGCGTTTTGAGCACGAGTTGCGTCGATGCAGCAAGCAGCGGCGGGAGTAACACTACCACCTACGTTGCCAGATTTCTTTGTTCACGCTCGTAGTTGACGTCGGCTGTGCTGTGGTGTATCGTGGTGAACGAACTCCTCGTTAGGCTCAGCAGTATGGGTGTCTACGCGCAAGCCTATGCTGATGACGTAAGCATAGTAGTTAGGGGACGTTTTTGTAGAACAGTCTCGGAAATTATGCAGCGCGCTCTGCGCTCCGTGGAATCGTGGTGTAGGGAAGTCGATCTTTCTGTTAATGCTGAAAAGATCGAGCTGATCCTATTCATTAGGAGAAGAAGGCTTGACGGGCTGGTCATACCGACCTTCTTTGGGACTAGATTAGTTTTGTCCCAGTCATTGAAATATCTGGGAATTATCCTGGATTGCAAACTGAACTGGAGAGAGCATGTTGAATACCAGGTTAGCAAGGCTCGATGTGGGCTTGTAGACGTGTTGTCGGGGTATGGTGGGGGCTTAAACCCAAAGTGGTATCCTGGCTCTACACGACGATAGTACGTCCATCTCTCTTGTACGGCTCCCTGGTCTGGTGACCTTGCATTAGAACTGAGACAACTAAGGCCAAACTCAATAAAATTCAGCGTTTGGCCTGTATTAGTATTACAAGCGCAGTGCGAACAACGCCATTGAGTGCAATGGAAGCTCTGTTGGATCTCTCACCGTTGGATCTGGTGATCCGCGGTGAAGCGAGAGTAGTCGCTCATCGACTGTGGAGTCAGGGCAGCTGGGCTGTCTTGAATCCTGTCAAGGGGCGTACTGCCATCTTAGTCGAATTACAAAGGGAGGACCCCGTCTTTCTAAGCAGGAGTGATCGTATTACCCCTAAATATCGCTTCAACCGCAAGTTTATTGTGGAGTATCCAACCAGGGAGGAGTGGGACGCCGGTAGCGGAGTGAGCGGGCAGGTCTGGTACACGGACGGCTCGGTCACCGAAGAAGGCTCTGGTGCTGGGGTCTCTGGGCCTAGAACTAGGCTATCTCTGCCTCTCTGTGGATAGACCACTATTTTCCAGGCGGAAATCTTTGCAATTCTGGCTTGTGTATCTCACATTCTGGAGGACGGTGGGCCTAGGAGAAGAATAACAACCTTATCCGACAGCCAGGCTGCAATGAAAGCACTAAGTGCCTGTAAGACTACTTCGAGACTTGTATTGCAATGCAGGGAGGCTCTGGATTGCCTCGCAGCGAGGCATCCGGTATCGTTAATATGGGTACCGGGGCACGCTGGGATAAGGGGAAATGAGACGGCGGGCACTCTGGCGAAGACAGGATCAGCCAGCAAGCTCGTTGGTCCTGAGCCAGCTCTAGGAGTGACCGCGCATAAGGCTAGGAGGAAAATGGAGACGTGGGTTGCAAGACAACACTTTCAGAAATGGAGAAGTATCTCCAGACATCTCCGCCAGGCACGGGAACTCATTGAAGGGCCCAGTGCTAAGGATGGACGCTTCTGCCTATCGCTGGATAGAGCCAACCTAAGGTTGCTGGTGGGACTGTGGTCTGGCCATAACACGTTAAGGCGTCACCTGCACGTGATGGGGGTGGCTGAGGATCCCTTGTGTGAACGCTGCGGAGTAGAGGAAGAGACCTTGGCGCACGTTTTGTGTCGCTGTGAAGCTTTGAGAGCTACTATAGGCAGACTATACCGGAGTCCATTACTTTGGGCCCTCAGGACTCAAGGTGATTCTCAACTTCGCTAAAAGGGCGAGGCTTGTGATCTAAGGATTGTAGAGGTGCATAAGGGCCCGCTTAAGCGGCCTATACACTGGCTCCTTATGGTGGCCGGAATGCCTCTAATTTCAACATTCATTCATTCGTTCACAGGGTAGACACTCCCACAGTAACTGTTCAGATGAGGGGGGGGGGGGTATTGGGACCTTTCTGGCGGCAAGATATCCGTCATAATTGAAGGATTAACGTCAGCGCGGGTGTTCCCCAGGCATAGGCCTTGGTTTCGACGTTGTTCCTCTTAGATATCAACGACCTCTTTTCCGGTACGATGGAGACCTCCACTCTGGTTTAAAAATCTACCTTATATATCGAATGTAAAGTCTTAAACTGCACCATATTAACATGCCGACTCGGATGTATTCACATTTCCATTTTTTAACCCGAAATATATCGCTTTAGGACGCTTCAAAATTAGGAATAAAAATTCTCTACACTCATTTACAACGATTTACTATAGCGTTTTAGGATTTACATACAAGCTGACACATTTCGGTTTAAATATTCATAGAATGTAGACACCTGTTCAGTTGGACAAGGCAGTAGTGTTCCTTCATTGGCCGTATCTTCAGACAATCCACATTCAAAGCGGTGAAGAGTATGTTAACTTAATGTTCCGGCAATAACTGTCACCATTATTGTTGTATAACATTAGACAAGTACCCAAATTTATTTAATCGTGATATCGTTTTTCTCCGGCAGGGTTCTTTATGTCAACATATCCGGATGGTGATTTGTTTCCTTTGTTCAACGATCTTTTGGAAAAGTTTATGTATGAATAATGCTTTTTACTTCAGGTCTAGAGATTCACTACTTGATTTGATTTTCAAGCTACTTGACTTGGAATCATGTCAAGTATGATAGTCTGAAGATGCATTTTCTTGTACTGGTTCCAATGAAAATTATTAGCTCGCTTTTGTTGAAACTATTTAAACAGCATATCATCTACTTGGGGATGCAGCGATAGCCACATTTTTTTCTTTTGACTATTTGATTCACAGTCATTTTTAATTTTGTGACGGTTTTTCCAAATATTTGACACAGAGGATTTTTTTATAGCCATACGAGCACACAAACGATTGCATCAGCTAAATCTGCTTCGCGGAACTACCAAAATAGCTCGCATATAATGGATTAAAATAGTCGGCTATAAGCGAGGGTTTATTTTGGACGAGTCTATAATATCCGAGGATTTTACATGCAATTATTTATAGGTTTTTTTTTTTTTTTGGGTGAGGGGGGAATGCGTTAACGCACCATACCATAGCCCGAGCTACGGCGTGTGTGGGACTCCAGGTTGTCTTGAGGAGACCACCTAATACCCACTAAACCCTAAACCTCCGCGTGGCCCGACTCATCAGCGTCTCGGTAGGCCATGTGTCGTGCGTGACCTGCGGTCTGCTACAATGTCTCCTCATGTGTTTCAGTCTCTGGGAACGCCGGGTTGGTTCCCTTTACCTCGCACATTCTATCGACGTCGTTAAGCGATCATCGATAGAGGGTCTGCTAGGTTCTCTTGAAACTCTTGTTTTCGAAAAATCAAGAGTTTCAAGTCCTCTTACCTATATATTGTTTCTGGTCCTGGTCCTGGTTGGTCCTGGTCCTGGTTGGTCCTGGTCCTGGTGGGTCCTGGTCGTGGCGGGTCCTGGTCCCGGTGGGTCCTGGTCCCGGTGGGTCCTGGTCCCGGTGGTTCCTGGTCCTCTGCATCCACGCCGTGGGGGGGGAGCAACCGCGGGTTCTCCTAGTCTCCTAGTCAAGGTTCCAGTTAGCGGGTGCCAACTGGGACCTTGGTCTAGGGTACCTGGTTCTGCGGTTGCGAGGCCTCTCGTCCGGATCGTAGTCCATGAGGAATCGTAGCTGCTCGTTCGGGTGGTCCTGAGCTTTCTGGAAGGTCTTCTCCGCTTTTTTCCTCATGTACTCGTGAATAGTGTCCCAATGCAGGTTTCTACGCAAGGTTGAGTTTCTTACGTAGGGTGGTGCACTGGTGGCGATCCGGAGTAGCTTCATCTCTAGAGCAGCAAGTCGCTTGCGGTAGCTGGGGACAGCGTACCCCCAGACCGCGGAGGCGTAAGCGAGCTGAGGTCTGGCGATGGCCTTGATCAGCCGTAGCTTGGTCGCTAGCGATTTATAGGACCTTAAATTGTGTCCATTATATACGGGTTTCCATTATAAGCAGTGGCGGCTCGTGGCAAAATAAAACAGGTGTTCTGCAAATCCGAATTTACCTATTTTTTATGTCAGTTCGATCCTGCGCTCCTTCTTGGCAGGAAATCTGTCGATCACCTTCCCGTTGAAATTTTCCATGGTCGAAATAAATTTCTTATCAGTGGACAGCATCGACAACGCTGTAAGGCGATCCTGAGTCATAGTATTTCGAAGAAAGGTCTTGATTCTTTTCAATGTTGAGAAATTTCGCTCAGCCTCTGATGTTGATATAGGAGTTGTGACAATAATTTCTAATCGCTTTTTTGTTTCTTCTAGTGTTTCCTTTGTATCAAAATTCCACCACGAACAGTATGCAAGGAAAGCAGAAAAGGGCATTCTTCCTGTTGCATCCATAAATCCAGTCATTTCTGGTGTAAATCTCCCTGCTGAAATGCCGCGTATAGCCCTTGCCCCGACAAACGCCCTGTGTTTCTATAAATATGTCCGGCAGCGGTCGACCTGATACCTTCAGCTCAATCTGTATGGATCTGCATAAATTGCAGCACATGCTTTGCTTAAATCGCGCATTTGATTTTGTAGAGAGAGACAAAATCAAGCGCGTGCGGCTTGTGTCGAAGTAGTGCACAGACCCTTTTCAAGTGGCCCATGAATAATGTTACGCTGCGGTCGCGACGAAAATGACAAGTACACAATTGGTCGATTATAATGCTTTCTTAGTAAAATCAGACTCGACTCCGTGTCTTGCGGGGGCAGCGTTGCCGGTATTGTTTCTATTTGGTGATAACATGGAAAATAAATAATGATCAAATTACTACTGCTTTTTTCTGTTCAGCTCTGCAGAACTTAAGGGCCAGCCGCCCCTGATTTATAAGCAAGTTCATTATAAGCGGATTCTACAGTTCACTTTCATTAATGCCAAATTCTATGTTTTTGCGGATTCCTAACTTCCTCTGTTAGATGATCAAGTTCAAGCTAGATTATCAGTACGACATTAAACATTTTTTGTAATACTTATTAACATACGTGAGCCGATTGCATGAGAGTATTTAAGGTTGCATGCGTAATTATATCGTAATTATATTATAATATATTCATTGCCGTATATATACGCAAGCTCATTTTTATTTTACACCTTCCTTTTCGTGCGAAAAACATATGTAGCTAAATATTTATAAGTCGACGCCTTTATTAGTTAATAACGTTATTTGCATCTGTTCTTTTTTATCAGAAGCTGTAAATTACTACCTTTGGACTGAACAGACCCTCTTAGAAAAAATAAACAACACCTGAATTGTTGAGAATTTTGGCCGCATTCGGGCAACGACAGCGCTTTGTGTCAATGATCATTTGCACGAAATGGATACTAACTCAAAAGGCCGAGTGTCTATTAGTTGCTTTACTTAAGGCCCTTTTTTCCGAGTACGCCTCATATACCTCCGACTAAGGCTTCCTTAGTCCTTAATTTCCTTATTTCACTACCGTGTTCGAGGGACGCGGGATCCTACCTTTTTTTTGTTCTTCTTCTATCAAAAATACAAAAGACCAAGAGTTAAAAAAGAATAATATCCAAAGTCTCATTTATTTTCAAGTGATTTAGCTATAGAGGGATAGACAAAATATCGAACGCCTCCCCTTAAGCAGAGCC
This sequence comes from Acanthoscelides obtectus, assembly GCA_963669975.1. Classification (NCBI taxonomy): domain Eukaryota; kingdom Metazoa; phylum Arthropoda; class Insecta; order Coleoptera; family Chrysomelidae; genus Acanthoscelides; species Acanthoscelides obtectus. The sequence goes on from CAVLJG010000005.1 coordinate 5,832,679, forward strand.
CTTCTCATTGGCTCCGTATTTTCTGAAATTCCATTATTGGCAAGTGTAAATAGTAGCTTGATTACTTTGGTTACAAATAGTTGTATGCTGTTGAGCATTAAGACAATAAATGTTTGATACAGATATTTTAATGTTTTCTTTAATAACTTCCATCAGCTTCCTTGTTTTCTGGGTGTTCAGTTATAAATATACTACTTATTTACTATTCTTTTCAATTTTTCTTAAGTTTAAAAAATGATAATTAGAAAAGGAAACGTACTACTTCTGAAATATCTCTTGGAATAAGACTATGGAGTGAAAAAGGCATCAGGGCTAAGAAAAAGAAGTGTGTGTCTGCAATTTTTGTCATTAAGGGCTTAAAAATTATGCGTCTGTTTTAAATATAGAAATATCCGTTCTGCATTCTTGCTTAAAAAAATCTTAATTGATGATCGGAACTTGTTGCTAGGGGTCCGCTTCTGGTACCCTTTTTTTTTACAGGGACTTGTGATGTTTTTGGAAACTATTTTTTTGTTAATAATTTCCAACTATAACACTGATCAACAGCCAAAAAATATCCTAAATAAAATCAAGAAAATATTATTATTTTTAATGTGCTAAAACCGGAATGAAACTTATTTTTTCAATATTAGTTGAAGTTTTAGAGATACGGTAATTATATGTGTTCCTGCTGTGACAGTGTTAATATACTGTAATTCACAAGAATGCACGTGCTACATTTTTATATTCGACAAGGAAAGATGATGTAATCGGCATGATTGTGTTACGTTATACATACGTGTACATTATATTGTTTTATATTAGCCATTTTTTCCTCAGTTGGCTGACAGCGTTCATGCAAGATGTCTCGAAAGTGAGTAAACAATCTAGATCAGTTTTTGCGTCTCATTACTGCACTACTAACAAAGGCATATCAGCTTTATTTCGGTTGTAAACTAGGTGATCAAGACAAACAGTGGGCACCCCACATCTGCTGTAATACATCTGCTTCAAGTCTGAGGAGCTGGTTAAATGGCAAAAAACGGTCTATGCGCTTTGCTGTCCCAATGGTTTGGAGAGAGCCTACAAATCATATTAATGATTGTTACTTTTGCATGGTACCTTGTGTTGGACAAGCCACAGGTATGTCCAAGAAAAAAAAATCGGTTATTAACTACCCAAACGTACCATCTGCGATGAGACCTGTGCCTCACAGTGACGAAAATCCTATTCCAAAACCCCCAGAATCCTACACTTGCGAATCAGAAAACGAATCAGATCATGGCGATCGAGTGATTCGTCAGGAAGAAGATATGCCATCAACGTCAAAAGATCCTGATTTTATACCGAGCACGTCATGCCACCAACCGCACAAAATAACACAGTCAGAATTAAATGATCTTGTAAGAGATTTAGAACTTCCAAAATGTAAGGCAGAGTTACTTGGATCAAGACTGCAGCAGTGGAACTTGTTAGAAGACGATGTTTCGGTATGTGTTTTTCGTAAACGCCACAAAGACTTAGAACCATTTTTCCATATGGATAATAACTTGGTTTTCTGCAGTAACATTAACGGCTTACTGACGGCTTCAAATATAAACTATAACCCAGAAGAATAGAGATTATTTATAGACAGTTCAACATTGAGTTTAAAGGCAGTGTTATTGCATATTGGAAATATTTTACCATCTCTTCCTGTAGGGTATGCAGTTCACATGAAAGAATCATATGATAATATGAAGTACCTATTGACATGCATAAAATACGATGAGCACCAATGGCATATTTGTGGCGATTTGAAAGTTGTTGCACTTTTAGCCAGGTCAAAAAAATGTACAGCATATGCCATTAGTAGATTCGAAAAAGTTTTTATTACCACCACTGCATATCAAGTTGGGCCTAATGAAAAACTTTGTCAAGGCATTAGATAGAGATGGGTCAGCTTTTCAATACCTGCGTCAGAAATTTCCAAGACTAAGTGAGGCAAAGGTTAAAGAAGGTATTTTTGTTGGGCCACAGATTCGAAATATTTTGAAAGATACACAGTTTGAAAACACTTTAACAGGTATTGAAAAAACTGCTTGGAATGATTTCCGTCTGGTGGTCACTAATTTCTTGGGATATAGAAAAGCTGACAACTATAAAACCCTTGTCAAAAAAATGCTGTCATCGTATCAAAAGATGGGCTGTAATATGTCTCTTAAGATACATTTCCTACACTCACACCTGGACTTTTTTCCTGACAATTGCGGAGCCGTAAGTGATGAGCACGGCGAACGTTTTCATCAAGATATTTCAACAATGGAAAAAAGGTACCAGGGAAAGTGGAATCCTTCCATGCTTGCAGACTACTGTTGGACTCTTGGTAGAGATGCTCCAGAAACGATCCATAAAAGAACAGCAAATAGACAGCGCATATAGTGATTCTTATAAGTATATGAATCTTGTTACTTTTTCTAATATATCCTTAAAAATAAAAAGTTTTTTTCTAAACCGCAACTAATTTTTTTATTTCATTGTCATTTTTGGATTCAGCGCCCCAAAATTAACAAAGAAGTGCACTTTTCCCACAAGATACAATTAAAAAACTAAAATTTGTTGTCCAGTGATAATTAAAACAGTGTAAAGTATATGAAGCTTAACGTTAAAAATTAAATGTCACACTCTTTTAAAACGTACTTTTAGCTACTTTTTATGCCTCTATGTCTTACATTTTACGCAATAAAATCAATATCCATTTAACAATCGTTTCCAAGCAATCAACACTATATTGTCGATAATTAAGTCTGCTATTATCACTCTTTAAACGATTCTGATTACCATTTAGATGAGGTTCACGGGTTTTTGCGGTATGCGCCAACCTATTTCTTCCAATAAAAATCGCCACCAACAGAATTTACGCCAGTTTAATAATCATAAATTTTCACAGTTAGTTAGCAATGTCATTTCCTAGCCGCAGGCTACCGGTAATTGTTTTGACACTAATCATGATCTAATAAATCTATATTAATTATTTCTAATGAAATCAATACTTCATAGGCTGCACTCTCTTTGACCATTTGTTGTTCGACAAAATTCCATTTTCAGTCAAACACTCATGGATTTGTAAATATTACTATCCAGGGTGTTACTTAATGCAAGGCCGTAATGACAAGGGTGCATCCCTGAACCAAATTTAAGTAGGAAAGTGCACATAAATACGTGTCCTAAAAAGGGTGTCAAAGTTATGAAGAACTCTTTTATTTGCAATATCTCGAAGATTCCCGAGCTACTTTTTCAGAATTTTCAGACGCTGAGTAAGTACTAACTAGAAGATAAGTATCAATTCCAGTAGACTAGGGCAGTTTGACCAATAATATTGCTAAAAAAAAAATCGCCAGTGACTTAAAAAGTATGAAGTTTTGGTGGGATACGTCAATCAGTCCCTGAAAATTCCCAGTTAAAATAAGAATTAAAGATGCGCCGAGAAGGGATTGAAGGTCGTATACAAGGGATGTCTTTTAAGTTTTACATATAGAAACATAGTAGGCCGCGCGGATCAAACGTCAGTACTGAATCTTAACCTCACTCTTTAGTAAACTTAAATTCAAAGTTTCACAACAATACGTGCAGTGTTCTCACTATAGTGAAATTTTAAGTGTCTTCAAGTCATTTGAAAAATGGAACTCAACCGAGAACATTTTCGCGCCATAATTTATTACAACTTTCAGATACGTTGGATACCCCACCTGCTGACTGAAGAGCAGAAAGCAGCCAGGGTTAATTGGTGTCAAAATTGGTGTCAGAAAATAAACGACAGTCGGCTGTTTGGGTGTTCCAAGATGAAGAAAAGCCAACAAAAGTCACCCGTTCTCGAAGTGTTTCGTAAAAGATGGTCGCGACATTTGTGTCAAAAGCGGCATTAGTCTTCGTGGAGAATACTTCAAAAAGCAATAAAGTCATTTAAAACTACCTACCGTGTTGTTTTATTTCCATATTCAAAACTTAAAAGACATCCCTCGTAGTACCCCATCTATAAGACATTAGCAGAACCAAACATTCTAATTCGTTTCAAAATAGATTTCCAAATTCATTTTTGTGTTATGCTTAGGGTTTCTCAACCTTTTTTTATTTCTAGAAGCACAAGATTTCTCGACCGGTTTGTCTTGAGCTTATTTCGAGAAATTTTGCTTTATCTTAATATCTCCTGCTTTATTTCAAATTAAAATGATAGATAAGATAATTAAATCAGACGGTAATCATATAGTTACAATAAATTGTACTTTTTAATTAAGAAATCAACAACAATGAGTTAAACTGTCAATGGTGACAGTCATGGCAGACGACGCTGTCAATGGTGACAGTCAAGGCAGACGACGCTGTCAATGGTGACAGTCAAGGCAGACGACGCTGTCAATGGTGACAGTCAAGGCAGACGACGCTGTCAATGGTGACAGTTATGACAGACGACGCTGTCGATAATGACAGTGGTGACAGCTGTAGAATCCAACGCGGAAAACGATGCCAAATATCCAGTGTTGCAGGATACAGTTGACTAACGCTGAGGGACGGAGCGGCGCGCGAATGACAGATGGAATCCTCGCGGGCCGCGGGGTGTCAGCGATGCCATACTCTATAGTCCATTCATTGAAGAAAGAAACTAAACTACTCATATTCACACATACTCCTCGAGATCGGACTCCAGATCGCCGTGTGGTCTCTCACTCCATTGATCCTGCATATGGACCGATTCCGCCAGCCTCGATTTCTCGAGCCGTTGTTTTTTTCTGCATGTCGACACATTTTTCGAGAATTCTCGAGCAGAGATCCAGTTAAACAACTGTGTCATAGATGGCCTTGGGATCTTTCGGATCCCCGTTTGGAAGCAAGAATACAGAGTATAGCTGGCATCCTTCAGGTAGAATATGTTAATCGAAATAGAAGAAACTCGTCGCGATCTGGCCGTTGCTGCAACTAATTGCAACCTTTTGGGGTAGATCCGCAGGGTAGAGGAGAAATTTCAAGATGGACGGGAACTATGTAATTATTGCATGCGCCTATTTGACTAACTTGATCCATTTAGGCCCGATTTTATTATTGACCCGCGGGAAACAAAATTTGCGCCTTTGGCTCTAATTGGACTGATAAGAAGGCGTCTTTGAAGTAAACTAAATTAATTGTAAAATGTCTCTCAAACTAGAGTAAAATTAAACGATGATTCAGCTACAAAATACTGCTTAATATACTCTTTGAAGACGTAAAGAAAATTACAGAATGCTTATTCTTCCATAAAAATCGAGTAAATAATCCATTTATACAGCAAGGCTACAAATAGTCGTCCCACTGCCCAGTAGATGCCGCGAGAGCTTCCTGTTGACAGGGCTGGCTTGAGGAACATGTTTTGGCGCGGTAGTCAAGTAAATTGAATATTTTAACGATGTTGTTAAAGAATAAACATACTGTTATTTTATTTATGCCGTGTCCTGGCGCAAATAAAAAAAGGGCTTTTGTATACTAAGTGACATATAAGTCCGAACACCCAGTTTAAATGGTTTTATTTTAATAAAAGTTGGTGAATGTATTTATCTTACTGTAAATAACAAGTGAAAAAATTTTCAGCCTTATCAGTTGGACATTCCGGTTTTTATACTGCTTTTTTTTAATTCACTAACGCTCTAAAAATGAATATTTCAGCCGCAGTAAAGAATCAACGTTGGCGGATTTTGGTTCTTGACATCCTTTACGATCGGTTACGATGCCTAGAGTACGGAGACCTGTACGATTTCGTCAACTTAATGAGTTTGATAGGGGCTGTATAGTGGGACTTCGGGAAGCTGGACTTTCTTTTCGGGCAATTGCAGTTAGAGTGCAAAGAAGTGTAGACACTGTGGTTAGGTATTGTCAGGCATGGCTTCGAGAAGGCCGTATGCAAAGAGCAAGGGGCACTGGACGCCGCCGTAGAACAACAGACCGCGAAGATCGCCGCCTAAGATTATTGGCCTTAAGGGACCGTTTCTCCACTACCAGGTCCATTGCAAATGAATGGTTTGCAGAACACGGAAGACCTATTGGCATGCGAAGTGTTTACCGACGAATGAGAAGTTTTGGCTTGTTTTCATACCGGCCACACTGGGTCCTCCCTTTAACTCGAGAACACCGACGTAATCGCCTTGAGTGGTGGAGACAACGGTCACTCTGGGATCAGGAATGGAACAGTATTGTATTTAGTGACGAGTCTCGATTTTGTTTAGGCATGCACGATGGTCGTGCCAAGGTTAGAAGGCGACGTGGTGAAAGGAGGAATCCAAAGTTTTTTGTTGAAAGACATGTTCATCACACTGTTGGAGTTATGGTTTGGGGTGCTATAGCTTATGGTTCCAGGTCACCTTTAATCTTCATCAGAGGTAACATGAACGCGCAGCGTTATATCCACGAAGTTCTAGAACCCCATCTTTTACCCTATCTTGACACCCTGGCAGATCCAACTTTCCAACAAGATAATGCCCGACCATATGTTGCAAGAGTCACAATAGACTTCTTTCAACATAATGATGTCACATTGTTACCATGGCCACCAAGATCTCCCGACTTATCCCCAATTGAGCACGTGTGGGATATGATGGGTAGGAGATTGCTCAATTTGCAACGTCCTCCTCAGACTCTAGAAGCACTTCGAGAGGAGTTGGTGGTTGCCTGGAATGAGATACCACAGGAGGACATTGACCACCTGATCAGAAGCATGCCTAGGCGCGTTGGAGAATGCGTAGCACATCAGGGTGCATCCACACATTATTAAAGGTCAAAGGGCTTTAAAGCAGTGCAATCATTTTGAAATTTTTATCATTTACTTATTATGATTCATTAAGTACTTATACAAAATTTTATTAAAATAAAACCATTTAAACTGGGTGTTCGGATTTATATGTCACTTAGTATACTTAAAATAAGTGATTAATGACATATTTCTTGATTTAAAACCGAATAATTATTTTCTAGTTTGGAAGACATTTTATAAGAAATCGATAATATTCATTAGATCCATTACTTCAGAGATGTCTCCTCGTTGGCTGACTTTGTGACCCACTCGCTCAGTAAACTGGTGCCTTTCCCAGTCAAGCCCACGAAGGGATAGCTGATGACTGCGTTGCGTGGGTAGTTCCTTTTTTCATATTACAAAGTGATAAACCTTTCTTCAATTCTTCCCAGCACCCTTTATAAAATAGTACATCTAACTATACCTTCATCACTCAAATAACCCCAGTTTAACAACCCTCTAACAAACCAGCGGAAAATAAGACGTTATCTAGCGTCGTCTCTATTCCCCCCTCCACCAGGGAACGCACGTTATCTTCCCGGAAAACAAATGGCGGCCAATAAAACCCGGCAAACTAGATTAGGCTAAACGGATTATCTGAAGGCTAATAGCCTAGAACAATTACTTAAATAATAGCGGGGTGCGCTGGAAAATGGCTACCGGATCTCTTATTTCCTTGGGGGGAAATCCACGGTAAACAACTCTCTTCCCACCCCTCAGACTGTGACTCTATCTCTTGATGATAGGAACTCGTACAGGGTGGTCATTGGTGGATAGAATAGAATCAATGATCGAAAACAAACATTTTAAGTAATAATTACTTTAATACGACCACAAAGAAGGTTTAAAAAGATTGCTGCACGACCAATTTAAGAAGTTTGTACAGGGTGGCCAATATATAGGGTGAATTTGAAGTTGAGTCATTAATTTTCAGATAATGATTGTAGAAGGAAGATAAACCAAAATATGTGTGTAAAAATTAAAAAAAAATTAAAAAATAAATGTTACCTTGTTTTATAAAGTATCCTCCCGACAAGTATTTCAGTGCGGACCTGTATTTGATCGTGAGGTCTTGGAGCACCGGCATGCCGTCCCCTGTGAGGTCTTAAGTCACCTGATTCACGAGCCCGTGGTACTACATTAACAAAGGCACGAGGGGTTGGTTGCACTCGATTGGGAAACCGATCCGCATAAACATGTGCCATTTTTTATTTCGTTTGAGCCACGCAACAGACACCACTATTCACTCACGCGTTACCGACTGACACTGACTGTATACAACTGAATAAAATAATTGTAAAAACATCGTTCCAAATTCTTTCGCTTTTTTGTTTCCGATGCGATGAACCGATAAGGCTTATATCCGTTGTTGCCAAACACGAGCACATAATATTATTATTGAGACAGGGCGGTACTCAAACTTCCAAAGGGCTATAACTTTGTTACTTTAATTTTACCAGAAACATAGTAAAGGAAAAAACATTTCTTTTGATCAGATCTACTCACTGTTAAAATAAATGACTCAACTTCGAAGTCACCCTGTATAACTTACTAATTTGAATCGCGCGCCATTTTTGATACACGTATTGCTAAAACGTCTTACTTAGAAAATGAGTCGATTGTTGCAACGATTCGGAAGCTACGACAAGATTTCGGTCGAAGTAATGTGCCCAAAGTCAACACCATTCATCAGTCGGTGCGGAAATTTGAAGAAACAGGCGAAGTTGAAGACTTGCCAAGGTCGGGCCGTGTTCGAACTGTTCGTACTCCGGAAAATATCGAGAGAGTTCGTGAAAGTGTAGTGGAGCGCCCTGACACGTCTACCAGGCATTTGTGGCCAAAAAAAGTTATTAAGATATAAGCAACTACATATTTAGGTCATCTTGTGCTATAATCGCAATAATTTTGCCCTATAAAATCACCAAGAAAACAACATAGAGCTGGTAACCTTTTGGTTAAAAATAAGATTAGCTTTTGATGTACTTGTCACAGTGGTTATAATAGAATGATTTCGCAAATAGGTTTTCGGCCACAGGTGAACAAAAAATGCACAGGCAATTTTTTCGTCAATAAGCCCTCCGACTTAAAGTCTTCTGAATTGGAGTTAAATATGTCTGAAGAAGCAGCACTCATAGGAAAGCACGTTGCAAATAAAAACAACCGAGAACCCATCAGTCAAAGATCAGTAGGGGGACGGGGGCAACCAAATTCATGGTGACGAATGATTTGCAGTCTCATTCCGTATTAGCTCTTTTGTGCGACTTGTATGGCCGTTAGTTACTTCAGCCTCAAATATTGTTGCTATGCAGGGTAGTCATTATTAAAATGGCTAATAGGGGGGTCCAAACAATCACACAATCTTACTAATTTTTATAATCTAATCTAAAACGTTTTTAAATTGGGTAATTAACAAATAAATGGCATTAAGTTTTTCTAAGTTTTAAGCCAAAATTTGTGGTCAGTAAGTAAGTTCCATTAAATTAAATATTTAAAACACGCATGACAACAGCGCGTCGGTCATTCATCACTCTTATCGAACCGGCAATCGATCGCAAACGGTAACAGTGGTTAGTTATTGTTCGCGTGCGTCGTCGTGTTTATTTACAATGTACTCGAATCAAGCGTTCGCCTACATGTTGTTTGTTTACGGTGAAGCTCGTCAGAATTCAAATCTTGCAGCTCAAGTGCGACAGATTTCGCCAACGGGTAGACCCAGACAGAAGGACATTTGTGCAAGTGTACCAAAGACTTCGAGATACAGGAAGTGTTCAGCCCACTAATATTCGCAGTCGTGTAGAGCAGCAGGAACAAATTTTAAATATCGTGGAAATCAATGCAGATATCAGCACTCGGGAATTAGGCCGTCGCGTAGGACTATCGCATACCATAGTCCATAGAATCCTACGGGAAAATTTGCTTTATCCCTACCATGTGTAACGAGTGCAGGCCTTGTTTCCAGAAGACTAAAATAAATTACATATAAAGATTCTAAATCTATTGCACTATTCTGCCAAAATGATAATTTTACTCTTTCCTAAAAAATTATTTTTAATATCCAATCCTTTCGTACTAAAATATTAAATTTAAATTAAAGATAGAAACCAACCTGGCTTACACCGGTTTAAACTTAGATCATGTAAAATTTTAAAGGTCGAACAGACCTAATATTCTCAGCTTCTGCACCAAAAATTAATTTTAATCCAACATCGAGGTCGCAATCTTTATCTTCGATAAGGACTCTTTGATAATATTACGCTGTTATCCCTAAGGTAATTAAATCTTACAATTATTATTAATAGATCACATATACATAAATTAATGATCAAAATTTAAAAAAAGTTCAATTAATTTTTCAATCACCCCAATTAAATAATTAAAAAAATTAAAAATTTCTATACTAAAAAAAATTAAAATTTTTAAATATAAAACTCTATAGGGTCTTCTCGTCTTTTAAAAAATTTTTAGCTTTTTAACTAAAAAATAAATTTTTAATATTTAAATAGAGACAGACATTTTTTTATCCAACCATTTATTCTAGCTTCTAATTAAGGAACTAATGATTATGCTACCTTAGCACGATCAAAATACCGCGGCCATTTAAATCCTCAGAGGGCAGGCTAGACCTAAAATTAAAATCAATAGGACATGTTTTTAATAAACAGGTAAAAAATAATTTTGCCGAATTCCTTTATAATTCATCTTAAATTTTTTAAATAAATTTATATTAAAATTATACTAATTTTATCATTATTACTTAATTCTAAAAATTTTAATTATTATTTTAATCAAAAATTTATAAATAATATATAAATAATATTTAATTATAAATAAATTATAACATTTTTATTATGATAGAAACTTTTAATCTTACAAATTAAATTTAAATACATATTTTATAATAAAATTATATTATCAAGCTTATCCCTAATAATATAAAAAATAAAAAATTATTAATTTAGATTTTTATTAATTAATTTTTAAAATTAAATTTTTTTCTTAAAAAATTAGATATATTCAAAAACGAATAACATTTTATTACTAAAAATTTATTAATAATATTTATACAACAATAAAAAAAATACATTTTTAACTCTTTTAAATTCGAAATAATAATAATTAATTATTTTATTTAATAAACCCTGATACACAGCAGACTAACATCGAAAATCCGGATTTTTTTAAAAACATTCTAGCGTTGGACGAATGTACTTTTACGCGAAACGGGATATTAATTTTCCATAATACTCACACGTGGGCCCAAGAAAATCCTCATACCATTCGTGAAGCTCATTTGAAACTACGTTTTAAAATAAATATTTGGGCGGGTATTCTTGACGATCAGGTAATTGGCCCTTTCGAGTTACCCCCAGAGTTGTCAGGGGAAGGATACCTTAGCTTTCTAGCCAATAACCTACCAGAACTTTTGGAACAGACCTTAGACAACATGCCATTACAACGGAGACAGAATTTGTGGTTTCCTCATGACGGGGCACCACCACACATTCAGTATTTGAATGAACATTATCCAAATCGCTGGAACGTTCGAAACGCTACTGATCCTCGAAAATGGCCAGCAAGATCTCCTGACCTCAATCCGATGGATTCCTGGTATTGGGGAGAACTTAAAGGGATGGTTTATGGGGCTGGTCTAATAACAACTGAAGCACAACTTCGGGAAAAAATTTTGAATGCGGCTGAAATAATAAATGGACAACTTCGAGGATCTAGAGTAAGAAGAAACTGGGTTCGTCGTAATGAAGAAAGTGGAGGACGACATTTTGAACACCTTCTAAAATACAAAGTCCGCTTTTTTAATTGTTTGCATTTTACTAGTACATTATCAAATAATGAAATAATACCTAAGAGCCAAAAGTAACAAACTCCATCTTTATTTATTTACACTGCGTTCCATCGTAATTTGCATCTGGCCTTGCGGCGATGACAGCTTTTATTTTACTTTAGTCGCTTTTCTTCAAAAAAATGCCGTTTTTACCCCCATGTTATATGAAACTTTTTGCTTCCTTTAACCCCGTCTATCACCCGTTTAAATAATGACTATCATAACGTTTACACCCTGTATTACTTAGACTTACAGAGATGAAAATGAATGTAGTAGTCATAAGATTGTTTTTTTGACGAATTCATTACGGACCACCCTGTACAGTCACAGTCTAAGGCATCGTTTAACAAAGGGGTTGGTAACGACGTGTTCGACTAGGGTGGAGGGTAGTTTTTGTAGGGTGGATTTATGTAGAAGGAAATTAATCGTTCGGTTGAATTCGCTCAAGGAAAGGGGATGAAAGAAAAGGAGATGGGTAAGGGTTGGTTTTGCTAGATGATTTATAAACGGTATGTGCAAAAAAGAGACGTAAAGCGTGTATAAAAAGCCGATTTCATCTTATTCTGATTTCGACCAATCACATGGGACTACTTGAGGGTTGAACCAAATTATGAACATTCAGAAGTTCCAGAGCTTTTTTTACAAAAATATGAAAAACGACGTTAACTAGACTGACCCTATACTTCCTACGCCTTCTGGTAAAATCGAATCGTGATTGGCTACGATGCGTGGGAATAAATGCCGAGTCAACCCGCTTGACGCCATGTTTTACGGGCTACCACCGTCGTATAGGCATTTAAATCAGTATAAAGGCATATAAAGACCTCTCTACAAACTAGTCCAAGCATATTAGCATTAAACCCAACGGGTTTCTGTGACTAATTGAGGTTATTAAACAAAACCCTAACATGCTGTTTTAGGAGTCGTAAAAATCCTAAAAGAGGGAATTAGGACCGTAAAAGTGGTCGTAAACACCATCGGAATGTTTCTTCTAATAACCATTTTGTTGGAGGAAGAATAGGTTTAATGACATATAGTTATTTAAATATCAGTATCCCTTGCTTTATGTCATTTTTATATTGCTATGAAACCTACTTACGTGCAAAGTAGCGTTACGTATGCTATTTTATGTTTGAATACGTGGATTTTTATGATGAGGAAGTGGTTTTAAATATGAAAGGATAATTTATTATTATTTAATTACACTTATTCGAGATGCATGTGAAAGGACATTATAATAAAAATCTTAGTTACATGGATAAGTGAGTCCGAATATAAAGAATTTCTAGTGAAAAATGTAGAGGATATAATGATTTTCTAAAAATACATGGAGTGGTTTTCGACACCAAAATAAAGTTTGTTGAACACGTGAAAAGTCTATCCCAAAAAACGTTACGGTTACGTACTCTTATAACAAATCGATATTTGCTAAAAAAAAACCAAGACACAAAATTATAAGACACCGCACAAAACAATATAAGTTGAACGAAGTTTCTCGTATAACTTAGCTACCAGGTGTAAGTGAATGCCTGCAGTGTATAAGTGATATTCTTTGACAAGAAAATTAAACTGTTTATATATATTCACTACACACTTGATTTTACAATTTCTATATACATATATGATGTACTGTAATTCTTGATTTACTGATTTTCTGATCTTACTCTCGACTGCCTTATTTCGAGATAAGGCATACATTCCTGTATTGCTAACTGATTGGTTAAGTCTAAGCTTCGCCAATCAGTAATTTTGTTTCTAAAAAAAGCGACAGTCGTTATTATTATTAAGTATGTGGACACTCATAAAGGATCAACCTGTTGATCGTCCAACGAGATTCAGGGAAGGACAGACGCCTAGGGCTCTGGATTTGATATTCGTTAACGACGCCGACTTTGTTTCTAATTTAGATTATTTGCCACCTTTTGGCAAGTCTGACCACTGTTCACTTTTATCTTCTCTCCAGTTGAATATAAATAGTCGTTCTACAACCGATAAGTTTAAAACCATCAAAATTGTAAACCACGATGCTCTTAACCAAGCCCTGTCTGAAGTTAACTGGCCTGCTTTGCTTAACAACCGTAGCACCCAAGATATGTGGGACACTTTCGCTCAACGAGTCCTAAGCGAAACGGCTGACAATACTGTTGAAAAGAAGGTATACTGTGACCCCTCAAAGCCCTGGATCAGCTCTAACATATCGAGGATGCTTCGTCACAAGAGATCTTTGTGGCAACGGTTTAGGAGGAGTGGCCATTCATAAGATTACCTGTCACATCGATCCTTTTATAACCTCCTATCTAGAACGTTACATAATGCCAAACATGCTTATGAACGAAAACTCGTTACCTCCAAAAATAAGAAGAAGCTGTTTTGGTATCTAAGAACAAACCTGAATTCCAAAGTTTCTTCACCTCAGATCCGCGACGCTGACGGTCATCTCCACATGGATGCCACCGAATCTGCCAACTTACTGGCAGAGTCCTTTAGTGATGACTTCGTCGATGAGCCTAATGGAGACCTTCTACCCACCACTATCTGCCATAGGTGTCCCAACAGCCTTTGCGAAGTTGAGTTCCTGCCTGAAGATGTATTAATGCACCTGCGAAATCTGAAGACCTCTTCCTCCCCTGGTAAAGATGGGATGACGGCTGCTGTACTTAAAAACTGCGCTTCAGCACTGGCCCTACCATTAAACTTGATATTCACATCGTCTTTTAGATCTCATACCCTACCCTCATGCTGGCTTAGTGCTTCTGTTACCCCTGTATTCAAAAAGGGCGACAAATCCTCCGCTAAAAATTATCGACCAATAAGTCTCGTTCCTATCGCCGCCAAAATAGCTGACAGAATCATATTAGATAAGCTCCTGTCATTTGCTTTCGAAAATGACCTTATCCCTAAGAATCAGAATGGATTTCTCCCTGGTCGATCAATAATGACCAACCTTCTCCACTCTCTCAACGATTGGACTCAGTATCTGGACACAAAGACTCCTGTTGATATAATCTACTTAGATATCCTCTAGGGCTTTCGATCGCGTACCACATAGAAGGCTTCTGTTTAAGTTGGAATGTATGGGAATAAGAGGCGAGTTGTTACTGTGGATTAAGGCTTTTCTCACCGGGAGGACTTTCTCTGTGCGCGTCAGTGATAGCCAGTCTCACCTTCATCATGTAGCAAGTGGAGTTCCTCAAGGCTCTGTCTTGGGGCCAGTGCTGTTCCTTCTGTATACAAGTGACCTGCCCGCATTGATTTCCTCCACATGTTCAGCTTATGCCGACGACACCAAGATTTAAAATACTGTTGTAAATTCTGCTATGCTTCAACGAGATCTTGATATTGTTTGTCAATGGTCAGTCAGTTGGCTTTTACCCCAAGTGTTGTGTCCTTCACCTCGGGAAGACAAATCCGCGATTTACATACAAGATCTCTGACCACAACATCGAAGCAGTTTCCAGCCACACTGATCTGGGCGTTGTAGTCAACGATCGTTTTTCCTGGTCAGAGCATATTCACCACGTTACATCAAAAGCCAAGAAACTTCTATACATGCTGGAGAGGTCTTTCAAAGGATCCGATGTCAACACTTGCGCCTACATTTACAAGGCATTCGTGAGGCCAATTCTTGAATTCGCTGGCCCGGTATGGGACACTGTGCTTCTGCGCGACAGAAATATCGTCGAATCAGTACAGCATCGGGCTACTCGTATCCCTTTTGGAGCACGAAGGCCAAGCTATGAAGATCGCCTTGAATTATTCAACCTGACCTCATTCTCTGAGCGAAGACTTCGTGGCGATCTTATAGTCACGTTCAGGATACTTCATGGTTTGATGGGCACCAACCTCATGCATCTATACCGTCTGTCGCGCAGCAATCTACGCGGACACAGCTTCAAACTGCATAAGGAGCCATTTAAAGTGGTTTCTTCCCAACCGCATATTCAACACCTGGAATAGTTTACCTGAAAGTGTGGTTGGTGCTACTTCAGTTAATAGCTTCAAAGTGCAGTATGATAACTGGAGGAGTGTACAAACTTTATAGCTATGAACTGTCTTTTTTTATTTTTTTCTATTTGATGTATTTGTGTTACGTGTCCGTACACTATATTTACTAAATGAGCTTATAGTACTGTGTACTCTGCTCATCTCAATTATCATAATAATAATAATAATTAAGTTCGGCACACGTCAGTCCCTCTGACCTAGCTACAAATACGTATAACATGAAAATTGAATGGATCAAGTCAGCCAAACAGGCCCATACAATTACTCAATCCTCTTTAGTCCCTACCCATATGATAGCCTTAACGCTAGTGTCTTCCCTGCCGTAAGGATCGACCATCTGGCAACGCTGTTGAACCACACCAGTCAGCGCCAGCTGGTAATTTACTCGCATATTCAACATCTTTGCACTTGTTGGTATGTAGATGTAAATTGTTGATATCGTAAACAGTCATAATACTATTCAACTCTGTAAATCAAGACAAAACATAATTGGCTACATTTCTAATCATTAATAAACAATAGAAATAAAACAGGTCCCAAGTTAGATCCCTGGGAAACACCGGATGGAGCTGAGTACGCTTCGGACTTGGACCTATCATATGCTACGTATTGTTTCTGCCCTGATAAATAGGATCTAAAGAATTTTATAGTATTTACTGTGAATCCAAGTGCCGCAATTTCTTTACCAAAGCTCCATGATCAATTTTGTCGAAGTCCTTTGAAAAATCTGTATAAATGACATCGACCTGACAGATCTCATCCAGAGCTTCAGATGTGTACTGAGTTAAAATAAAAAAATCGTGCTGCCGCTGTGAGGTTTGATTTCTTATTGAACGGTACAAGCGATTATACAGGATTGTTCCAAACACCAAATTGGTCGATAGTTCTCAACGTTGGAAAACAACGTGTTGAAACCTATGAGGGCCTAGAGTTTTCAATACTGTCTCAAAACTTTCATCACTCTAAAAGATAAAAAAATTTCAGCAAAATGTCAAACACCGTAACTGTTGGTACTGTTATTGAATTGTCTATTGTAATGCACAAACACCAAATCACCATTCGCTATGTCCATTCTCTCATTCTGAGAAGTCAAAGAACAAATTTCAAAACCCTAATCTATTCTCCAGAGGCAATAGATACATCTCGAGGTGTCAGAAAATCACTGGCGGTGAATTAATACAGTCATTTATTTCAGAAGAACACAAAAGGTACGGGAGAAAAGGGCCTGTCTCTGCCCTCAGGGAGCACAGGCAAAATACGAGAAATTTATTGAGTAGGCGGTGCGTTGGTGTTAATTTTTCCCTATTTTTCGGGAATTTAGGCGCAGGACAGATTAGGTGTAAATGATACATCTGTCTTCTGGGAATTGCATTCTTGAGGTTTGTGTGACAAACTAAATAAATGTTGTAATCATACATGGTCAACACGGCGCATTCGGACCGGAGTTCCGCAGGGATCGGTCTTAGGAGCACTCTTATACTCGATATTTATTCGCGACGTTCTCCATCCCAGCGACTGTGAAGTGTACCTCTATGCCGACGACACCGTATTTTAGAGTGGGCGAATCGGAGGCTAATCAAATTAATTTGTCAAAGACACAGGCTATCTATTTCACAAAAAAGCGCCGTGGTGCCCCGTCAGAGATTACTGGGGATGATGATCCGATACCATGAGCTAACAAAGCCAAATATTTAGATCTTACACTCGACAAGGGTATGACTTGGAAGTCACACATTGAACAAATGAAAATTAAATTCCAAATTACATTTCGGCAATTGTATCCTCTTTTACGAGTATACAGGGTGTCCCCGAAGTCGACGTCAAGCCGAAACTGGGTGATAGGCAAAGTCATAACAGCTATCAGAAAAATATTTAAAAAAATTTTATGTATGTGTTTTGAAAATTATAGGTCTTTGAAAAAGATATAGAAATTTCACACCCTACGGCAGTCTGTCAACTCCTGTTACTACAAATATTAACTTTTTTTGAATTTCATTTTTACAATGTAATGATGAATAATGCATCGTCAAACTGGTGTCTCAACCTTACTGCCAACTTTTCTCGTTCAGAAAAAATTGCCACTTATTTCCCAACCAAGTATTCCAAAGTAAAACTTTGCTCAACTTTAACTGGCTGTACTGCAAAAAAATGTACTACGAGAGTTTGGCAAGTAACCTTAAAAGTTGGAGCATTTGATAACGATTCCAAAATGGTATAACACTTAGAAGATTACTCGTTAACTTATGCACAATTTTTATTTGAAAAAAAACTGATGAATATTTTTCAAAATTTCCTAATTAAACAGCGATTATGAAAACGCACAAGGACCCTTAAGGATAACTGTTTGCACAACAGTGGGCGTCAAAATGCTGCTGATGATGATTTACCTTTACAGCAAATGCTCAAAGTGTTTTCCTTCAGCCGCAATACACGCTCGACATCTTCTTAAAAAAGATCGGGTTATTAAACGAGCGAATCCACGGTTATTAACAAACTCAGCTGCTTCCAATAGTCTTTGCCGTAGCTCAGCTACATTTTGAATCGGCTTGAAATACACTTTTTCTTTTACAGTTTCCCAGTAAAAAAAATCTAACGGATTCAAATCTGGTGACCGGGCTGGCCACAGTATTGTACCAGACCGCCCTATCCATCTGCCTGGAAAGTTTTGATCGAGATACTCTCTCACTGAGAGTGCATAGTGCGCGCTGGGCAGCCATGTTGCTGAAACCACATGTCCCTGTAAATACTCAGTGGCACGTCCTCCAATAAATTTTCTAAATGATTTTGCAAAAAACCTAAATAAACCTCAGCAGTCAAAGTCTCTGGGAACTCAAACGGACCGATTATTTTACCATTTAAAATTCCTGTCCAATGGTTTATCTTGAAGCGATATTGAGATTTATCTTCTCTCATCAAATGTGGGTTTGCTACGTGCCACTCGTGTAAGTTATGCAGGTTCATGTACCCATCTTTCTTAAATGTGGTCTCATCTGACCATAAAATTTTTTCAAAGAACCGTGGATCTTCCCTGTGTCTTTCTAACATTGTGCGACAAAAAGCAACTCGGGGCTCATAATCCCGGGGCAGAAGAGCTTGAACACGCTGTACGTGGTATGGATGGAGCACGTTTTTTTGCAAGATTCTATGGGCTGTACTTTTGGGCACACCTGTTTTTAGTTCTATTGCACCCATTGAAGTACTCGGGTCTTCTTCGACAGCTCCTAGCACCAGTCTTCGTAATGAAGGAAAGATCTTCCCTCACCGTGTGATTGGTTTGGTAGTTGGCCCTCTGAGAACAGTAAGCGGTGCACATTTGTGAACACTCGATGATCTAGATGACGAGCTGCATTCGGGTACCTCTCACAGTAAAGTTTCGCTGCAGCACTAGCATTGCATCTGCATTCCCCATAAATGAGGTGCATGTTAGCATATTCTTGTACGGTGTACACGGACATAGCGGCACTGCACAATCACACTATCAAAGATAGTCTAAGGAAAGCAAATGTTGTTTTGAAGAGCAACTAAACAGTCCAAATCCAAATCACAGGCGATCAACAGTCCAGTTCACGAGTCCAAAATTAGTAACAGTACGAAATCAACAAGCACGAACATGTAAAGATGCGCAGTAAACGAAGGAGTACTGATCGGTATCAAAGTGTGCAATAGCAAGTAAGTGATGTGCTTCATCCATACCACATACAGCGTGTTCAACCTCTCCTACCCCGGGATTATGAGCCCCGAGTTGCTTTTTGTCGCACAATGTTAGAAAGACACAGGAAAGATCCACAGTTCTTTGAAAAAATTTTATGGGTGGATGAGACCACATTTAAGAAAGATGGGTACATGAACCTGCATAACTTACACGAGTGGCACGTAGCCAACCCACATTTGATGAGAGAAGATAAATCTCAATATCGCTTCAAGATAAACCATTGGACAGGAATTTTAAATGGTAAAATAATCGGTCCGTTTAAGTTCCCAGAGACTTTGACTGCTGAAATTTATTTGGATTTTTTAAAAAATCATGTACAAAATTTATTGGTGGACGTACCACTGAGTATTTACAGGGACATGTGGTTTCAGCAACATGGCTGCCCAGCGCGCACTATGCACTCTCAGTGAGAGAGTATCTCGATCAAAACTTTCCAGGCAGATGGATAAGGCGGTCTGGTACAATACTGTGGCCATCCCGATCACCTGATTTGAATCCTTTAGATTTTTTTACTGGGAAACTGTAAAAAAAGTGTATTTCAAGCCGATTCAAAATGTAGCTGAGCTACGGCAAAGACTATTGGGAGCAGGCGAGTTTGTTAATAACCGTGGATTCGCTCGTTTAATAACCCGATCTTTTTTAAGAAGATGTCGAGCGTGTATTGCGGCTGAAGGAAAGCATTTGCTGTAAAGGTAAATCATCATCAGCAGCATTTTGACGAACACTGTTGTGCAAACAGTTATCCTTAAGGGTCCTTGTGCGTTTTCATAATCGCTGTTCAATTAGGAAATTTTGAAAAATTTTTATCAGTTTTTTTTCAAATAAAAATTGTGCATAAGTTAACGAGTAATCTTCTAAGTGTTATACCATTTTGGAATCCTTATTAAATGCGCCAACTTTTAAGGTTACTTGCCAAACTCTCGTAGTACATTTTTTTCCAGTACAGCCAGTTAAAGTTGAGCAAAGTTTTACTTTGGAATACTTGGTTGGGAAATAAGTGGCAATTTTTCCTGAACGAGAAAAGTTGGCAGTAAGGTTGAGAGACCAGTTTGAAGATGCATTATTCATCATTATATTGTAAAAATAAAATCCAAAAAAAGTTAATATTTGTAGTAACAGGAGTTGACAGACTGCCGTAGGGTGTGAAATTTCTATATTTTTTTCAAAGACCTATAATTTTCAAAACACAGACATAAAATTTTTTTAAATATTTTTCTGATAGCTGTTATGACTTTGCCTATCACCCGGTTTCGGCTTGACGTCGACTTCTGGGACACCCTGTATAGAACATAAAAATTGAGTTTGGTCAATAAGATTCGGATATACAATACCGTCATCAGACCTGCAATAACCTGCGCATGTGCGGCGAGGTGCTTTTTTAGCTGAGTCACATATGGGTAAATTACAAGTTCTGCAGAGTAGAACTCTCAGAACAATACCGATGCCCCATAGAGATCTTGACATCCCCTACCTTAGGGATTACATCGTAGTTATGGCACAACGGCGCTGCCAGCAAGCGGAATCGCACAGCAACCCTTTGTTGCGTGAAGCAGTGGATTACACAGTCGAGGAGATACGCAAACATTCCACACCGCGACTCGCACTGTGAACAAAATTAAATTCATGTTCAGACCTTTAAAAATTATAGTTTTTGAAAACCAAAGACCCAAAATTCAGTTCAGGACAATTCAAAAATTTATATAGTACAATGTAACAGTTCTTAGATCCTTCATATATGTACATAAAACAATTCATTTTATTTCTCTTCTCGCTCCTAGTTCCTTCATTTCTTTCTCCCTCTCCCTTTTTCAGTTTTTCTGGTTTCTGGGATACTAGAGCTGACAGATTGACGAGATACACTGTCATTACAGTAACTTTGACCTAAAGGCTAAAGTCCTCCGGATTGCCTTGAGAAGCAATGGCAAGTAGTATCATACATAGTGTTGTTAAGCCTTAAGATTTGACGTTATAATTTAGCAGTTTTACTGAAGGTCCAGGTAAAGGATAACACTTGGTAGTTAAACGGTTAGATATTGGATAAACAGAAATGGTTAAACTAAACCAGAGTTCCCCAAACTTTTTTGTGTCGTAGACCCCTTGCCATGTCTTTCCGTCTTGGGTAGACCCCCTACTTACCTGATATTGATTTCCTGTAAATTTCTAACTGTATAGAAGTTTAGTGTTAAAAACTTAAAGTAAAAACACATGTTAATTTATACATTTATTAATTGAATTCAAATTAAAACTACTCAAAATAAAATTTTGTATCTGTTATGTAAAATATACGTAACATTAAGTAAACAGGTGTCTGACCAATAAGTGCCCGCGTTGGGAATAAGTGCCCGCATTGAAAAAAAATAAGAGGGACAAAATAAAAAAAAAGTGAAAAATAATAAAAAAAAGTTTTTTACTTAAAATAGTACAATAAGCTAGTTCGTTTATTAATTATAACATAAACGTATGTTCTACAATAATTTCACTGTTAGTCTGATTAAATTCCGCTTTAAGTTTAAGTTATCTAAAAATAGGCAAAAAATTAACGAATTTTAGTGTGTACCTATCCTTGAATTTTCAGAATAATTTAAAAAAAAATATTTTCTGTAAAGGGGGGTTCTTTAAAAAAATCAATGCGGGCACTTATTCCCAATGCGGGCATTTATTGAGGTCAGACACCAATAAACATAAAATAAACTATAAATAAAATAACATAAGCAATAAGTCAATATTTTTAGTGAGAAGGATGAACCTGATGCTTTAATAGTAAACTATCAACATTTGGCGTCAATTTTGTAAGGGTTAATCTTAAATCTCCTCGGCTAATGATGTTCAGTCTGTTTCTTTTTTTCGTTAGGAGATTGGTAACAGCGCTGAACCCCCTTTCCACTAGGTATGACGATGACGAAAAATTTCATCGCTATATTCCTTAATACGGGATAAGTAACGGGTATGTTGTTTTGCAGCCAGCATTGCTGATATCCGTTTTTAAACTGAACCTTAAGTTCTCCGTTTGTACTTAGTTCAGTCAGTTCCTCTTGTATTATGACATTCGTTTCTTCTATGTCACCATATGGATTAGTTATCCACGGTGGTATTACCATAGTCAAAACATCCTCAAACCTAGATTCAAAATCTGAATAGAGGGCAATTTAAATGTTGAACGTAAGTTGAAACGTCGTCTTCCTGGCAGCTTGTCTGTGACAAATTGGGGAACTGAGAAAATTCGCCCCGTCCAATATTTTGCTTCATTAGTTTAACTCTGGCAAGAAACGCTGACAAGGGACTTTGTTTTAATCATATTTAAACTGTCGCCTTGTAATTGCAAATTAACCATATTAAGCTTTGTAAAAAAATCTGTTAAATAGGCGATGTCTGTTTTCCTCTTCATTAAATTTTCTTTTAAAATTTTATCTTTAGTATCCAGAAATTCTAAAATAGTCTCAAAAAGTGCAAAAAATCTTGTCAAACATAAGCCTTTCGACAGCCAGCGTACTTCAGTGTGAAGGAGTAATTGATGGAAGTGTTCGTCATTTTCTTCACACAACTGCGCAAATAACCGCGTATTCAACGCGTTGCTTCGGATTCGGTTTACTGCATCAATGACTAAATGAAGTGATTCATGAAATCTAACACTCAAATTTTTAGCAACTAAATGTTGTCGATGCGACATTGCGTCATCGTATTGCTAACACCCCTGACACATTTTGTTTTAAATAGCTTATAAATCCACGATATCGTCCAACCATGGCAGGTGCTCCATCTGTAGCTACTGATATTATATTTGATAAAGGAATTGCTTTTTCAATGAAGTAATCCTTCAAAACATGAAATATTGATTCACCTTTAGTGTCGGTTATCAAAGTTCTTGCGAAGAGCAGTTCTTCGTAGATTTCTTGATTCATAATAAAACGAACATATGCCAATAATAATGCTGCATTATCAGGTAAAGTTGACTCGTCCAGTTGTATAGAGAAATGGGTCGTTTGCAAATAATTACGTAAGAAGCTTTCAATATCAGAACTCATTTCATCAATACGTCTTTCAACAGTATGTTGCTTAAAGGAATTCTTTTAATGATCAGATGCAGGTTTGTGTAAAACAGTTTTTAAAACCTCTTCAACGGCTGGCAAAATTAACTTCTCTCCGATAGTATGCGGTTTTCCGGATTTTGCTATAAGTAACGAGACATTGTAAGACGCCCGCAAACCATCATCATTTCTTTGTGACGTCGAATCGAACATTCTGTCCAGTATAGGTCTCTTCTGAAATTTATCTTTGAGTGTTTGAAAGTATTTCAAATCTTTCTCTGTTTTATCAGGGTGGCATCTTCTCAGATGATCTTGCAGTTTAGATGGTTTCATAGCGTCATTGCCCAAAACTTTGTTGCATAAAAGGCACATAGGCGTTTGTTTGTCCGGCAATGATGGAATGAAGCCAAATATCAAATAATCAACACTTTACTGTCTACATTTCTTTTTAGATTCGGCCATGGCATCAGTCATCTGTAGGCAAAATTAAATTATTTAAATAAGACAGAAAATCCAGCAGCTGTATATTAAAAATATTTTTTTATTTTTCCGAAAACATTCCATAATTCGAACATCTTCTTGCAACAATTAGCTCGAATTGCGGAGATTGCACTGTAATTATATTACCGATTGCTAAAACTTTCAAAAAGTAATTATATTACCGATTGCTAAAACTTTCAAAAGGAAACTATTGAGGAGTACTCGTGTAATTTTGCATGATTGAATATTTAACTACTAATAACTAAAGTCATGATTGGCGTAATTTATCTATCTTTGCTAACTACGAGTACAAAACTAAAATTTAATAAAAAATAATGTACTTACTTTTCTCCAGCACAATCAAACAAAATAACACTGACTCACTATAATTTGTGTGATATACTATCTGTTTATATTTTTTAAAATATTTTCTTAGCACTTTCCTTTTCAAGATTCAGGAAACGAATAAACGTATTTGTCCCACATTCGTATTCATAGAGTGACGAATTGAACAAGTCAGTGCAAGGTAGCGAAGCTTTGAGACTGCAGGCTTTTACAAGTTCAAAATGTATTGCGACCACAAAGCGAATAGCAACATCCTACAACTTACACAATTTTATAAACATATACGTATATAATACATTTTTGACTTCATATGTACTTTTATAAATAATGTATATGTTTTGATATTATAAGATAGTATGATGTAAGTAAATAGGTACTATCAGTGTATGTGTTGAGATCCACTATCGTGAACCCCCATATTCATTTCATGGACCCCCAAGTTTTTTTTCGCTGACGTAGACTCCTTGCAGGTTGTCATAGACCCCTAGGGGTCGATATAGACCACTTTGGGAATCAATGAACTAGACCAAGTCCCACAAAAGTTGCTCCTATAAACGCCTCACCACGATGAAGCTTTGAAAATACCTTCAAAATAGTGGAAGCTGATTGTAAGTCAAAGATAGTCGTAAACTTCATAAAAAAACCGTTTATTGCAACTAACAACACGATATATTCGGAATATATCCATGCAAAATAAACACGGACGACTTTTTGTAGCAGCGCTTTCCAAAACACCTATTGACTTTGAAAATTTATTTAATGAGGTAAAAAAACAATATTTCAGCCGGTCGTATTGGTTAAAGATAATTTATTATGTTCGACACGAGCGAGAGGGGCGACGGTGGATAGCGCGAGAGCGAGAGAGACGCAGATCAGCTGGAATGCCAATGATTCATGAACGATGAAAGCGGGGACAGTGGTGGAGGAACCGACTTTTAGACCCATCTAGTAGGCTGTGAGTCGTTCGTTCGCAGCCGTTCATTCGAACGATACGATTACCGACCGGCCTCGAAGCTGACAAGAGTATTGTGTTGCCTATAGTAACGACTCACTGGGTCAGAGAAGGTACATCATACTATGAAAGTGAAGCGAAGGGTTAGGCGTTGCCGATGTTATTTATTGTACTTGAGTATTAATATTTTTGGTTGAAATAAAAGGTAACGAATGTATACTGTTACCACGTTGTCAGTTCGCAGTTCAGTTGCTGCATATTGCAGACACGCTTGGCACAATTGAACGAGTCATAAGTAACAAAAGAGTCGTTCAATCATCGCTCACTTAGATGAGTCGTTCATTTTGAACGATTCGTTCGCGAACGACACATGACTACTTTTATAAACTGTGAAAAAAGGATCAGGGCCTGTTGAATACGCTATGTGACACGTTTTTTAGTAGGTGTCAAACTGTTTCTATTTGGTTATATAAAATCATCCAGGTGTCTTCGTCCCGTCGCCGTCCCAAAAGGGTTCCATGACTCTCTTTTTACCTGTTTTTTCCTTGAAAATAAACAAAACACACACAAGGTGTAAACAGCCCAATTTCACCAACATTAATATTATGGACCAATGGGAAACTACCTTATCGAAATGCAATTTGACAGAAGCTGTCAAAGGTCTCTGATTATTAGTGATTTCTATTGAAATATTGAATAAAATCGTGAAAATTCGACTGTATTATAAACAAGACCACTTTTTGATTCCAACATGATGCTTTTGTACAGAAAAAACAGGACAACTTTCAGGTATTTTGATATATGTTATAGGTTTACATTTAACAATCCGTTGTCCCCCCAGCGAATGGGAATGCGGCAAATAATGCGTCGATTTTCTAGCTGTTAAATTTGGCAGCAGATTTGGACGTTTCTTAATGCATGGCACTCTCGAATTTACCAACTTCAATATACTTAAAGTTATCATTACATACCTGTTGAATAGTGTGGATTTGTCTATATTTTGCAAGAAAATAGAATATAAAATACATTCCATCCAATTCCTCATCTTCCTTTACGTGATAATAGTAATCATTTATTAATTTATGGGTTAATGACTTTCTTCAAAGCAATAAAAACATTATGTCCTCTCCATCCTAAAACACAGATAATATGTGTAAGACGTGTCAATCCCTACATCTCCCTGATGCATAATGCAATTACTATGGACATAGACAAAAAATTATGGAAAATGTTTCACAAATAATGTATTTTAAGTCCAAAAATCATAAAAACTAGTGATGTTTATTGTTTGTCTTTTTGACTGGCGGGGATATCTATCTGTCACTCGCAGGGTTGCCAAGTCTAACGACGATCACGTCGCGTGGTGGAGGGTGCGAAATGAATCTTTTACATTTGCTGGTTTTGAATTTTTTTCGTGAAAATTTACTAGGTATCATGATTATAAGCATCTTGGGTAGATTGTTCGATCCGGAATGGGAATGAAAATTATGCCTCATGAAAAACGCTTTGACCAATGTTTGCATATTCCACAACACGGGATATCCAGACGATGTGCCTTTTGTAGCACTAGTAAGGATCGTCACAGAACCAGTTGGGAATGTGTGACTTGTAAGGTTGGATTGTGCCTTACGGAAAAAACTGTTTTTCGTTGTATCATAAAAAGTAACCTAAGTTTTATAATGTCATTTAGGTATCATCTAACCGTTGCAATCAGTGCACAAACACTGTGACATATGATTTCTAGCATAACCCGCTGCCCTATCAATACAAATTTAACATACAGGTCGCCTAGCCGTGGAGATGCAGTGGTCGGGATGAATATCATGGTAGCAACTGATGATTTGGGCATGTCTGGTAACAACGTATGAAGTGAAGCTCGCGAACTTCACAAATTTGAAGATTTTGTACAATTTCTTTGAAAATGATGAAAGATATGTCTGATTTGGCAGGGTAATGCCTCAGCCAAATGGCAGTCACTCTTCCTGACACAGTCCGGATAGAAAGATGACGAGACTCGTATTGATACTTCTAAATATAGGATCGTATCGAACATCCCTACTGTCAAGATGTATAACCCAAGGTACCGACGGAGCCACTTTGGGACGTCATGGAAATAGTTTTAAATTTTCATTTGCATTTTTTCAAGTGTTGTGCAATGATTTTGGGAAAAATGTCACGAATAGCCTTATAAAGCATAGTATAGTATATTTCAACAGTTGGCGGAACTTACTCCACTGGGACCAGGATGGTGAAACCGGATATTAATGCACAATCTGGCAACCCTGTCACACCCTCACAAAATGGCAGCTGACAACGACACAAGTCACCGTGTTATCATTTAGCATGGCATTAGACTTTCAGAGTATATGTTTTGTGACTGGTACCAAGAGTTGACAGATCTCACACATGTCTCACTCCTTGAAATGCAATAATCAGCTGTATTCAAATAATGTCTAATATAAATATAACCTAGAATGTGTACTAGTGAAAAAAGAAAAACATGGCAAATTTATAGTTTTTTTTGCAGGTTTTTGGTTTGCTGGTAGCTTTAAGGCATATATTTGGGAATTTCTTAATTGCTGTGAATATAGTGTGGATGTTTGTTCAGTTCCTGAACAACGAAAATTATTCAACTTTATGGATGTATGGATATCATAAAACCTGAATGGTTTTGTGGGAATATCAATCTAAGGTGCCATAATGGTTCTGATGAACGGCAAGTAAATGAATGAATGTTTCGAAACGAGCAATATCTTTTGGTAGAGCCTGTCATCAAATAAATTTTGATTGAATTATATGTAATTTCTTAATATTCAATAAGCTGGTGATGTTTCAATGACAAGCTGTTATCTCATACTTTGACAGTATTTTGTTTTCAACATTTCATAGCTATTGGTTGCTAAAATTTGTTGATTGGAACTTGAAGCCCATTCGTTGTATTTGACGATCTGTTATCCTATAGGTGGAGAATAACGGACTGTTGTTTGTGCAATTGGCCCTTAAAAAATAAATACTATATTTTTTCAGAACTAAAAGACCGCAAAACATTAATTAAAAAATATGTTTTTCTTAAACACGTGAAAATGCTGTCCGCAATGTTTGGCCTGACGCCATACCATTGGTAAACAGCAGTTGACAGCAGCATAGCCTCTCAAACTCTCAAACATTCTTCTACTAGTTTACACGAAAAATGTACTACTATTTACATATTACTGATTATCGTTATCGTCCTAGAATGTAAAAACACCGATGAAGATCCCAGGAAAGCTGTGAATTTCTGCTTTCACGAATCCAACGTCCATGATTGTTTTTTCAATAAATCGAAAAAACTTCTTACATTGATTAGGACATACGGATGACGTTTCGTTGTTTACAATTTATATGATGTCACATCTTGGCCGATAGTGTTTTCACCGTTTCGTATTAAAAATAAAAAATATATTTTTTTAAATTGGACTTATATATCCGTCTTGCTCTTTTAAAAAATAGAAATCGATGTATTTCGTTTTGCTATGGCAAACAATGTAAGAAATACTCATTTAATCTATGAAATTAGATATGGGTCAAGGAGCCTTTTGGCAATATCATATGTTACTGATGCTTGGCAACGTTGTAATGCCAGCTGATTGGATGCCCTGCTTGTTCTAACCATGCCTAGTCAGTTTAGTGTTTTATGTCATCTTACACTTCTAAGTTGTCGTTCCAAAAAGTCATGTTTGTAACCTCAACTAACAATGTTGTTTTTGCTTTTCGGTTCTACAAGTTGAGAAGTACCGCTTGGATTTTGATGCAATGTTCACACAGCGTTGTTAGTACACCAAGGACGAAAAACCTCGGATGTTTGAAAAGCGATCCAGTGGCGGCGTAGAAGAAAGCCAAAAACCAAACAAGTAAGAATCGCTCAAATGTATTCTGACATTTCAGAGAGTCGTGATTATTCCCAGAAAAAAATTTGCAAGGTCGAAATTTGGGGGTTGGGAGTTGGGATAGGGTATATGAAAATGTTTTGATCTGAGTATATTTATAGGCTCCAATCCCGGTAATTATATGCACCTAGTAGGCATATTTCACACACCATATATTTGCCTTTAAAACAGTAAGAGAAACGTTTTCGGTCCGCGTACTCCTGCCTAACTAAGCACACTGCCTGACTGAAGCGCATATCCTAACGATATCAATATTTTCTGTTGCACCAATTGTATAATCAGGATTTGGGCACAGTATATTTTTAGCATCATCGTCGTACGCCGCTGTGTAGTATTCAGATGTTCGCTGGCGCTTTTTGTTTAGTCGTGTTTTGTTCTGTTTCGACACGAACAAATGAACGCTACGATTCTCTCGCGTTGCCGACGTGTCTGCCTTGTTTATGGACCCGGCTGAGGCCAGCCTGCTTGCTCTCTTCTGGCCACGGCCTGCTCTGATCCTCGTTCAGGTATTTGCGAGTGGGAGAGAACTAACTATACACAAACACATTCATAAAACGCCAACAAGCGCGATTAACGACCTTTGTAATTCTTTCACGAGTTAATTGATTCGTGATTATGCATTTGATTTTACCCATTAGTCGTCTAGTTCTAGAACCCAGGAGCATAGGCAAACATGTACTGTGGCGATGCATCTCTTTAAGATGTTGAGGTTAGAACAAACTTGAATTTCAAACGCGCAGTACAGTACGGCGACAGCAAATAACAGATGATTGTCCATTAGTAATAATGATCTAGCACCACATTTCCAACGGCTTGAAACTGACTGAGCATGCGCAGTTGAGAAAACGTAGTCAAGCAAGGGTAAAAGCTTGAAGTTCGTAACTATTACATCTTATGCTTATGACTGAAACGTCATTTCACCATGCCTTTGTGTCAAAACTGTCAAACGTGTTCTGTCAAGTGTGAATGTTTTGTGGTTTGATGTGCCAGTCCCAATTTGTTTTTGATTTTCGCCGTGATGTTGTCTTCGCATTTTGCTTGTTCGATTTTTATTTTATTTGTTCATACTTTGTAAGAATTGACCAACAATGTTGGGAAAACTTAGCGACTTAAAGATACCTTTAAGGCTTTTTGCTCGGCATTAAAAATACATAAAAACAGGCGGAGCATCAAAAAGTCTATTCATTGAAAGAAATGTTTTAAAAACAACTTAATTTCTTGAACGAAATATGCCAGAAGACTCATGTAACGTATACAATCTTTGCAAATAATATAGTCACGTTTAATATACTAAGTGACATACAAATCTGAACACCCAGTTTAAATGGTTTTATTTTAATAAAAGTTGGTGAATGTATTTATCTTACTGTAAATAACAAGTGAAAAATTTTTCAGCCTTATCAGTTGGACATTCCGGTTTTTATACTGCTTTTTTTAATTCACTAACGCTCTAAAAATGAATATTTCAGCCGCAGTAAAGAATCAATCTTGGCGGATTTTGGTTCTTGACATCCTTTACGATCGGTTACGATGCCTAGAGTACGGAGACCTGTACGATTTCGTCAACTTAGTGAGTTTGATAGGGGCCGTATAGTGGGACCTCGGGAAGCTGGACTTTCTTTTCGGGAAATTGTAGTTAGAGTGCAAAGAAGTGTCGACACTGTGGCTAGGTGTTGTCAGGCATGGCTTCGAGAAGGCCGTACGCAAAGAGCAAGGGGCACTGGACGCCGCCGTAGAACAACAGGCCGTGAAGATCGCCGCCTAAGATTATTGGCCTTAAGGGACCGTTTCTCCACTACCAGGTCCATTGCAAATGAATGGTTTGCAGAACACGGAAGACCTATTGGCATGCGAAGTGTTTACCGACGAATGAGAAGTTTTGGCTTGTTTTCATACCGGCCACACTGGGTCCTCCCTTTAACTCGAGAACACCGACGTAATCGCCTTGAGTGGTGCAGACAACGGCCACTCTGGGATCAGGAATGGAACAGTATTGTCTTTAGTGACGAGTCTCGATTTTGTTTAGGCATGCACGATGGTCGTGAAAGGGTTAGAAGGCGACGTGGTGAAAGGAGGAATCCACAGTTTTTTGTTGAAAGACATGTTCATCACACTGTTGGAGTTATGGTTTGGGGTGCTATAGTTTATGGTTCCAGGTCACCTTTAATCTTCATCAAAGGTAACATGAACGCGCAGCGTTATATCCACGAAGTTTTAGAACCCCATCTTTTACCCTATCTTGACACCCTGGCAGATCCAACTTTCCAACAAGATAATGCCCGACCACATGTTGCAAGAGTCACAATAGACTTCTTTCAACATAATGATGTCACATTGTTACCATGGCCACCAAGATCTCCCGACTTATCCCCAATTGAGCACGTGTGGGATATGATGGGTAGGAGATTGCTCAATTTGCAACGTCCTCCTCAGACTCTAGAAGCACTTCGAGAGGAGTTGGTGGTTGCCTGGAATGAGATACCACAGGAGGTCATTGACCACCTGATCAGAAGCATGCCTAGGCGCGTTGGAGAATGCGTAGCACATCAGGGTGCATCCACACATTATTAAAGGTCAAAGGGCTTTAAAGCAGTGCAATCATTTTGAAATCTTTATCATTTACTTATTATGCTTCATTAAGTACTTATACAAAATTTTATTAAAATAAAACCATTCAAACTGGGTGTTCGGATTTATATGTCACTTAGTATAGTTTGCTCACTTCTATGCATTCAATCGGTTGGTCTAGATGAGCCGAATTTTGCCTTATAAAACTTACGGCTTTATGACTGAGCTCTGCCGACATTACCATGCCTCATTTAAATATTGATGTCAAAACTATAAGGATTGTAAAGAGGCTGGTTCTAAAGATAACTATACCATGTAATGTTGAGTAATCTACCAACCCGACAATTCGACACCTCTCAAGGTCACGTTACCATGCACGAAGTAAACGATAACTGTGGCAATGGCGCTCATATGAGGAAAGGGACAACGTTGCCAGACTGACAGTAACTATCGGTAGGACAGGGAAAGAATGTCTATATAATAATTGCATGGGCCTGTTTGACTGACTTGATACGTTTATTTTTACTGTTGTACAACTGGCCTTTTTCTCGAAGGATTTGAATTGCGCTGGAACTAATCGTTTATGGACTGTGACGGCGTTGAGTAGGACTTGACGCCATTTTATGTGAGTAATAACGAAGACATCCACTTTCTTGAACTCCTTACGCGTTTGTACCAAATCGCTCAGGTCACGTCCACGTAACCGAGCGACTTTTACCTGACCGCCAACACGATATCACATAACAAGGAACCAACAAAAGAAAAAGTTTTGCTGGTTACAAAGGTGACAAAACGGCCGTGTTAAGAGGATCATGTGACGCGTGAAATTGAAATTTCCCGAGACCCCAACTGCGTGCTCGCGCTTGTTACATTATTGCTTACATGGTGGCTCGAAATCATTAAAACGCTATGTATCGCTATAGTCGCAGTTCGCTGACGTTTCAGCAACACGTACTGCTACAAAACATGCTGTAGAAAAACCTACGTTATGTCACAAAAAACCAACGAAATGTCAGTTTTCAAGTCGTCTTGATAGCCCAATTAAAACTTAATTACTTTCAGTTATTGTAGTCGGAATTTTTCTGTTTTTTTGAATGTAGTTTTTTTATATCTCAAGCACGAACACCGAACCTACCACTTCTTGCAATAAAAGAGATCAGATTGTTGCTTCTTAGGAATTGGAATGCTCACTTCTGCTATCCAATCTTCTTGAGGTATATACATGTAATTATCATGTCGGTATATTGGTATTGTTACTAAAAAGGCACAAAATGGGTCAGTCAGGAACGTTAACGCTACATGTCTATAAAATACGTTCGTGGTAAACCTTCTATAGTACACACAGCTACCCAGGAGATCACACCTTCAAAAAACTGATAAATTCTGTGGCAAACTGGACGGTTTGTTACACTAATATACAATCTCTCTTTTCTAAGCTACTTGAACTCCAAGCATTTGCTCGAGACAATAATCCAACGTTCGTTTGCCTTACTGAAACTTGGCCCCATTCCAACGTGTCCGACTCTTCCATCAATTTGCCTGCACACTATTTATACAGAATGGATTCACCACGCACTCCTGGTTTTGGTGGAGTATGCATTTATGTTCGCACGGAAATCGCGTCGGCTTTCTCGGTATCTCCCTCTTTCAGTCCTTTCGATGGCATTGACAATCTATTTTTGGAATTGAGGTGCCCAAATATCAGCTTCACGATAGGCTGCATATATCGGCCACGGCCCTGTTTGGGAGACACACACCTGTGCAGTCTCATTTCAGATCTCTTAAATAAAAACACCAACCTTTTCATAGCTCTTGACTTCAATCTACGTGACATTAGCTGGCCTATGTCAACCATTCCTGAATGCAATTCTTCTTCTGCTGCTTACATCGACTTGCTACGCAACTCTAGCATATCTCAACTTGTTGATCGTCCAACGAGATTCATCGAAGGACAGACGCCTAGAGCTCTGGATTTGATATTCGTTAACGACGCCGACTTTGTTTCTAATTTAGATTAATTGCCACCTTTTGGCAAGTCTGACCACTGTTCACTTTTATCTTCTCTCCAGTTCAATATAAATAGTCGTTCTACAACCTATAAGTTTAAAACCATCAAAATTGTAAACCACGATGCTCTTAACCAAGCCCTGTCTGAAGTCAACTGGCCTGCTTTGCTTAACAACCGTAGCACCCAAGATATGTGGAACACTTTCGCTCAACGAGTCCTAAGCGAAACGGCTGACAATACTGTTGAAAGGAAGGTATACTGTGACTCCTCAAAGCCCTGGATCAACTCTAACATATCGAGGATGCTTCGTCACAAGAGATCTTTGTGGCAACGGTTTAGGAGGAGTGGCCATTCACAAGATTACGTGTCTCATCGATCCTTTTCTAACCTCCTATCTAGAACGTTACATAATGCCAAACATGCTTATGAACGAAAACTCGTTACCTCAAAAAATAAGAAGAAGCTGTTTCGGTATCTAAGAACAAACCTGAATTCCGAAGTTTCATCACCTCAGATCCGCGACGCTGACGGTCATCTCCACATGGATGCCACCGAATCTGCCAACTTATTGGCAGAGTCCTTCAGTAATGACTTCGTCGATGAGCCTAATGGAGACCTTCTACCGACCACTATCTGCCATAGGTGTCCCAACAGCCTTTGCGAAGTTGAGTTCCTGCCTGAAGATGTATTAATGTACCTGCGAAATCTGAAGACCTCTACCTCCCCTGGTAAAGATGGGATGACGGCTGCTGTACTTAAAAACTGCGCTTCAGCACTGGCCCTACCATTAAGCTTGATATTCACATCGTCTTTTAGATCTCATTCCCTACCCTCATGCTGGCTTAGTGCTTCTGTTACCCCTGTATTCAAAAAGGGCGACAAATCCTCCGCTAAAAATTATCGACCAATAAGTCTCGTTCCTATCGCCGCCAAAATAGCTGAAAGAATCATATTAGATAAGCTCCTGTCATTTGCTTTCGAAAATGACCTTATCCCTAAGAATCAGCATGGATTTCTCCCTGGTCGATCAATAATGACCCACCTTCTCCACTCTCTCAACGATTGGACTCAGTATCTGGACACAAAGACTCATGTTGATATAATCTACTTAGATTTTTCTAGGGCTTTCGATCGCGTACCACATAGAAGGCTTCTGTTTAAGTTGGAATGTATGGGAATAAGAGGCGAGTTGTTACTGTGGATTGAGGGTTTTCTCACCGGGAGGACTTTCTCTGTGCGCGTCAGTGATAGCCAGTCTCACCTTCATCATGTAGCAAGTGGAGTTCCTCAAGGCTCTGTCTTGGGGCCAGTGCTGTTCCTTCTGTATACAAGTGACCTGCCCGCATTGATTTCCTCCACATGATCAGCTTATGCCGACGACACCAAGATTTACAATACTGTCGTAAATTCTGCTATGCTTCAACGAGATCTTGATATTGTTTGTTAATGGTCAGTCAGTTGGCTTTTACCCTTAAATCTAACTAAGTGTTGTGTCCTTCACCTCGGGAAGACAAATCCGCGATTTACATACAAGATCTCTGACCACAACATCGAAGCAGTTTCCAGCCACACTGATCTGGGCGTTGTAGTCAACGATCGTCTTTCCTGGTCAGAGCATAACCACCACGTTACATCAAAAGCCAAGAAACTTCTATACATGCTGGAGAGGTCTTTCAAAGGATCCGATGTCAACACTTGCGCCTACATTTACAAGGCATTCGTGAGGCCAATTCTTGAATTCGCTGGCCCGGCATGGGACACTGTGCTTCTGCGCGATAGAAATCTCGCCGAATCAGTACAGCGTCGGGCTACTCGTATCCCTTTTGGAGCACGAAGACCAAGCTATGAAGATCGCCTTGAATTATTCAACCTGACCTCATTCTCTGAGCGAAGACTTCGTGGCGATCTATAGTTACGTTCAGGACACTTCATGGTTTGATGGGCACCAACCTCATGCATCTATACCGTCTGTCGCGCAGCAATCTACGCGGACACAGCTTCAAACTGCATAAGGAGCCATTTAAAGTGGTTTCTTCCCAACCGCATATTCAACACCTGGAATAGTTTACCTGAAAGTGTGGTTGGTGCTACTTCAGTTAATAGCTTCAAAGTGCAGTATGATAGCTGGAGGAGTGTACAAACTTTATAGCTATGAACTGTATTTTTTTATTTTTTTCTATTTGATGTATTTGTGTTACGTGTCCGTACACTATATTTACTGCATGAGCTTATAGTACTGTGTACTCTGCTCATCTCAATTATCATAATAATAATAATAATAATAATAATGTCTTATAATATGCTTTTTGGATCACTGAAACTGAATCCATGGCCCATTCAGTCCGAAAATGCCTCGTTTTCGAGATACTTACAGGAATTCAACTTTGTCAAAAAACGACTAATAAAAAATATCTAAAAACTGTTGCTCGTCTATGATGGAGATGAAGGCTTGGTTTCTGGGTAAATCGGGTGCGTAGATTTCAAATTCGATGTCGATATAGTGCTAGAAATTACGGCTAGCCCGGTAAAATAGTTTCCTGTCAACTTTTCAGCCTACATTCAGACTGATGACATTTTTTCACTATGATATTCTTATTCAGAGCCCCAAATTACCTCATTGAGCAAAGCTTCGCTTCCATATAGTCATCGATAGTAAAAATGGGTTTTTAGCACCTTAAAGTCGCAAAAACGCGTAGTTTTGCAATTTTTCGCTATATATTTAGATCTAAATGATAAACGGGATCAGATACACGTGAAACGACATCAGATCCTGTATTGGCAGCCCAAAATACGTGGGTTAAAGGTAATTTGAACCGCATTTAAAGCATTCTAACATATAATTATCATGTATGTTATTGTTACCAAAAAGGCACAAGTTCCCTTAAATATTTTTTATAGATAGGAAAAATCATTTCGGTCTCGTGAAAGTTACGCCTCCCACCATAAATAAAAATCGCCTCGATTTTTTCTTCCAACGGACGAGAATTGACCATTTTAAAAATAGTTCAAACAATATCTAGCACTAAAACCGAAAACTAAATAAGAATATTTTAACTCTACAATGATGTTTGTTTTCGTACTGATATTCTTGTCACTGTCAACAAAAAATAACAAAACAAGTTTTTATCGCTGTTGCTGTGGATACGGCAGGAAATTACAACTATTTGTAGAAATATGCAAGTTAGTGGGTTTGTGTTCGAGTAATTATTAAATGTACCACCATTTTGTAGTAGGTAAACGTATTGTCTTTATATTCTAGGGTTATAAAGTACTCGTCAGGAGCTTCAAAATGATGTGCCACAAGACCCCCGTTTTCATATAATTTTTTTTCCAAGATGGCACCTAGTGGCCATCTTGACATTTTCATCTGTCAATTCATGTCATTTCATTACCTTAAGTTTTGATTTTTTGCATTGATCCGTTCAAAAAGTCAAAGGGGTGGGAGACATTAAAGAAAAGCACTGTATTACTCGCTCCCCCTCTCGCTCGTCATTTGTCACCGAAATTCATTTGTTCGGAGTACTACCCGCTTTTTTATCATCAACATCAATACTTCTCATAACACTGCTTTTCACTAGCCCATTGTCATAACTTTTGAAATGCACCAATCATTTTTTGAATCTACCGTTTTTTAAACGTCGCATCTACCATTTTCAGCATTTTTAGATCTGGCAGCACTGAATGCCACAATCACAAGACGGTAGGATTTAACAAGTAAGAACGATCGTAGTTTTATGATATGGCGGCCACTCTGTATAGGGGATTACGAAAGCTCCTACCGGCTTGGTGCGTGGAAAATTCTGTTTATAAAGTAAATATTTTTCATTTCATTTTTTGAATCTACCGTTTTTTAAACGTCGCATCTACCATTTTCAGCATTTTTAGATCTGGCAGCACTGAATGCCACAATCACAAGACGGTGGAATTTAACAAGTAGGAACGTTCGTAGTTTTATGATATTGTGGCCACTCTGTATAGGGGATTACGAAAGCTCCTGCCGGCTTAGTGCGTGAAAAATTCTGTTTATAAAGTAAATATTTTTCATTTCATTTTTTGAATCTACCGTTTTTTAAACGTCGCATCTACCATTTTCAGCACTTTTAGATCTGGCAGCACTGAATGCCACAATCACAAGATGGTGGAATTTAACAAGTAGGAACGTTCGTAGTTTTATGATATTGTGGCCACTCTGTATAGGGGATTACGAAAGCTCCTGCCGGCTTGGTGCGTGGAAAATTCTGTTTATAAAGTAAATATTTTTCATTTCATTTTTTTGAATCTACCGTTTTTTAAACGTCGCATCTACCATTTTCAGCACTTTTAGATCTGGCAGCACTGAATGCAACAATCACAAGACGGTGGAATTTAACAAGTAGGAACGTTCGTAGTTTTATGATATTGTGGCCACTCTGTATAGGGGATTACGAAAGCTCCTGCCGGCTTGGTGCGTGGAAAATTCTGTTTATAAAGTAAATATTTTTCATTTCATTTTTTGAATCTACCGTTTTTTAAACGTCGCATCTACCATTTTCAGCACTTTTAGATCTGGCAGCATTGAATGCCACAATCGCAAGACGGTGGAATTTAACAAGTAGGAACGTTCGTAGTTTTATGATATTGTGGCCACTCTGTATAGGGGATTACGAAAGCTCCTGCCGGCTTGGTGCGTGGAAGATTCTGTTTATAAAGTAAATATTTTTCTTTTATTAGCCTTTGACCGAACTCATTATCGGACAAGGATAACATTTTCGCCAGGATATTACTATCCATAACCCGAGGTATATGGTATATCCTTGGGTCGGGACCCACATATATAGCCGCGACTCATATAATAACTTGCCGATATTAGAAAATAATATCAGCAGCCTCGGGGATAGTATCGACACTTTTTTGCTTCTGTTTGTTTAGGATTGGGGTATATTCCAAAGGGTGTTCGTCGAGGATATGACGTGTAATGGAAAGTATTCAGCTTGCTTCTGGATTTAGAATAAAGCGAAAAAAGCATGTGCTTCCAACTGCAATAATTACTGGACAACAAATTTTAGTTTTTTAATTGTATCTTGTGGGAAAAGTGCACTTCTTTGTTAATTTTGGGGCGCTGAATCCAAAAATGACAGTGAAATAAAAAAATTAGTTGCGGTTTAGAAAAAAAACTTTATTTTTAAGGATATATTAAAAAAAGTAACAAGATTCATATACTTATAAGAATCACTATATGCGCTGTCTTTTTGCTTTTGTTTTATGGATCGTTTCTGGAGCATCTCTACCAAGAGTCCAACAGTAGTCTGCAAGCATGGAAGGATTCTACTTTCCCTGGTACCTTTTTTCCATTGTTGAAATATCCTGATGAAAACGTTCGCCGTGCTCATCCTTTAGGCTCCGCAATTGTCAGGAAAAAAGTCCAGGTGTGAGTGTAGGAAATGTATCTTAAGAGACATATTACAGCCCATCTTTTGGTACGATGACAGCATATTTTTGACAAGGGTATTATAGTTGTCAGCTTTTCTATTTCCCAAGAAATTAGTGACCACCAGACGGAAATCATTCCAAGCAGTTTTTTCAATACCTGTTAAAATGTGTTCAAACTGTGTATCTTTCAAAATATTTCGAATCTGTGGCCCAACAAAAATACCTTCTTTAACCTTTGCCTCACTTAGTCTTGGAAATTTCTGACGCAGGTATTGAAAAGCTGACCCATCTCTATCTAATGCCTTGACAAAGTTTTTCATTAGGCCCAACTTGATATGCAGTGGTGATAATAAAATTTTTTTCGAATCTACTAATGGCATATGCTGTACATTAGGAATTGACGAACAGGCCAGTTTTGTCTGGTGTAATGAAGTGCCTTTGCCCGACTGTCCCATTGACACAAAGAACAGCAAAACTTTGTGTAGCCTAGCTGCAGCCCAAGTAAAAGTGCAACAACTTTCAAATCGCCACAAATATGCCATTGGTGCTCATCGTATTTTATGCATGTCAATAGGTACTTCATATTGTCATATGATTCTTTCATGTGAACTGCATACCCTACAGGAAGAGATGGTAAAATATTTCCAATATGCAATAACACTGCCTTTAAACTCAATGTTGAACTGTCTATAAACAATCTCCATTCTTCTGGGTTATAGTTTATATTTAAAGCCGCCAGTAAGCCGTTAATGTTACTGCAGAAAACCAAGTTATTCTCCATATTGAAAAATGGTTCTAAGTCTTTGTGGCGTTTACGAAAAACACATACCGAAACATCGTCTTCTAACAAGTTCCACTGCTGCAGTCTTTCTGATTCGCAAGTGTAGGATTCTGGGGGTTTTGGAATAGGATTTTCGTCACTGTGAGGCACATGTCTCATCGCAGATGGTATGTTTGGGTAGTTAATAACCGATTTTTTTTTCTTGGACATACCTGTGGCTTGTCCAACACAAGGTACCATGCAAAAGTAACAATCATTAATATGATTTGTAGGCTCACCAAACCATTGGGACAGCAAAGCGCATAGACCGTTTTTTGCCATTTAACCAGCTCCTCAGACTTGAAGCACATGTATTACAGCAGATTTGGGGTGCCCACTGTTTGTCTTGATCACCTAGTTTACAACCGAAATAAAGCTTTGTTATTAGTGGAGTAATAGACCGTCTCTGAGACGCGAAAGTCACATCACCACACACGTAACAAAACTGATCTGGATTGTTTACACACTTTCGAGACATCTTGCATGAACGCTGTCAGCCAACTGAGGAAAAACTGGCTAATATAAAACAATATAATGTACACGTATGTATAACGTAACACAATCATGCCGATTACATTATCTTTCCTTGCCGAATATAAAAATGTAGCACGTGCATTCTTGTGAATTACAGTATATTAAAACTGTCACAGCAGGAACACATATAATTACCGTATCTCTAAAACTTGAACTAATATTGAAAAAATAAGTTTCATTCCGGTTTTAGCACATTAAAAATAGTAATATTTTGTTGATTTTATTTAGGATATTTTTTGGCTGTTGATCAGTGTTATTAACTGTTTCTATAACAGGTAACCAGCAATTTGAGGTTAGAAAACTATGAATTTGAAGCAGGCACTCGTCGTTTTTTTCTAAATTAGTAGTAGTGGTGGTGGTGGGGAGGCGGCACCTGGCAAAAAGAATTATATACAGGGTGTTCCTTAATGATATGCGAATATTTAAGGGCGTGAATCTACATGAAAAATTAAACTATGTTCCAAAAATGTTTCCTTACGGAAACTCGGGGTGTTGAAGTTTTAGGAAAAAATGGAAATAAATCCCCGTTCAATTTAAAACAAATGATCTCTCCTGAATTGTTTTCCTTCGATGCGCCATTTTTGATTAAAAAAATAAAAACCGTACGGGTATAGAACGGGAAATTCAAAAATATTTTTTATTTGACAAAAAACCATTAAATACCAGTTAAATATCTGAAGCGGTTCTGAAAATATAAATTAGTTTGCATTTTTTTCCTAAAACTTAAACACCCCGAGTTTTTGTATTATTTTTGGACCATAGTTTATGAAGCAAACTAACATTAATTTTACATGTAGATTCACACCCTTAAATATTCGCATACCATTAAGGAATAACTAATCTATTCTAGAACACTGGCCTTTATTTCCTGTATTAGGTCTATAGTTTGATGCAATCTCGTTATGATAATGTTCCAACAAATAGCGCCTTCTTCATCACCGATTATGCAAGTTTGGCGTATATGCTTACGCATCGAAACATCGTATCGGCGCGAATGAATATTTGAATTGTTGAGCTTCCAGCTTTCCATCGCAGTTAAAGATACTTAAATTATCCAGTCATTGCCCAAAGCAAAGCTCACAGACTACGCGTAGTTGGCTCACTGATGGAAAAACCTTTCACCGATGATTAAAATATTCCACCATAAAGTGCTTAATTCTATTGAAAAACGCTCCTAGGTTAATTTAGATGACGCACATACGACGTGCGTTCTCTTGACGCTCCCTTTGAAAATACGTTAAATCATTGTTAAACACAAAAGGAGATTGTGTCAACAAAAGAAATGAACCAAGAATTATCATGCAATGTGCAAGGTTTCAATTCAATTGACTACTTCTTGATTCGATATTTGACCTTCTTAATTCTAACTATTGTTTTTAAAACATACAGGGTGTCCCAGAAGTCGACGTCAAGCCGAAACCGGGTGATAGGCAAAGTCATAACAGCTATCAGAAAAATATTTAAAAAAATTTTATGTATGTGTTTTGAAAATTATAGGTCTTTAAAAAAATATAGAAATTTCACACCCTACGGCAGTCTGTCAACTCCTGTTACTACAAATATTAACTTTTTTTGGATTTTAGTTTTACAATGTAATGATGAATAATGCATCTTCAAACTGCTGTCTCAACCTTACTGCCAAATTTTCTCGTTCAGGAAAAATTGCCACTTATTTCCCAACTAAGTATTCCAAAGTAAAACTTTGCTCAACTTTAACTGGCTGTACTGGAAAAAAATGTACTACGAGAGTTTGGCAAGTAACCTTAAAAGTTGGCGCATTTAATAAGGATTCCAAAATGGTATAACACTTAAAAGATTACTCGTTAACTTATTCACAATTTTTATTTGAAGAAGAACTGATAAAAATTTTTCAAAATTTCCTAATTAAACAGCGATTATGAAAACGCACAAGGACCCTTAAGGATAACTGTTTGCACGACAGTGGCCGTCAAAATGCTGCTGATGATGATTTACCTTTACAGCAAATGCTCAAACTGTTTTCCTTCAGCCGCAATACACGTTCGACATCTTCTTAAAAAAGATCGGGTTATTAAACGAGCGAATCCACGGTTATTAACAAACTCAGCTGCTTCCAATAGTCTTTGCCGTAGCTCAGCTACATTTTGAATCGGCTTGAAATACACTATTTCTTTTACAGTTCCCCAGTAAAAAAAATTTATCGGATTCAAATCTGGTGACCGGGCAGGCCACGGTATTGCACCAGACCGCCCTATCCATCTGCCTGGAAAGTTTTGATCGAGATACTCTCTCACTGAGAGTGCATAGTGCGCTGGGCAGCCATCATGCTGAAACCACATGTCCCTGTAAATACTCAGTGGCACGTCCTCCAATAAATTTTCTAAATGATTTTGCAAAAAACTTAAATAAACCTCAGCAGTCAAAGTCTCTGGGAACTCCAACGGACCGATTATTTTACCATTTAAAATTCCTGTCCAATGGTTCATCTTGA
The DNA here is from genome assembly GCA_963669975.1 of Acanthoscelides obtectus. NCBI lineage: Eukaryota > Metazoa > Arthropoda > Insecta > Coleoptera > Chrysomelidae > Acanthoscelides > Acanthoscelides obtectus. The sequence goes on from CAVLJG010000005.1 coordinate 5,875,545, forward strand.
AGCGATATTGAGATTTATCTTCTCTCATCAAATGTGGGTTTGCTACGTGCCACTCGTGTAAGTTATGCAGGTTCATGTACCCATCTTTCCTAAATGTGGTCTCATTTGACCATAAAATTTTTTCAAAGAACCGTGGATCTTCCCTGTGTCTTTCAAACATTGTGCGACAAAAAGCAACTCGGGGCTCATAATCCCGGGGCAGAAGAGCTTGAACACGCTGTACGTGGTATGGATGGAGCACGTTTTTTTGCAAGATTCTATGGGCTGTACTTTTGGGCACACCTGTTTTTAGTTCTATTGCACGCACTGAAGTACTCGGGTCTTCTTCGACAGCTCCTAGCACCACGTCTTCGTAAGAAAGGAAAGATCTTCCCTCACCGTGTGATTGGTTTGGTAGTTGGCCCTCTGAGAACAGTAAGCGGTGCACATTAGTGAACACTCGATGATCTGGATGACGAGCTGCATTTGGGTACCTCTCACAGTAAAGTCTTGCTGCAGCACTAGTGTTGCATCTGCATTCCCGATAAATGAGGTGCATGTTAGCATATTCTTGTACGGTGTACACGGACATAGCGGCACTGCACAATCATACTATCAAAGATAGTCTAAGGAAAGCAAATGTTGTTTTGAAGAGCAATTAAACAGTCCAAATCCAAATCACAAGCGATCAACAGTCCAGTTCACGAATCCAAAATTAGTAACAGTACGAAATCAACAAGCACGAACATGTAAAGATGCGCAGTAAACGAAGGAGTACTGATTGGTATCAAAGTGTGCAATAGCAAGTAAGTGATGTGCTTCATCCATACCACATACAGCGTGTTCAACCTCTCCTGCCCCGGGATTATGAGCCCCGAGTTGCTTTTTGTCGCACAATGTTAGAAAGACACAGGAAAGATCCACAGTTCTTTGAAAAAATTTTATGGTCGGATGAGACCACATTTAAGAAAGATGGGTACATGAACCTGCATAACTTACACGGGTGGCACGTAGCAAACTCACATTTGATGAGAGAAGATAAATCTCAATATCGCTTCAAGATAAACCATTGGACAGGGATTTTAAATGGTAAAATAATCGGTCCGTTTGAGTTCCCAGAGGCTTTGACTGCTGAAGTTTATTTGGATTTTTTGAAAAATCACGTACAAAATTTATTGGTGGACGTGCCACTGAGTATTTACAGGGACATGTGGTTTCAGCATGATGGCTGCCCAGCGCACTATGCACTCTCAGTGAGAGAGTATCACGATCAAAACTTTCCAGGCAGATGGATAGGGCGGTCTGGTACAATACCGTGGCCTGCCCGATCACCTGATTTGAATCCTTTAGATTTTTTTACTGGGGAACTGTAAGAGAAAAAGTGTATTTCAAGCCGATTCAAAATGTAGCTGAGCTACGGCAAAGACTATTGGAAGCAGCTGACCCGAGTACTTCAGTGCGTGCAATAGAACTAAAAACAGGTGTGCCCAAAAGTACAGCCCATAGAATCTTGCAAAAAAACGTGCTCCATCCATACCACGTACAGCGTGTTCAAGCTCTTCTGCCCCGGATTATGTGCCCCGAGTTGCTTTTTGTCGCACAATGTTAGAAAGACACAGGGAAGATCCACGGTTCTTTGAAAAAATTTTATGGTCAAATGAGACCACATTTAGGAAAGATACTTTCGAGACAGATGGATAGGGCGGTCTGGTACAATACCGTGGCCTGCTCGGTCACCAGATTTGAATCCGTTAGATTTTTTTACTGGGGAACTGTAAAAGAAAAAGTGTATTTCAAGCCGATTCAAAATGTAGCTGAGCTACGGCAAAGACTATTGGAAGCAGCTGAATTTGTTAATAACCGTGGATTCGCTCGTTTAATAACCCGATCTTCTTTAAGAAGATGTCGAGCGTGTATTGCGGCTGAAGGAAAACAGTTTGAGCATTTGCTGTAAAGTTAAATCATCATCAGCAGCATTTTGACGCTCACTGTTGTCGCTGTTTAATTAGGAAATTTCGAAAAATTTTCATCAGTTTTTTTTCAATTAAAAATTGTGCATAAGTTAACGAGTAATCTTCTAAGTGTTATACCATTTTGGAATCTTTATTAAATGCGCCAACTTTTAAGGTTACTTTCCAAACTCTCGTAGTACATTTTTTCCAGTACATCCAGTTAAAGTTGAGCAAAGTTTTACTTTGGAATACTTGGTTGGGAAATAAGTGGCAATTTTTCCTGAACGAGAAAAGTTTGAGACACCAGTTTGAAGATGCATTGTTCATCATTACATTGTAAAAATAAAATCCAAAAAAAGTTGATATTTGTAGTAACAGGAGTTGACAGACTGCCGTAGGGTCTGAAATTTCTATACCTTTTTCAAAGACCTATAATTTTCAAAACACATACATAAAATTTTTTTAAATATTTTTCTGATAGCTGTTATGACCTTGCCTATCACCCGGTTTCGGCTTGACGTCGACTTCTGGGACACCCTGTATAGCTAGGGCTTTTTTCACTGAGTGTCAGTCGATGAACTGGGTTATTAACATCTAAGGTTCCCGATATTGTATCCATGAAAAGTTAGTAATTGAAACATGTTGCTATTTTTAAAAAAAGTCCATAAGTCATTCATAGGTATCTAATATACCAGACGATTTAAAAACACCTCTGCAGCTGAGTTTACCTTTTGGTGATACACGACATTAAACATAGAAATTGTGTCAAATTTATTAGTGATTTCAGAAAGTGAATGATATCGACGGTTCTCGGTCCCCCAATTAACGTGAGTGTGCAAGAGCGAGTAGCAGCTGTGCTGAAGAACGGCTTACGTGCTCCTTAGGGAAGCAAAGCTACGGCATTCTCGAATTAGTCAATCTGTTTACTTATTTCGTATGAAATTGTAGTGTAAACGACAAAAACCGTAGAAAAGCAGCAAACAAAGGTTACTGATTCTTTGGTCTGTTTATAACACACTGAAGCTCGCTCGGCATAACTGTTGGCTTAATGTTGATCCATTTTCCAAAAATTTTGCTAGTTCCACGGGCATAAAACAGTATAACTGGTATCTTTCACAAATCTGAAAAAAACATTCCGATAACTTTAAACTTAAGGAAGTTATGAAACTGCGTCGAGGTGCGGTTGTGACGTCACATGACATAAGTTCGGCTTCTGGGCCGCGATACTGACGCCCTGACGCTGAATATTATAATTTTTTTGCTCTTCTGGTCAGGTTTTTTTTCTCCACGTCGACGAAGACAAGTTTCCAGAAGTATTCCCTCTCCAGCCACAACATGACATCAGAATGTACTCAGTACAATGATATTTCCGAAAGAGACAATTCAATCACATCCGACACCACTTCCTTCTAGTTCTACTATGTTTGGGCACAGGTAAACAGGTTTTTCTGGAGTTGATATGCATACAGGGTTTGTCCGAAAAGTAATAGGACTCATTTTATTCCGCCATAACTGTACTTCGGAGCGTGCGCGGACCGACTGGATTCGGTAGAGGGCGTTCCTAGCTAACGAATGAACGGCTGGTCAGTTGTCTCCGAGCACTTGGAGAGTCAGGACAGGCATTTTCGCGCGACGTGTTTCTGTGAGTGGTGCAAGCCGAAAATGTAGCGTTCGTTAGAGCAGAGGTACGCGATTAAATTCTGTGTGAAACTCGGTAAATCTGCGACAGAGACCTTTGATATGATCAAGCAGGCTTACCCAGGTGTTGCTTCAGCAAGAAGTGGTGTGTTTTGGTGGCACAAGGCCTTTTTGGAGGGCCGGGAAGAGGTCGCTGATGAAGACAGTGCTGGAGAAACTTCGACTTCGACAAACACCGATAATGTGACTCGTGTGCGCAAATTTTTGAACTCAGACCGTCGACTAAGTGTTCGTTTAATTGCCCAGATGTTGAATTTACCAAAATCTGTGGTTCATGATGTTGTGACACAGCAGTTGAACATGCGCAAGGTCTGCGCGAAGATGGTCCCAAAAGTGCTCTCTGACGACCAGAAATTGCGGCGAGTGGAAGTGTAAAAAGAAAATATGAACATGTATGAAAGTGACCCCCAATTTTTGAATAACGTAATCACAGGTGACGAGTCGTGGATCTTTGAGTATGATCCCGAGACAAAGAGGCAATCTTCCGAGTGGCACACGATGGCGTCTCCTTGCCCAAAAAAGGGAAGAATGAGAAAATCCAAAGTGAAAACGATGCTTATTGCCTTCTTTGACATCAACGTCATCGTCTACCATGAATTTTTTCCTCCTGGACAAACCGTTAACGATAAGTTTTACGTGGAAATGTTCAGGAGACTCAAACGAAGGGTCAGTCGGGTCCGACAAGACATCGTTGCACCACGACAATGCCCCGGCTCACACCGCCTTTCTTTTGAACAGCTACCTGACCAAGGTCGGCATCCCAATGCTTCCGCAGCCGCCCTACAGCCCAGATGTGCCCCCCCGGACTTTTTTTTGTTTCCTCGCCTGAAAAGGCCGATGAAAGGCAAGCATTTTGAGACGACAGAGGGGATCCAAGCAGCATGCACCGCGGCTCTCAAGGCTATTCCGGAGAATGCCTTCCGGGACGCCTTCAATGCTTGGAAATCGCGCTGGCAGCGCTGCATCGACGCAGAAGGAGCCTAATTTGAAATTTTTTAAAGAATTGTAACGATTGGCTCAGTAAATTTTTTTAAATCGACTCAGTCCTATCACTTTCCGGACAAACCTTGTACATTTGTATATCTAGGTACGACGGGCGCATCGCTTTGCGGCAGCTGGTGTCATGTGACGTCATCATCCAGTCACACGCTCCAAGGAAATAATTCCACAAATAAGAATCTTTCTGGTTGCGTAGCTTTGTCTTTTTTCAAGATATTCAAAAAAATTAAGTGCTTTACTTAACGCTACTCAAAAAATAGGAAACTTTCTCATTCTCGCTGTCCCTGCAGTCAACCCATCTACCACATTCTAGAAGATGAGCACGTGTATACTTTATCTGAAGTCACATGAAACACTGTGAAATACCGGGTGCGTTTTATATATCTATATTTAACACGCTCTGTTGCTGCAAAAATCGCCAAATTTCGCAGCAAATATAAAGCATAAGAGATCAAAGGCAGTTTCACCGGTCCACGTGGAGTAAAGCACGCCTATGCGTGGACATAGCCAATGAGAAAGCGTGTATTTCAGAGCTCGGAACAAGTGCAGGTGGCTACTGAAAATTGAAACAGTTTAGCCAGTGCCGTGTAGCGGTGAATAAACGTGTTTTCTTTAGTCTGTCCGTGTTTTTTCATAGATTTTATTAGTTCGTGTGTTTTTGACTTTTGAATACTCAGTTTACTTGTTGATTTAATTGTTGTGTTGATTGTTCTTGTGTGTCCTAAATATGGCTCTTTGGAGACCTTGGGAAAATGCTCCAAGCCACGAGGAGATGGTTGATGAACCTGTGCAGGCAGAATTCTTTCATAAAGATTTAGAGGAACAGACCCAAAGAGTAATCCTAAATATGTATGATTGTCTGAAAAACGAAAATCCAGATTCCTCGCAAAATCAAATTTTAAACAGAATTTGTATCCTGACAAAAATCAGTCGGTCTACCATTTATCGGGTTATAAAAAGGGGAGATGTAGTCAACCATTCCTTCCACAGAAAGCGCATAGGGCAAAAATTAAAAAGAATAGACGTCGGTTTTCAGGAAGATATTTGTCGTATAATATACGGATTTTATAAAGAAAATTTGGTGCCCACGTTGGAAATGATACGGGATAAATTAAAAGATTATCCTGAAGATTTTTATAATTACAAATGCTTAGACTCACTGCACTGTATTGTAAAACTGTGTGGTTTTCAATACAAAAAATTAGATAAAAGAATGGTGATTATAGAGTCGTCTCGAATCGTTGAATTGCGCCAAGAATTTTTGCACAAAGTTAAAATCTATAGAGGGCAGAAAAGAAATCTGATTTACCTGGATGAAACGTGGTACGATACCCATGATGTTGTGCAGTACGGCTGGGTTGACGACAGCAACAAGTGCATTTTAAATGCACCATGCAACCGTGGAAAACGAATCATTATTCTCCCTGCTGGCAGTGAAAATGGATTCATACCTAATGCCTTGCTGTTATCTGCCAAAAATATCAAAGAATCATGTGCCGACTATCATGAGGACATGACCTCCGACTTATTTGAAAAGTGGATAGAGCAGCAGTTAATACCAAACATTTCCCCAAATTCAGTGATTATTATATGGACAATGCGCCATACCATTCCCGACAGAAAAACAAAATTCCGAATACAGGCGCAAAAAAACAAGACATTATTGATTTTATGAAGGATAAGGGAATGGAAATACCACAAAAATCAACCAAAGCCATATTATTGGATCTTATTAAAAGACAAAAATTTGAAAAAGAGTATGTTGTTGACAATCTGCTTCAGCAAAATGGCCATGAAGTATTACGTCTACCTCCCTATTACTGCAATTTTAACCCGATTGAGTTGGTGTGGGCTGCTTTAAAAAAAAGTAAGAAAACATAATCAGACCCCTCAATTAAGTGAATCGCTATTGGCCACAATAAGAGATGCAGTATCTCATATTGCTGCCACAGACCTATGGAAGCAGTGTTCTAGGCATATTATTGAAAAAGAAAATGAATATTGTGTTTTGCCTCCTGTAAATCCCGTTGTAATTCCTCTACAAGATGACTCTAGCGACAGCTCCGAAGGCGAGGATGATATATAAATACCTATAATGTAAGTCTTTATATACCTTTTTATATACCTACCTGCTATGTAAATATTTGCCTATGTCAAACGTTGGAGTTCTGTAATTTTTCCATTTCTTAACTTTCAGTCAACATAAATTAAACTCCCAATATAAGTATTTTTTATCCCAAATCAAAAAAATAAGAAGATAGTAAAATCCATTTATTGTGATATAAAAACATTATTATTATCGTTCTAAATAAATGCCGCACGCCTATGATACGTCATGAAATTACAAAGGACGCGCCGACCAAAGGTTTTTATGCTATTTCAAGTGACTTCAGATACACCATACCTTCTCTTTGTTACAACACTCAATTCCTTGGTCTTAAAAATTCGAACATAAAAGATGTTTCCGGCAGTGACCCTACTACTGGCAGTTCGTATACTTAGGCCCGAAGACACGCCGTGCCATCGCAAAATATTTATTAGCATTACCAAGGAGGAAAACCGCGTCTCGCTAATTATATTACCGCGGTAATATTACCGCGTCCGTACGGCTGTCATTTGGATCGATAAAATTTACATAAAAAATTGCGGCTGGCCATCCGTCTTGATTTACGTCGGAGTCTGATAATGTCCGCACGTTTGACAGCTTTATTACCCTCGAGAAGGTAATGCTGGGAAAGCTGGTATCGATACAGCATGATAGCTATCAAACTTCCTGTACAAACCCAGTGGGAACAAGGAAGCTTTTGAAAAAACAAATCTTGCTTAAAATTTAGTATATTGGTTCTATTTCAAATTGAATCAGCAAACAATCAAGATCGTCTGATGCACAGACAACACTTTAATTTAATGTTTTAGTATTTAGATGAATATTATTATCTGAAGGTGGTCCCAAAGGGGGGGGGGGAATCTCATAAATGTCAGAACTAGTTAAGTCATCGTTGGTTGTCGGATCGGCAGGCTCATTACGTATGTCAAGAAAAACCGACAAAATGTCAACTTGTTGACTAGATAGCTCCTAGTGTGCAAATAGTTCATCGTGCTCTTGCGTAGCGTCACCTATCGAGGAATGACTCCAACTTAAACTTTCAGAAGGATTACGGGAAATTTCCAACTTTTAGGCAACCCGTATAGCTGTACAGCGAATGCACGTCCAGTGGATAACAGCTAGTCTCAGGTTGACATCTCATTCGAACACCTAGATAATGTCAGAAAAAACATTCATGCTGTCAAAAAACCGTCATAAAGTCACTTTTTAAGATACATGATACCCCTGCTGTTTACTTTAGCTCTTGTGTCATAGCGACAGTTTGTAAGTCTGTCAGGTCTGGTGATGCAGAAAAAGGGAGAAAACGTAGGAAGAGAGCAAGGAAGAAGAAGAGAATCCTTTAAGATACATTTTGATACGGTTCAAAAATATTTGATTTTTGCAAGGATCATGTCAAAATGCTCTAATTTTGATTGTTCTAAACAACGTAGTGCCCTAGGTACGGGATTTCAAAGTCTTTGTGAATGGTTTCATTAGTGATGCTTACATAATAATGGGTAGAGTAGCCGAAACGTAACACTGATCAACAGCCAAAAAATATCCTAAATAAAATCAACAAAATATTACTATTTTTAATGTGCTAAAACCGGAATGAAACTTATTTTTTCAATATTAGTTCAAGTTTTAGAGATACGGTAATTATATGTGTTCCTGCTGTGACCGTGTTAATATACTGTAATTCACAAGAATGCAAGTGCTACATTTTTATATTCGGCAAGGAAATATGATGTAATCGGCATGATTGTGTTACGCTAAACATACGTGTACATTATATTGTTTTATATTAGCCATTTTTTCTTCAGTTGGCTGACAGCGTTCATGCAAGATGTCTCGAAAGTGTGTAAACAATCCAGATCAGCTTTGTTACGTGTGTGGTGATGTGACTTTTGCGTCTCAGAGACGGTCTATTACTCCACTAATAACAAAGGCATATCAGCTTTATTTCGGTTGTAAACTAGGTGATCAAGACAAACAGTGGGCACCCCACATCTGCTGTAATACATGTGCTTCAAGTCTGAGGAGCTGGTTAAATGGCAAAAAACGGTCCATGCGCTTTGCTGTCCCAATGGTTTGGAGAGAGCCTACAAATCATATTAATGATTGTTACTTTTGCATGGTACCTTGTGTTGGACAAGCCACAGGTATGTCCAAGAAAAAAAAATCGGTTATTAACTACCCAAACATACCACCTGCGATGAGACCTGTGCCTCACAGTGACGAAAATCCTATTCCAAAACCCCCAGAATCCTACACTTGCGAATCAGAAAACGAATCAGATCATGGCGATCAAGTGATTCGTCAGGAAGAGGATATGCCATCAACGTCAAGAGATCCTGATTTTATACCGAGCACGTCATGCCACCAACCGCACAAAATAACACAGTCAGAATTAAATGATCTTGCAAGAGATTTAGAACTTCCAAAATGTAAGGCAGAGTTTCTTGGATCAAGACTGCAGCAGTGGAACTTGTTAGAAGACGATGTTTCGGTATGTGTTTTTCGTAAACGCCACAAAGACTTAGAACCATTTTTCAATATGGAGAATAACTGGGTTTTCTGCAGTAACATTAACGGCTTACTGGCGGCTTTAACTATAAACTATAACCCAGAAGAATGGAGATTGTTTATAGACAGTTCAACATTGAGTTTAAAGGCAGTGTTATTGCATATTGGAAATATTTTACCATCTCTTCCTGTAGGGTATGCAGTTCACATGAAAGAATCATATGACAATATGAAGTACATATTGACATGCATAAAATACGATGAGCACCAATGGCATATTTGTGGCGATTTGAAAGTTGTTGCACTTTTACTTGGGCTGCAGCTAGGCTACACAAAGTTTTGCTGTTTTTTGTGTGAATGGGACAGTCGGGCAAAGGCACTTCATTACACCAGACAAAACTGGCCTGTTCGTCAATTCCTAGAGCCAGGTCAAAAAAATGTACAGCATATGCCATTAGTAGATTCGAAAAAAGTTTTATTACCACCACTGTATATCAAGTTGGGCCTAATGAAAAACTTTGTCAAGGCATTAGATAGAGATGGGTCAGCTTTTCAATACCTGCGTCAGAAATTTCCAAGACTAAGTGAGGCAAAGGTTAAAGAAGGTATTTTTGCTGGGCTACAGATTCGAAATATTTGGAAAGATACACAGTTTGAAAACACTTTAACAGGAATTGAAAAAACTGCTTGGAATGATTTCCGTCTGGTGGTCACTAATTTCTTGGGAAATAGAAAAGCTGACAACTATAAAACCCTTGGCAAAAATATGCTGTCATCGTATCAAAAGATGGGCTGTAATATGTCTCTTAAGATACATTTCCTACACTCACACCTGGACTTTTTTCCTGACAATTGCGGAGCCGTAAGTGATGAGCACGGCGAACGTTTTCATCAGGGTATTTCAACAATGGAAAAAAGGTACCAGGGAAAGTGGAATCCTTCCATGCTTGCAGACTACTGTTGGACTCTTGGTAGAGATGCTCCAGAAACGATCCATAAAAGAACAGCAAAAAGACAGCGCATATAGTGATTCTTATAAGTATATGAACAACTAATTTTTTTATATCATTGTCATTTTTGGATTCAGCGCCCTAAAATTAACAAAGAAGTGCACTTTTCCCACAAGATACAATTAAAAAACTAAAATTTGTTGTCTAGTGTAATTTTTGTCGGAGAATTTTAGAATAATATACAAGTAATCAATCATATTTAATTTTTTTTTCACTTTAGTTCAGCTAGCATAATATCCTTTGATTAAAAAACCCTTTACAGATAACCCAATAACAATAAAATATCAGTAAAATTCTATGAAACAGCATTATCTGGTCCCCTGTATAAATTATAGCGCAGATAAAGTTGTAACCATTGATTAATGGCACGTTCCCAGATTTTTATCAGCGTAGAAATATATATGAATAAATTCTCGCCTACCAGCGAGGGGTCTTCCAGAAAAATAATATCTCCGGGTTAATATTACCCAAAGATACCATCAAGGATATACGAGGTGATGTTGTTCAGTCGTAACAAAATCTTACGAAGCTGGTAGGAACAGGAGACGCACGAAAATAATAATTTGTAACTTCATGGAAGCAAGAGTTATGGCAGGTTTATACAATATTTTAACAATCACAGTCTCCCAGATAGCACAGAAGGTATCAAAGATGTCCATTTTATGCACTAATAATGCCTGACTACCAGAAATGTTTTCAAGATAACTACATTGCGACATTATACGAACTCCGTGACGCATACATCGTTAAGACTTATGTCTTCTAGAAGAGATGCGATTTTTAGAATTCAGCTTTTCAAAAAGTCAAAGATATTAGTGACCATATTCGAAATCCAGTTGCTGAATACACAACTAAGCATTTAGGTAAAGAATATTTTCTTGTTTGCCCAACATCGATTAAAAATACATCCAATTTATTTCTAATGGGTGATTTTTTTTGCTAGTATCTTTTTGGCAACACTGTTTTTGACAGATGACGTGTGAATCGTGTCTTGTGTCATTGTCAAACTTGCTCAGTTTGATCTATAATTTAACCATGAATCGACTTACTAACGAACAACGCTTGCAAATTATTGAATTTTACTAAAAATTCAAGCTTGGTTAAGAGAGTGCATCGAGCACTGCTTCCAATTTATGGGCAATTTGGTCGGCCTACTGAGGGAGCTATTCGGAAGCTTGTGACTAAATTTCGAACCACTTTACATTATTGGACACTAAACCAGCAACACGCAGACGTAGAGTGAGGACTGAAGAAAATATTGCGGCTGTATCCGCCAGTGTTAGTGATGACCGTGAAATGTCGATTCGCCGCCGTTCGCAGCAATTGGGCCTCTGTGACTCCACTACGTGGACAATTTTGCGACAGGATTTGGGTGTAAAACTCTCCCACAACGTTTCCCATTTGGTGAGTGGGCGCTGGCAAAGATGGAGGAAGATCCACATTTTTATCGAAAAATTGTGTTCAGCGACGAAGCTCATTTCTGGTTGAATGGAAGACCTGTCAGAAGCATTGTAAGAGCTACCAATGCATCCCGAAAAAATCACTGTTTCGTGTGGATTATGGGCAGGTGGCATCATCGGGTCGTACTTCTTCAAAGACGACAATGGCCGGAACGTAACTGTGAATGGCGAGCGCTACCGTGCGATGACAACAAACTTTTTTTGGCCCAAAATGGAAGAGCTGGACTTGACTGACATGTGGTTTGAACAAGACGGTGCCACATGCCACACCGCACACGAAACAGTGGCCATATTCAGAGGCGAGTTCGATGAACAGTTTATCTCACGTTTGGGGCCTAGATCGTGTGATTTAACGCCGTTGGACTATTTCTTGTGGAGCCATGTTAAGGCTAATATCTACAGGGATAAACCAGCAACGATTGACGCACTGGAAGCCAATATTGAAGCATTTATTCGTGAGATACCGGCCGATATGTTGGAGAGAGTGTGCCAAAATTGGACCTTGCGCATGGGCCATTTGAACCGGAGCCGCGGCCAACATTTACATGAAATAATCTTTAAACATTAAATTATATCAACCGTTCTATCGACTCAAACAAAGATTTAATCGTTTTTTCAAATTATTTGTGGTTTTTTTGAAAACCAAATCCTATGCCTCTTAAAAAATCACCCGTTAGCACTTTTTCGAGGTTTATATATTATTTTAATGCGATTTTATTTTTTAATTATTTTTGTATATGCAAAAGAACATCGTTGAAGTTTTCAGATATCTGCATTTATTAAACACCATTGTCTCCTGGTAGAATCATGTATAGTTGTAGTCGCCGTTATTGGTGGGTCAATGTAAGACTACCAGTACGAGTCCCCTTCAATCGTATTTGTCAGAGTGACAACTTACTTGACATCGGCGTGCAATTCGAGTTGTGCTGTTATCAGTCTTCAATATAAAATTGTACAATGCCCGGAAGTGTGATCAATGGAGAAGGCCGACAGCTCGTACTAAATTTATTAGAGTATTTCCAGGAAGAGAATGAAAACAGCGGTACGCATACTCGATCTGTTTACTTATTTATATATTATATGCGATGAATTTGTACAATTCTTTACTGACATAGGCGAAAATTTAGCAAGTAATATACAAGCAAATGTACAAAATACTCAGCCTCCAAAAAGAACTTTGAACTCATTTATTTTGGATAAAGTCGAGCAATGTGAAGTATACACCACTGTTATGTCCTTAAAAAATCGGAAAAGTCCTGGGTTCGATGGTATTAAGAGCGAGCATTTGAAAATTATAGCCGAGGACATAACAGAACCACTCACTTACCTAATCAACAAATGCCTTGAATCTGGCATATATCCCTCAATTTTAAAAAAAGGTAATATAATACCGATACATAAATCAGGAACAAAAACAGATGTTAACAACTATAGACCAATATCAATAATATCCAGTGTAGCAAAGGTTTTTGAAAAAGCTTTATCTACTAGAATGATTCGATACCTCACAAAATTCAAAATTATAAGTGAAAATCAATATGGATTTACAGAAGGGAAGGCTACATCGGACGCAATAATTAAAATTGTAAATCAAATACATCAAAATATTGATAACAGAATCTCTTCAATCTGCATTTTTGTTGATTTAAAGAAAGCTTTCGACACAGTTAATCACAAATTATTATTAGAAGCATTGGAGAGAATTGGTTTCAGAGGAAACGCGTACTCACTGATCGAAAGTTATTTGTCGAATCGCCCTCAATCTGTGCAGATATCAGGATCATTTAGTAAAGAAATGTATATTAAGTGTGGTGTCCCACAAGGAACTGTCTTAGGTCCGCTGTTATTCAATATATATTTAAATGATATTTTCCAAATTAATTGTGTCGGCAAAATAACTAGTTTTGCAGATGATACTGCAATATTATATGAAGGCACTGACTGGTCTGATCTGAAAAATGTAATTGAAAATGATTTTATCAAAATTATTCGGTGGTTTAACAGTAGAAAATTAAGCATTAACTACTCTAAAACACATTTTATACCATTTGGATCTTATGCTAGACATCTGCCAAATTACACAAATTTCTCCTTCAATATTAATGATCAAAAAATGCAAATTAATAGAGTGCCCAACATAAAATACCTTGGAGTGGTCTTGGATCCTCACTTACGATGGGACATCCATCCATCCGTCAATTATATTTTAAAGAAAGTTAGATTTGTATCCTACAAAATTAAATACCTTGGGAATATATTGACAGAAAAATATCTTCGAACATTATACCATGCACTGATTGAACCTCATCTCACATATGGTATATTAGCATGGGGAGCTGCATGTTCCTCACATATCTATAATTTAGATGTTTTTCAAAAAAGTATTCTAAAAATGATATTTAAAAAACCGAAACTTTATCCCACTGAAAAATTATACGCAGATGTTCGAATGTATGATATAAGACAGCTTTATTTCTTACACAGTATCACTCACTACCATAAATTTGTAAACACCGACCAAAAAATTAAACATAATCATTATACCAGGTACAAAATTCGTGGCACAGTAGTTCCTCAACCGCATAAATCTATAATGCAGCGATCATATCTCTATTTAGCGCCTGAATTTTATGAAATTATACCTAAAGACTTAAAAGATTTACGTTTCGGAAATTGTTTCAAAAGAAATTTAAAAAAGTGGCTACATTCTATATCTAGGACTGAAATTCATAAACTCATAAATACGAACATCAACTAAATACATAATTTACTGTAGCTAATTTTTGTCCTTTTTGTCATTTGCATTCTACAGTTTCAACTTAAATTTATTGGTCCATGTACAGGCGATGCCTTCTATTGGGCCTGTTTTGATTTTATATTTATTAACTCATATTTTTTGTTATCTTTGTATATTGAGTGAATAAATATTATTATTATTATTATTATTATTATTATTATTTCATAAGGCATGGATGACGAGACCGCCAAGCACGGTGACAACAACTATAAACGTTTCGTGTTTCAATTTTAACTGATTCATTGGCCACCAGATGACGATGCGTCGTTCAAACTGAGTACATTCCTAAATTTCCGGTGGAACATGTTAGTTAATGCTGACAGCTTATTATTTTTGGCGGTACTCTAGTTGTTGCCCAGAAGAAGTATTTTTAGATAAATATCAAATTTACCCCCAATAAACGAGACATGTAACAGATTGAATTCTGTCTGTTTGATTTACCGTTGGGGAGTGCGTAAAATCCTTCCACGAAAGCCTCTGCATAGTCTTGGCCTCTTTTGGCCTCTGCAACTCGCAGCGAGTTGGTGTGTGTGTGTGTCTGTGTATTTATGTTCGTTAATGATACGTTGCTCGCCGGCTGATATATTGGACAAGTTAACTTTCTAGTTTATTCGCTGCATTGTTAGCAGAACACTTTACCGGGCCCCTGGCCAAGATGGCCATCGCGCTTCTTTTTCATTAATAATTACCGCTCAAATTGATATTTATATTTCGCGCCCACCATAGCCGTACCAAACACTTTTTGCTAGAGAATCGCGAAAAATTCCGAAAACGAGATATTGTTTTTTGATATACTAAGTGACATATAAATCCGAACACCTAGTTTAAATGGTTTTATTTTAATAAAATTTTGTATAAGTACTTAATGAAGCATAATGAGTAAATGATAAAAATTTCAAAATGATTGCACTGCTTCAAAGCCCTTTGACCTTTAATAATGTGTGGATGCACCCTGATGTGCTACGCATTCTCCAACGCGCCTAGGCATGCTTCTGATCAGGTGGTCAATGTCCTCCTGTGGTATCTCATTCCAGGCAACCACCAACTCCTCTCGAAGTGCTTCTAGAGTCTGAGGAGGACGTTGAAAATTGAGCAATCTCCTACCCATCATATCCCACACTTGCTCAATTGGGGATAAGTCGGGAGATCTTGGTGGCCATGGTAACAATGTGACATCATTATGTTGAGAGAAGTCTATTGTGACCCTTGCGACATGTGGTCGGGCATTATTTTGTTGGAAAGTTGGGTCTGCCAGGGTGTCAAGATAGGGTAAAAGATGGGGTTCTAGAACTTCGTGGATATAACGCTGCGCGTTCATGTTACCTCTGATGAAGATTAAAGGTGACCTGGAACCATAAGCTATAGCACCCCAAACCATAACTCCAACAGTGTGATGAACATGTCTTTCAACAAAAAACTGTGGATTCCTCCTTTCACCACGTCGCCTTCTAACCCTGGCACGACCATCGTGCATGCCTAAACAAAATCGAGACTCGGCACTAAAGACAATACTGTTCCATTCCTGATCCCAGTGTGGCCGGTATGAAAACAAGCCAAAACTTCTCATTCGTCGGTAAACACTTCGCATGCCAATAGGTCTCCCGTGTTCTGCAAACCATTCATTTGCAATGGACCTGGTAGTGGAGAAACGGTCCCTTAAGACCAATAATCTTAGGCGGCGATCTTCACGGTCTGTTGTTCTACGCCGGCGTCCAGTGCCCCTTGCTCTTTGCGTACGGCCTTCTCGAAGCCATGCCTGACAACACCTAACCACAGTGTCTACACTTCTTTGCACTCTAACTGCAATTGCCCGAAAAGAAAGTCCAGCTTCCCGAAGTCCCACTATACGGCCCGTATCAAACTCACTAAGTTGACGAAATCGTACAGGTCTCCGTACTCTAGGCATCGTAACCGATCGTAAAGGATGTCAGAGAACCAAAATCCGCCAACGTTGATTCTTTACTGCGGCTGAAATATTCATTTTTAGAGCGTTAGTGAATTAAAAAGAGCAGTATAAAAACCGGAATGTCCAACTGATAAGGCTGAACATTTTTTCACTTGTTATTTACAGTAAGATAAATACATTCACCAACTTTTATTAAAATAAAACCATTTAAACTGGGTGTTCGGATTTATATGTCACTTAGTATATATGACATATACACAACGAAAAAACATGTCACTTATTTCCGTCAATATGCCTGTTGACGGCTTGTCCGCTAATCTTTGGACCGTCTATAACTTGGAATGTAGTGATTGAATTTGGATGACATTTTCAAACAAGGTTACTACTATGACAAGCGCAAAAAAGCGAAAATAATGAACAACATTGCGTGAGAACTGCCGATTCAACCTATTTGACGCCTTTTTGTGCTGATTCTGGGTACTTACACAAAAATCACACTAAAATTGACATAAAAACTTGCCACAGCATAGAACGAAGGTCATCAATCTGCCAACCCATCTTGCTGACGTTTAGAGCAGATAGATGTTTGCTATTTTCCAGGAGGAAGGATATTATTCGAGTTATTTATTTGTTGGTCATATTATATAAATGATATTGTAGCATTTTTCTGGGTTCTTTTGGGTGTGGATTAAAAGACTGGATTTCACAAAAAGAAATGCACTAACTTATTTAACTTGTCTAGATATAACATTTATGTACATCAATATTTACGTCTGATTAATTCTGATGTCGCGCCACTGCTTCCCTCTCCCGGCCGGTGACTTATATAGTCCGCATCGCTGATTCGAGAAAGTTCCGGCGAGCCACAAAGCGGCAGTCTAGAATATTCGAGGTCGCTTCGCGTCGATCTAGAAGACGAGTCACTTTCACGGTCCTCAACAGATGTAGACACGGAGGGAGAGTCTCTAGCACGGTCCCCAACAGATGGCGCCAAAAGTACTATCAATTCTGGTTATAATAAGTCAGAGGATACAGAAACGGTAGAATAAAAGAAAGTCAAACATTCACGTGAGATATGAATTACAAACGAAAGTAAAAATTGCAATTTAAAAATTCTTCAACATAGGAGAAACATTGATCGATGAGGATGCACTTTATTCGTTTTTTGAATGGCATATAATTCAGCTCGCGGATGGTCCGAGGTAGTTTGTTGTAAAAATTCAGATTTAATGAATTTCCGGCAGATATATCTAGCGTATAACGTGGCAGTCTCAGAGCTCCAGCCTGTATCATAGTTGCGGATTTCTGATTGGATTGTGTTCATGAACATGTAGCACAGTGTAGAGTATGTAGATACATGACAACGACAGTATCCCGAACATTTGGAAGAGAGGTTCGCGGTGCTCATTGAACTTAGCACCTGCCATAATTCTCAGTGCATTTGCATTTTGAATGCACGCACAACGTGACATGATCCACCCCAAATCATGACGCCACACATCAGATGCGAGTACAATATGCCGAAATATGCATTTAAAATGCTTTCTTTCGTAAAGATGCGTTGTGTTTGTCGCTATACGAAAAACTATGTTCAATGTTTTTTGCATAAAGCCTCCATTTGAGAACACCGTTTCGTTGTTGTTTATCGAAAGAATCGTCTTTTGAGTTTTGTCTCTATGAAGTTTTAAATTCTGAGCTTCACTCCTGAATCGGTGATCTGCAATACCAAGAGCACGTCAGTCTCAGTAGGGATAATCGTTGCCTGTCGCCTTGCAAGCTTTTAACTTGACCTGTTTGTGAGCTGAAATGGCGATTTATTATACTAAGTGACATATAAATCCGAACACCCAGTTTAAATGGTATTATTTTAATAAAAGTTGGTGAATGTATTTATCTTACTGTAAATAACAAGTGAAAAAATTTTCAGCCTCAGTTGGACATTCCGGTTTTTATACTGCTTTTTTTTAATTCACTAACGCTCTAAACTGAATATTTCAGCCGCAGTAAAGAATCAACGTTGGCGGATTTTGGTTCTTGACATCCTTTACGATCGGTTACTATGCCTAGAGTACGGAGACCTGTACGATTTCGTCAACTTCGTGAGTTTGATAGGGGCCGTATAGTGGGGGACTTCGGGAAGCTGGACTTTCTTTTCGGGCAATGGCAGTTAGAGTGCAAAGAAGTATAGACACTGTGGTTAGGTGTTGTCAGGCATGGCTTCGAGATGGCACTGGACGCCGCCGTAGAACAACAGACCGTGAACATCGCCGCTTAAGATAATTGGCCTTAAGGGACCGTTTCTCCACTACCAGGTCCATTGCAAATGAATGGTTTGCGGAACACGGAAGACCTATTGGCATGCGAAGTGTTTACCGACGAATGAGAAGTTTTGGCTTGTTTTCATACCGGCCATACTGGGTCCTCCCTTTAACTCGAGAACACCGACGTAATCGCCTTGAGTGGTGCAGACAACGGTCACTCTGGGATCAGGAATGGAACAGTATTGTCTTTAGTGACGAGTCTCGATTTTGTTTAGGCATGCACGATGGTCGTGCCAGGGTTAGAAGGCGACGTGGTGAAAGGAGGAATCCACAGTTTTTTGTTGAAAGACATGTTCATCACACTGTTGGAGTTAAGGTTTGGGGTGCTATAGCTTATGGTTCCAGGTCACCTTTAATCTTCATCAGAGGTAACATGAACGCGCAGCGTTATATCCACGAAGTTCTAGAACCCCATCTTTTACCCTATCTTGACACCCTGGCAGATCCAACTTTCCAACAAGATAATGCCCGACCACATGTTGCAAGAGTTACAATAGACTTCTTTCAACATAATGATGTCACATTGTTACCATGGCCACCAAGATCTACCGACTTATCCCCAATTGAGCACGTGTGGGATATGATGGGTAGGATATTGCTCAATTTGCAACGTCCTCCTCAGACTCTAGAATCACTTCGAGAGGAGTTGGTGGTTGCCTGGAATGAGATACCACAGGAGGACATTGACCACCTGATCAGAAGCATGCCTAGGCGCGTTGGAGAATGCGTAGCACATCAGGGTGCATCCACACATTATTAAAGGTCAAAGGGCTTTAAAGCAGTGCAATCATTTTGAAATTTTTATCATTATGCTTCATTAAGTACTTATACAAAATTTTATTAAAATAAAACCATTTAAACTGGGTGTTCGGATTTATATGTCACTTAGTATATTTCCATAGAAACCCCTATCCCATGGATATCAAATGAAATGGCTTGATGAGAGAAACGCGGTAAGCAAAGTGACGTCATCCTGAATTTTTTATAGTCGCCCTTATGATATGGATATCAAATGAAAAGGCTTGATGAGAGAAACGCACTAGGCACAGTGAGGTTATTCTAAATCCAATATGGCGACCGCTCAAAGATGGCGTTCGTAATAACCATAGTTACGCCTATGACAAAGGTATCAAATTAAAGGGATTGCTAAGAGAAACATAATAAGCAACGTGACATCATTATTATTAAAAAATGGCGGCCACCGTTGAATAGCGATTTATAATTTCCATGATATGGGTATCAAATGAAAGTGCTGAATGAGAGAAACAAAATAAGCAAATAACATAATTATAAATAAAATATGAAATTCTTGAAATAATAAGTCTATATTTTTAAAAACAAGCTTTTATTTAGTTGACAATAAAGCGAAATAAAAATTTAAAAATAATTATTTCCGATTGGAAATACTTAAACGATAGCACAGTACTTCCATCTCAAATAAAAACGAGTTACGTTTTGACAGCATCAAATTAGAGATTTGAGATTATTTTTCAAACATTTCCAATCGGAAAAAAGTATATTTTTAATTTTTAGTTTTCTTTTTGATGTGACGTACGCCTGTGTCCATTTCGCATCTCCGCATTTATCAGCCATTTCTATCTTAATAACAATTATAAATCCAGCAAAGGTAAAGATCTCATACGGCGCTTGGGCCTCCTTATTTAATACACTGCCACATGTTTCACTTTATAAATTCCCAGCAAGTTATGGCCGACGTTTCGGCCTACGTTTATAAACATACCTCTACATCCCATATTGTTTATTGGCTTCGTTGTATTTTGATTTAATTATCTGCCTGGATGCAGCTAATGGACTGTCATTTTTTATTGCGTGCAATCGGTCGCTCACTGTCGTTTTTGTAATGATTCTTGGTTATTCCACAGAGATATAGATCGTATTGGATCTACATACATATTTACTTCAAATTCTGACTGTAAATTTGGCCCACAGAAATGATATCTACCTAAGCTCCAATTTTTGCCCATTTTTAGAACCTCTACAAGTTGCATTCTTACTTTGAAAAAAAGGGATGAATGAGCCAAATCGTTTCAAAAGGTGAGATCGAATGGTGATTAGTTATGTTCACTTTGGTACTATGAGTCTCCGACCAGTGCATATCAAAGCAAATCTATCGCATTTTTGTTTTCATGACAGATGTAGGGGAAATATGTGTGACTTATCATGTCAAACAGGTGCATAGTATAACTGAGATCAGCAGCTGCTTAATAATAGAAGGTGTTTCACTGACTCCAAAAATGCAACAATTTACAACCATTAAAATGAGTAGGAATCCCTGAAACGTTGTAACACTATGTTAATCTACGAATACCTAACCGATGGAAGTATTAAACTCGCGATAATATTTGAACTTCGTATCTCAAGTTTTCTGTTGTTTAAATACAGGGTGTCCGCAAAGTTGGGGTTTTCCTTTACACGACGTGTAGATCTTGAAAACATAAGCATTTTTTCTTAGTACCATATACACCAATGTCTTAAGGGAACCGAGATAAAGGGCTCTGCAACATCAAAAATATCTGAATACCGTCCTGTAGCCGCGACCCGCGATATCACCGACTGGTACAAGTGGGTTGGGGTCAGTGTGTCAGGTCAGTATGCAACCTTCAACCGACGGTTACGGTCACGCGTGTAGAGGTAAACGAACCCGTATAATCGATTGCGTTTCAAAAAACAACAAGCACTAGAGACGTGGCTAGAGAAGTGCAAGTATCAAAAACTAAAGTGTGGCAAACGCTGCGTGAAGAGGGGCTGTATCCGTTTCACGTCCAACGTGTACAAGCCCTTCAACCTGACGATTTTCCAGCAAGAGTGCGGTTTTTTTCGGTGAATGTTTGGGCTGGCATGGTGAACGGTATCCTCATTGGACCATTTATTCTCCCAAATCGATTGGACGGGATGCAATACCTAGACTTTTACGCAACATTTTGCCTTCCTTGTTTGCCTGCGTCTGCTCGGTAGCGCATCAGCTGATTTCATTTTCTGTTGGAGCGGTATGATTTCGGGCAGAGACGTACTTAGCCCTTCTCGTCAACTGGAGAGTGAATACTTTTTCCTTTATTTTTTTTTTACTTGGTCGCCCTCGTTTCACTACACATTACCTTTGTTATTTCAAGGGTAGTTGTTTCTGAAAAGGAAAACCCCAAATTTGCGGACACCCTGTATATCTGCGTCACCCAAACCCGTGTATATCAATGCGTCGTAAATACTGAGTCAATCTATTTATTTAGCATTATTGCATACAGATATTTAGGAAAAACATTTAAGGATCATAAAATAAAAAAAAATATATCTGTAGGTATAAGCACAGTCAAGTCATCACTTACAAAAACATCGCAGAACGCTTGAGTGGTATACGTACTCCTCATATCCAAATATTGCTAAAATGTATAAATATTTCTCCTGTAGCGGTGTGTCAGTGACGACATCGCAGCTGGAGTTTGTTACCCATTGCACAGTCGTCAGTAGCGTGTACGCCAACGATTGTAAAGCTTGGCAGACGCAGACCGACATAAAGACAGACGGATGGAAATAAGTGTCAGTTTTTGATAATATAAAACCAAAAAAAGATAATACCTCATTTTAGAAATTATTCGCAATTACAAGACTTTCGCGCCAATTGCGTAGGAAGTGACCATCTAATGTAAGGGTCATGGTCATTTTTTCCACATAATGTCCCGCACGTTCCAAAGAATTACAGGATTTACAGTCAACGTGAAATAATGTTGAAATTAATTTGATATAATAATCTTAATAATAATAATAATGAAACGTCTTTATTGGGCAAAGTTTAGCAGAAACAATTCGTCCACTCAACCCATAAAATGTTCATCTACAAAATAAACAATAAAAAAACAATGTATACCACTAAAAATGCAGAGGTTTCAACATAAAAATGAATTAATCGAGTAAAATAAATCAAGATTGGACATAAACATAAAATAACATACATATACAGGGTGAAGTTGAGATCAAAAGAAATGTTTTTTTCCTTTACCATTTTTCTGTTAAAATTAAAGTAACAAAGTTATAGCCCTTTGAAAGTTTGAGTACCGCCCTGTCTCAATAATAATATTATGTGCTCGTGTTTGGCAACAACGAATATAATCCGCCTTATCGGTTCATCGCATCGGAAACAAAACAGCGAAAGAATTTGGAACGATGTTTTCACAATTATTTTATTCAGTTGTATACAATCAGTGTCAGTCGGTTTTTTTTTATTTTTACACACGTATTTTGGTTCATCTTCCTTCTACAATCAGTATCTGAAAATTAATGACTCAAGTTCAAAGTCAAAGTATAGTAGAATGATGTTACGTGAGAGATACATTTATGTCAAAGATTGCTCGAAAATGATTTTTCTTAAATCTTTTTGAAATTCTCAAAATGTAAAGCTTAAGTATCAGAGGGCAAATCATTGTACATGATAGTAGCATTATAAGTAAAACATACAGGGTGGCGCATCGAAAACGAAACAGACGCATTTACTGGCAGCTCAGTTTTTTTTTGGAAAAACGCTCAGACCCGTCGATTTTGTTTTCGAGGGGGACACAAGTTTGGCAAAAAATCACGTTAACACGTGCAGCCCCCTGGGCGGGGGTGACACCAACCCTAAAATCTTAAATGGAAAGGGGGGTCGAGTAATACCTTACTTTAAAGGTCTTTCAATTTCCTTTATAATGATGTAAAATACATGAGCTTCAGTTCAGTAGTTTTAAAGATTTATTGATTTAAAGCTTAATGTAGCCTTTAATAGGTACATCAGATTAGTTTGTACTACTTTCAGAAGAAATTTGACTAAAAGAATTTACTTAATAAGTAAATGCTTTTCTTTACTACGCCTATGGTTTGTTTATCATTTTGTTGTTGAAAATAGCTATTGGAGCGTTTTTCCGAAATTCAAATTTTTCCTGACCTTAAAATACATTGATAATCTTTTTACCATCTGCTTCAAACAGTTCAACATACAACACTAGCGCCGCCTAATTTGCCACAGGCATAGATTATAGTCTAGAATAACACAAAAGCTACTTTTTATCTCGGAAAATAGCTTTGAAATATCTATTTCGCGGGTTACAGCCTAAACGGCTAAATTGAATTTGACATGAGGTCAGTCTCATCAACTAATTTACACACTACTTCCACGCGAGCGGAGCCGCGAGTTTGGGCTAGTCGCTAATAATTGCAAAATGGCAATTCATTATCCCATTTGTCACCGATCAAAAGCAACACCTTTGGCCCATGCTAGCAAGCTGCAAACAATCCATTCCGCTTCAGCAACTGTATTAATGATATCTTGGAAGCTGTCGACCAATTTAACACCTATTGAAGCACAATGGTCGATCTCGAAAACGTCAGACTTCCATGGGTATCTACGATCTCTATACAATATTTTATGGTTTGCGAGTCCATTATGGGCATTGTATGCGTTTTATTTTGCGGAAAAGGGCCTTTTGCACGTACCAGAGGGCATAAAGGGAACGCGTATATGACTTTTAAACGACTTTTCGAAAACGTAGAGGTTCAATGGGGTATAATGGACTGCTGCTGTTGAGTGGAATTTGTTTCTTATTGTTGCCGGGGGCTTTGTAGCAGATTTAATGGCTGTCACAGGTATGGTTCTGGGAAGAAAAATTATGCCGGTGGAGGTTTTCAGAGGTGCCGGTAATAAAACATCTTAGATATTTATACAAATGCAATTAATGCCTATACTTCTAGGGCAAAGGATACACCGAAAAATATCACGAATAGTTACTATAGGCTTACGAGGCTGGCAAATTAACTGAGAGCGGCAACGTGGCCTGCGATCTGGCAACACTGGAAGTGCCGGGATCGCAGAGGAGACAGAGGAACATGTGGTTCGCTTTCAGTACAAGTTTGAACTCATTCGAGTCATTTGGTTGTTATGAAGCCTTAATTGGTGATTTGCTTCAGCAGTCTTAATGTTGCTCTTCAGTTGAGCAGAAGCCAGCTCTGTAATGGATTGCTGGCATTCCCGCTTAAGTCGAGTACGAGACTGCTCTTTTCGCTGCTCTAAAAAGAAAATCTTCTTTCTCGCATTCTCGTGCTCACGTATTATTGTTATTATTATACTGCGATTTTGGAACAAATTATAGTAGCTATAAAATGGGTGGATATCCTCAACAGATGTATTGAGTGATACAACTTAATGATGGGCACGTACCTTTAAAATACGACATCAACTGATGAATATGATTGTTAATGTCCGTCAGAAATCGTTGGATCTCTAGGAAATATTACTTCCTGAGCACGTACACGAATCTTATATTCATTGTATTCAAGAGGAGAATCTATTAATTTGAAGGATGTTAGTTTTAATGTCACTTGACAAAAAACAATAAAAATTAAGGACGATCTTCGCATTTTGATAGGGTTACTCGAAATTATTAATTACTTTGTATAAATTATCACCTAGTAGTGCGATCGTGATGTGAACCTTCAATTGGTTTTCGCATACATTTGACATTGTGCTGTATTCAAATTCCAAGTCGACGATCTGCGTGTCTTTCAATTTCGCGAAATTGTAATGTAATTGAATCTTCGAATTTGGCTATTATCGAAATTAGACCTTGAAGATCGCACTGCAAACGTTACACAATCTACTGATTTTTGTCACGTTGTCGATCTGCCAATACCAACGAATTCGAATAGATTAGGAGCTTAACCTATACTAAGTGACATATAAATCCGAACACCCAGTTTAAATGGTTTTATTTTAATAAAAGTTGGTGAATGTATTTATCTTACTGTAAATAACAATTGAAAAAATTTTCAGCCTTATCAGTTGGACATTCCGGTTTTTATACTGCTTTTTTTAATTCACTAACGCTCTAAAAATGAATATTTCAGCCGCAGTAAAGAATCAACGTTCGCGGATTTTGGTTCTTGACATCCTTTACGATCGGTTACGATGCCTAGAGTACGGAGACCTGTACGATTTCGTCAACTTAGTGAGTTTGATAGGGGCCGTATAGTGGGACTTCGGGAAGCTGGACTTTCTTTTCGGGCAATTGCAGTTAGAGTGCAAAGAAGTGTAGACACTGTGGTTAGGTGTTGTCAGGCATGGCTTCGAGAAGGCCGTACGCAAAGAGCAAGGGGCACTGGACGCCGCCGTAGAACAACAGACCGTGAAGATCGCCGCCTAAGATTATTGGCCTTCAGGGACCGTTTCTCCACTACCAGGTCCATTGCAAATGAATGGTTTGCAGAACACGGAAGACCTATTGGCATGCGAAGTGTTTACCGACGAATGAGAAGTTTTGGCTTGTTTTCATATCGGCCACACTGGGTCCTCCCTTTAACTCGAGAACACCGACGTAATCGCCTTGAGTGGTGCAGACAACGGTCACTCTGGGATCAGGAATGGAACAGTATTGTCTTTAGTGACGAGTCTCGATTTTGTTTAGGCATGCACGATGGTCGTGCCAGGGTTAGAAGGCGACGTGGTGAAAGGAGGAATCCACAGTTTTTTGTTGAAAGACATGTTCATCACACTGTTGGAGTTATGGTTTGGGGTGCTAAAGCTTATGGTTCCAGGTTACCTTTAATCTTCATCAGAGGTAACAAGAACGCGCAGCGTTATATCCACGAATTTCTAGAACCCCATCTTTTACCCTATCTTGACACCCTTGCAGATCCAACTTTTCAACAAGATAATGCCCGACCACATGTTGCAAGAGTCACAATAGACTTCTTTCAATATAATGATGTCACATTGTTACCATGGCCACCAAGATCTCCCGACTTATCCCCAATTGAGCACGTGTGGGATATGATGGGTAGGAGATTACTCAATTTGCAACGTCCTCCTCAGACTCTAGAAGCACTTCGAGAGGAGTTGGTGGTTGCCTGGAATGAGATACTACAGGAGGACATTGACCACCTTATCAGAAGCATGCCTAGGCGCGTTGGAGAATGCGTAGCACATCAGGGTGCATCCACACATTATTAAAGGTCAAAGGGCTTTAAAGCAGTGCAATCATTTTGAAATTTTTATCATTTACTTATTATGCTTCATTAAGTACTTATACAAAATTTTATTAAAATAAAACCATTTAAACTGGGTGTTCGGATTTATATGTCACTTATTATATTTCCGAAAAATATTTCGATAATTTCAACTCTTTCTGCTGTGGAATATACCATGGTTAATTTATGTAATAAAGCGTTACAAGTTATTTTAGCTACAAAGTTTGGTGAAATGAATCGCAAACTATGGACTAAATTCCTATTTAAAATAAGTTCCTTATCTTTCTTCAAGAAATAACTTTTTTGCCACAAAAAAACGCTCCAATAGCTATTTTCAACAACAAAATGGCAAAAAACCATGGGCGTAGTGAAGAAAAGCATTTACTTATTATGTAAATTCTTTTAGTCAAATTTCTTCTGAAAGTAGTACAAACTAATCTGATATGTACCTATTAAAATCTACTTTAAGCTAATAAATCTTCAAAACTACTGAACTGAAGTACATTAATTTTATATCATTATATCTTATTTATAATTGAAAGACCTTTAAAATAAGGTATCACTCGACCCCCCTTTCCATTTAGATTTTAGGGTTGGTTTCACCCCTGCCCGGGGGGCTGCACGTGTGATTTTTTGCCAAACTTGTGTCACCTCGTAAACAAAATCGACGGGTCTGAGCATTTTTACAAAAAAAAAACTGCCAGTAAATGCGTCTGTTTCGTTTTCGATGCACCACCCTGTATAGCAAATTTTCTTTACTTTTTGATAAAGAAACAAATTAGGTATTAAAAAAAACTGAAGGTGCTAAATCGGAGATCAAACTTCAAACCAAAATGTGGGTAACTTTCCATTATTTCATTTTAGATTTTTTTACTCCTAAACTGTGCTTAAAATACATCAACAGCTTTGAAATGGTATGCGCATTAACTAAGGAGGTATGTATTTTTATCTGCATACATGTCTCCCAAAGTAGGACGTTAGGCCCTTATTTAAGTCGACTGGCTTGAGACATATTGCATTAATAGTATGAGTATTTTTCTGCTCTAATAATCACTTTAAATATATTTGAACATTATATTATTGTTTATTTTTATTTGTATTCTCATATAGTGAAATTTGAAAAAAATAGGGTGCAAAACCGAAAGTACATGCTTCGCTTCTGAACTTCTCTCCTTAAAGTTTTCAAATATGACAGACAGTTGATCAACGCTTTTTCAAGTCCGGAGAATAGAGTTTTTGATTCTGATTTCAAAAATGTATAATATGTCATACATTGAAAAACATAAATTCCTAGTTAGGCCTCGGAATTATCAGATAGTCATTTGTTTCGTCTCCAGACCAGAACTCAAAAAGAACATGGCAATAGAGCTTGAAAGACTGTGAAGATGGGAAATAAATCGAGCAGTGAACAATGTACAGAAAAGACTCAGGCTTTGCAAACCACATTTTAAACATCTGCTATGATTTACCTTCGCTTATTTATGATTTTATTATTGTGATTTCCATCAATAAAATTATCATTTTGTGGTCTGGTTTTACCATACCTTTTTATTTCCTTATAATTTTCATCCAATCATAAATTAATTCAGGACTGAAAAGTCCATTTAAATGTACAAAATTCCGCTATATGAAAAAACAAAGTTTCGTGATGGAAGTCAAAAAAAACCTCGAATTGGAAATTTGTTCTAGAGAATTATTATCTTATAATTTCAAGGCCTACCTAGGAACTTCTGCTATTTTTGAAATAACTAAGGTTTGACAATGCCAATGTTATTTATACTATACATTTTTATTATATTATACATTTATGGAATCGGAATTGATAACTCTATTCATCTGTGCAAAAATCCAATATAGCGTCTATAATAAAAAATAAAGTTGAAGCTGAAAAAGAAGAGACGAAACGAAATAGAGTCCAGATTTTGGGAAAATTTGGTTTCTTAGTCTCTCTCCGGAAGTAGGGGAGACCGGGGCTGGTTGTCACATGCGTTGGTTGTCGCAATTGTTAAATCTCAGCAGCTCCGCAAGATGTATTTGCCTGGCGCGCTACACATCGTTTCTGCGTCCGCGCAGAACACTTGTATTCAGTACGAAAGTTGTTGCTGGTAGATCAAGGTCGCACACACAAAAATAAACAAATCGCCTAACCTGAGTAAATTTTTCGTTTGCCACATAATTTGTGTTTTCAAGACTACATTTGATAATAAAAAGAACTGTTGAATTGATTTTGCTCTTCAATAATCCGAATACGACTTAACGTAAGTATTGACTTTGAATTTGTTAATTTAGTGACGCTCTCTAACCTTAAAAATTAATTATCTAGTGGGGCAGGTTGTCTCTAATTAGCGGGGGCCAGTTGTCACATGTGACAACCAGCCCCCACACTAGACGATTAGCTTTGCACATCATTCTACGTACGTATATGTATACATTGTATTTTTTTAATATTTTCAGGTTACATAAGCATGGTTCGAAATTTCAAAAGGAAGACTGAGAAGGGCAAAGCGCCGCCTGACGTACTTTTAAGAGCTGCTAGGTTAGTGAGATTAGGATCCTCAATAAGAAAAGTGGCAGCTGACTTCAATGTAAATTACCGAACTTGAAAATCATCTAGTGGAATATGTACTCAAAGCATCTGATATTTATTTTGGATTATAACCCAAGGAAGTACGTGGACTGGCATACGAAAATTGGAAGCTCCATAAAATAGCTGGTCCTGACTGCTTTAGTGCGTTTCTGAAACGTCATCCTGTAATGTCTATTAGCAAACCGGAAGCAACTAGTTTAGCAAGAGCCAGTAGTTTCAATAAAACGGACGTCAACGCATTTTTTGATAATTTAGCTTCAGTTATGGAAAAATATAAATTTGAGCCTCACGAAATCTGGATCATGGCGCACCTGGGATTACAACTGTCCAAAGACCCGACCGCGTTGTTGCCAGAAGAGGATTCAAACAGTTTGGTTCGATAGTTTCATCAGAAAGAGGAACTCTTGTTACTTTAGCAAGTGCAGCATCAGCTAGTGCAAATTCCATACCTCCTTTTTTCATTTTTCCACGGGTACATTTCCAACCACATTTTTTAAATTAGGCTCCTCCTGGCTCACATGGTTCAGCAAACCCATCAGGTTGGATGAAAGAGTCACATTTCTTGGAGTCTCTTAGATTTTTTCACATTCATGTGAAAAGTACTGTGGATAGACCATGCCTGCTTTTACTAGATAACCATGGATCACATCTGAAGGACTGAATTTTTACCCTCACTGTTCACATAAACTTCAACCTCTTGACCCTTTTAAGAAATATGTAAATACTTCCTGCGATGCTTGGCTTTTCAATAATCCCGGTAAGACCATGACTATATACGACATACCTAAGTCTGATAAATGTTAACACGCAGGAAGCAATAGATAATATACGAGAAGGCAAAACAGCTAATCAAACTAGTTTTGATGATCCCTGCTGTAGTAGTTTAGTAAGGCTGCATGCGGGAAATATAGTATTTCCAGAAAGTTTAAGACCTTATCCAAAGGCATCGGCAAGAAAAATGAATCGAGTTTCCCGTCGTAAACGAGGGACTGCAATACTCACTGACACTCCAGTAAAAGATGAATTAGAGAAAGAGAAAAATAAGGAACAAGAAAAAGAGGAACAGGGAAACAGTGAAAAGGGACGTTTTGATTCAGAAAAAGTCCTGTTCAGATAATTAAACTGATGGAGAAGAATGTTTTTGCTTGATTTGTCTTGAACCATTTTCTAACAGCGCATCAAATGAAGAATGGGTGAAATGCTCATCGTGTAATGGTTGGTCTCATGATGCGTGCACTGATGGACGCGAACTTTACATATGTCATAACTGCGATAGTGACTAATTGTAAAAAAACTCTTCTACTTTTTTCTCATAAAGATTTTTTATCTAAATACCAAATCTTTATGTCTCATTTGTAATAATAAATATGTTTAAAAGTATGATAATTAATAATTAGTCATAAAGAGAAAAGCAGAAATGCCTGGATTACCAAAGGATTAATAACATCGGCAATAGAAAAAGAAAGACTATATAATGTAATGAAACTAACGCCAACTACAGAGAATACCGACTGTTACAACCAATATAAAAATAAATTTATAGAGCTTGCAAGGCAAACCAAACGAAAACATTACCTAAATAAATTGAATAATAACTTAAACGATCCTAAGCGGCTTTGGACAACTATTGATGAGATTACTGGGAAAACAAAATTTAAAGAGTGTGTCACTGAGTTAAATACAACATCGGGAACAGTATTAAAAAATACTCAACAGATATGCGATGAATTTGTACAATTCTTTACTGACATAGGCGAAAATTTAGCAAGTAATATACAAGCAAATGTACAAAATACTCAGCCTCCAAAAAGAACTTTGAATTCATTTATTTTGGATAAAGTCGAACAATGTGAAGTATATATACACCACTGTTATGTCCTTAAAATATCGGAAAAGTCCTGGGTTCGATGGTATTAAAAGCGAGCATTTGAAAATTATAGCCGAGGACATAACAGAACCACTCACTTACCTAATCAACAAATGCTTTGAATCTGGCATATATCCCTCAATTTTAAAAAAAGGTAATATAATACCGATACATAAATCAGGAACAAAAACAGATGTTAACAACTATAGACCAATATCAATAATATCCAGTGTAGCAAAGGTTTTTGAAAAAGTTTTATCTACTAGAAAGATTCGATACCTCACAAAATTCAAAATTTTAAGTGAAAATCAATATGGATTTACAGAAGGGAAGGCTATATCGGACGCAATAACTAAAATTGTAAATCAAATATATCAAAATATTGATAACAGAATCCCTTCAATCTGCATTTTTGTTGATTTAAAAAAAGCTTTCGACACAGTTAATCACAAATTATTATTAGAAGCATTGGAGAGAATTGGTTTCAGAGGAAACGCGTACTCACTGATCGAAAGTTATTTGTCAAATCGCCCACAATCTGTGCAGATATCAGGATCATTTAGTAAAGAAATGTATATTAAGTGTGGTGTCCCACAAGGAACTATCTTAGGTCCGCTGTTATTCAATATATATTTAAATGATATTTTCCAAAGTAATTGTGTTGGCAAAATAACTAGTTTTGCAGATGATACTGCAATATTATATGAAGGCACTGACTGGTCTGATCTGAAAAATATAATTGAAAATGATTTTATCAAAATTATTCGGTGGTTTAACAGTAGAAAATTAAGCATTAACTACTCTAAATCACATTTTTTACCATTTGGATCTTATGCTAGACATCTGCCAAATTACACAAATTTCTCCTTCAATATTAACGATCAAAAAATGCAAATTAATAGAGTGCCCAACATAAAATACCTTGGAGTGGTCTTGGATCCTCACTTACGATGGGACATCCATGTCAATTATATTTTAAAGAAAGTTAGATTTGTATCCTACAAAATTAAATACCTTGGGAATATATTGACAGAAAAATATCGTCAAACATTATACCATGCACTGATTGAGCCTCATCTCACATATGGTATATTAGCATGGGGAGCTGCATGTTCCTCACATATTTATAATTTAGATGTTTTTCAAAAAAGTATTCTAAAAATGATATTTAAAAAACCGAAACTTTATCCCACTGAAAAATTATATGCAGATGTTCGAATGTATGATATAAGACAGCTTTATTTTTTACACAGTATCACTCACTACCATAAATTTGTAAACACCGACCAAAAAATTAAACATAATCATTATACCAGGTACAAAATTCGTGGCACAGTAGTTCCTCAACCGCATAAATCTATAATGCAGCGATCATATCTCTATTTAGCGCCTAAATTTTATGAAATTATACCTAAAGACTTAAAAGATTTACGTTACGGAAATTGTTTCAAAAGAAATTTAAAAAAGTGGCTACATTCTATATCTAGGACTGAAATTCATAAACTCATAAATACGAACATCAAGTAAATACATAATTTACTGTAGCTAATTTTTGTCCTTTTTTGTCATTTGCATTCTACAGTTTCAACTTAAATTATTGGTCCATGTACAGGCGATGCCTTCTATTGGGCCTGTTTTGATTTTATATTTATTTACTCATATTGTTTGTTATCTTTGTACATTGAGTAAATAAATATTATTATTATTATTATTATTATGATATAAATTATTAATGATCTAAAATACACATGACAACCGACCCCAAGCGATGTGAAATCCAGCCCCAGCAAGGGGCAAATTGTCACATTTGTTTCTGTATTTTGAAACATTTTAATTTAATATTGTGAATTATTTTACAGCCTTATCGATTTTACATAGTGTTCCCAAAGGATAAACCATATTAGTTATGCACCAAATATGTGCATATAACGCTTCAGATCGAATAAAAAAAAAGAATTACTGAAAATTGTGACTACTACTAGCCCCGGTCTCCCCTACTTTGAAACTTTCTAAGCGACATTTTCTGAATACGCTTTTTTGTCCCCATTTAAGCGACTTCGTGTCTCTTGCCGGGATACCAATGGTGCCGAAACTGAAATCAAAACTTTGGTCGGTCACTAGTATTCACAACTTAATAATAATAATAATAATAGTAATAATAATATTCTTTATTGCCAGCAAAATTTTAAAGAAAAAACATAAGCAACGTCAAAAAAAATGTAGTACAATACCAACGGGATATTATATGTATGTTTACAATATTAAAAACTATTAAAATGACAAATAAAAGTCCAGTATGTCACAACTTAGCTTAAAATGTTATTAAAATAAAACAATGGAGCTCAAATGTTAAAACCAAAGCTGTACAAACATCTGTCCAGCAAAAACTTTTTCACCGCTCTTTTAAACCTAATAGGCTTGCTCTTGGATTTTATATCTATAGGAAGCATATTGAAAGTTTTGACAGCCATGTATAATGGAGCCCTCTTAAAAAATGCGGACGAATGTGCAGGCACACTCAGATTTTCTCTGTCTCTGTGTCACAACGGTCATACTTTTAGCATAATAATGTGCGTTACTATTAAAAAGATACATATGCTTTTTAACAAATAAAACAAGTGCCAAAAAATATAGTGATGGAACCGTCAAG
Source organism: Acanthoscelides obtectus (assembly GCA_963669975.1). Lineage (NCBI taxonomy): Eukaryota > Metazoa > Arthropoda > Insecta > Coleoptera > Chrysomelidae > Acanthoscelides > Acanthoscelides obtectus. Next base: position 5,909,387 of record CAVLJG010000005.1, read on the forward strand.
AATCCCAATCTTGAAAAATGTTCCCGACATGATGTTCGAGGATGAAGTCTCAAAATGCACCTCAGGATGCGCTTTTGCGCTATAAAAACTGACATGGCACCCCGCGAAGAGCCCCAGAACATTATACTATAAGTTAACAATGACTGTACAGATGAATAATAAAATTGCCGTAAAGTGTTCAAGGAAACCTCATTTCGCAGCCGCCGCACCAACGCACAGAAGCTGTGTAGCTTACCAACCAAAACAAATGTTTGACAATCCCAATTCAGACTCGAATCCAAGTAAATGCCCAGAAAATTTATATCGGTCATCTCTGGTATTGGTGCGCTATTGCAACGAACCAACAGCGACTCATCCCTGGCAGATGATTTACTGAACGTGAGAAGTCCAGTTTTATCAGCATTCAATCTTAATGCATAATCCTTGCACCAATCCTGCATGGTCCCCACTGCACAAGAACAGACCCCGGACAAGCCAGACATGTCCGACGCAGTCAGCACAACAGTAGTGTCGTCCGCATACTGGCAAATCAGACCTTCCATAAATCTGTCACGAAGACCATTCACATAGAGCAGGAACAACAACGGTCCCAGAATTGATCCCTGCGGCACACCCTTTTTAATCAAGGTAACTGATGAAAAATGCCTAACACCATTTTGGGTTATACAGACAAGCTGCTCCCTACTGTCAAGGTATGACTCTATAAGCTGTGCACATTTACCTCGTATTCCATGTTTAGACAGAATTTTAAGGAGTATTTGATGGTCTATGGTGTCGAAGGCCTTAGACAGATCAAAAAACAGACCGGCCACTTTTTCATTCTTATCCACATTTTCAACAATATAAGTAAGAACTTTAATTAGTGCTAGTTGTGTGGAATGATTTGGGCGAAAGCCAAATTGATTTCTTGTTAAAATGTTGTATTTCTTGATAAAGTTCATTATCCTTGAATATATGACTTTTTCGACGACCTTTGACACAGAAGATAACAGTGAGACTAGTCGATAATTAGCTATGTCATGCACATCTCCTTTTTTGTAAATGGGAACCAGTTTGGCCCTCTTTAAATGTGACGGAAAAATTCCTGAAAACAGACATTCATTAATAATATAAGCTAACGGTTCGCATATATAGTCAGATATCTGCTTTAGAACTACCACCGGGATTTCATCCAAACCAGCTGAAAATTTGTTTGGCAAACTCGCCAAAGTTAGTTTAATTTCTCTATTGTCAACAGGAAGCAAAAATAAAGTGGGAATCGCACTAGCTTCCGAAATATCAAGACTGCCATGGGATTGCGGAGAGATATCAAACCTTTCCTGAAAGGCATCAGCAGTTTTTTGGGGATCTTTTATTATTACACCATTATTAAGTTTTAGCTCAATGGAACGCTTAATTTTTGTATTAGTTTCTGCGTTTAAAATACTCCACGCAGTTTTTGTCATGTTTTTTGAGTTTAATATTTTACTTTCATTTAGAGCTATTTTGTAATTCGACAGAAATTTCCGGTATTCTTGTCGTACAATTTTATACTGATTATATACTCTAGGGCTATGTGTAATCTTAGACCAAACATACAAATCTTTTATATAATTAGAGTTATGCTTTTATCTCCTCATTTACCCAGTTTTGTTCTTTGAATTTTAATCGATAGGTACATAATGGAAAAGAAATGTCAAAATAATGAAATAGTACGTTAAAGAAGGTTTGATATTTCTCCTCAACCCCAACTGAACCATATACATCATTCCAGGTCTCGGAGCTCAGCAGATCTTTGAAGCGCTGGATGTTGGAAGCCGCGAAAAAACGTTTCCTTGCATAATTGATGTTAGGAACCTTGCTATTTAATGTAAAATTGAGGCTCTGACCATAATGGTCTGATATATTTATTTTTATAATGCTACATTGTGTATCAGGTATATTGCTAAACATATTATCAAGCTGAGTGCCCCGAGTGGGACCTATCCTCGTTATGCCTTTCACGTTGGACACTAGTCCATAACTGGCCATAAGCTGTGTCACAGAAAAAACTCCATCATAATGAACTAAGAAATCTACATTGAAATCCCCGCAAACCAGCAGATATTTATTTGGGGCATACACATAATTTAAAACTTCATCAAGCGTAGATAGAAATAAATCTAAATTCCCTGTAGGTGACCTATATATACAAATCACAATATAATGTTTATTATTTAATGTAAATTGTGAAATGCAATACACTCAGTGTTAGCCCTTAAGCTTGACTCAAGGACTCTTCGATCTCCAGATTTCTATTTGCAAAATCCGGATAGATTAATGTGAAACCTCTTCCGCAGAAGTTTCTCATGATTCGCGGATCCAGCATGATGGATCCCTAATCTAACAGTACATCTAGCAGACAGCGATTCCCCTATGATCGTATACTCGTAAAGGTCATTATCTACGGAATAATAAAAATCGACGTATCGTTAACCATATAAAATGTTACAAATTACAGTAGAAGAGCTGAGGTAGAGCCAGCAGAACCTGACGCACGTATGAATAAGACATGAGCCACTCTCGGCTTGGAGAATACGCCGAGCTAGCACACGAATATCAAAAAGATATGCAGGGACGGACTCGATATAGCAGATAAAATTCAGTCATATTGATTTTTCTCAAAGAGAATTTGTTAATCTGATTTTTGAATTGCCTAAGGCTAATACAGGGTTTGTCCGGAAAGTAATAGGACTGAGTCGATTTAAAAAAAATTATTGAGCCAATCGTTACAATTCTTTCTCCGGAATAACCTTGAGAGCCGCGGTGCATGCTGCTTGGATCCCCTCTGTCGTCTCAAAATGCTTGCCTTTCATCCGCCTTTTCAGGTGATTAAACAAAAAAAAGATAGATAAATATTTTCAAAATACGGCTGTTCCTCACGAATTCCTGACGCTTGTGAACCGTTGGATATAGTTAATCAGTTCAGTTTGACATACCTATATAGTTAGTTGAGAGAATTTTTTTTAGACAGGTCATTTGGTGAAGTGAATTTGACAACTGCAAACCATTTATAAATTATTACTAGAACATACCTAATGTATAGGGCTGTCCAATAGGGACGCAGGAAAGTAAGCGTCAATTTGACATAGACGCCATCTTTGTTTTCTGTCACCGACATGTCATTTTGTTAGTTGAATGCTTACCATTGATCGGTATGGAGTCGTATTCGATTGAAGACCACGTTAAAGTTATTCAAGAGCACCACAAAAATGGTGCAAAAATAAAAAACACGTTTCGCGCGCTTCGTGAACATTTCGCCCAAACGAAACAACCATCGGTCGTCTGGTGCGTAAATTCGAGGCAACAGGTTCTGTGGCAAATCTGCCAGGCTCTGGCCGGCCAAGGAGCAGCCGATGCATCCTCAAAAAGTGACTGTGTGGTGTGCATTGTGGTCAAAAGGCATCATCGGACCTTGCTTTTTCGAAAATGCTGCCGGGGACGCCGTTACCGTCAATTCTGAGCGATATCACGTGATGATAGAGGACTATTTTTTGCCGCAACTTGAAGGAATGGATATGGACGATGTTTATTTCCAACAAGACGGTGCAACATGCCACACAACCAACGTCAATATCCATCGATTGCAGTCCTTCGGTGATCGTGCGATTTGACTCCCTTGGACGTCTTTTTATGGGGATATTTGAAAAGCAAAGTCTACGTCAACAAACCAGCCACCCTCCAAGGACTCAAAAACAACATCATTGCCGAGATAAATGCCATAGAACCGACCATGTTGCAAAATATCATTGAAAATTTCGACCATCGCGTGCACGTCTGTAAATCCAGTCGTGGTGAACATTTGGGCGATATTATTTTTCATACATAAATGGTATAAATGAACCTTCAAAATAAAGTACCCAACTTGATTTGAATATCAATCTTTCTTGTTTTAATATGCGTTTACTTTCCTGCGTCTGTTTTGGACAACCCCATATATGATAATCTTAGGAGGTTGCTTCCGCACAGCTTTGGGTTAGGAAAAAACTGGAATTTCTGATTTCAAATTGAATTAAAACGTGTCATCTTCTGCCTTGGAATATTTAATATCTTCAAAATTCCACAAAATTTCAGTGAATCTTCAAAAATACCTGTATTTAAAAAATTTCAAGGCTTTGAAGGTTTTGAAGATTTATATACGTATTGTCCAAGATTTTCAATATCATCAAAATTTTCGAAATTTTTGATTGTTATAAATAATTTCAAAAATTTCAAGATCAAAATTATGAACTTTTTGTAGATTTTGCAAATTTTGTTGGAGTAAATGCATTGAAAATTTTGAGAATATTTCACAGCTGTGCGAGTATTGAGAAAATTCTGAAAATTTGGAAAATTTTGTAATCATTGAAAATCATGAAGATCTTGAGACTTATACTAAGTGACATATAAATCCGAACACCCAGTTTAAATGGTTTTATTTTAATAAAATTTTGTATAAATACTTAATGAAGCATAATAAGTAAATGATAAAAATTTCAAAATGATTGCACTGCTTTAAAGCCCTTTGACCTTTAATAATGTGTGGATGCACCCTGATGTGCTACGCATTCTCCAACGCGCCTAGGCATGCTTCTGATCAGGTGGTCAATGTCCTCCTGTGGTATCTCATTCCAGGCAACCACCAACTCCTCTCGAAGTGCTTCTAGAGTCTGAGGAGGACGTTGCAAATTGAGCAATCTCCTACCCATCATATCCCACACGTGCTCAATTCGGGATAAGTCGGGAGATCTTGGTGGCCATGGTAACAATGTGACATCATTATGTTGAAAGACGTCTATTGTGACTCTTGCAACATGTGGTCGGGCATTATCTTGTTGGAAAGTTGGATCTGCCACGGTGTCAAGATAGGGTAAAAGATGGGGTTCTAGAACTTCGTGGATATAACGCTGCGCGTTCATGTTACCTCTGATGAAGATTAAAGGTGACCTGGAACCATAAGCTATAGCACCCCAAACCATAACTCTAACAGTGTGATGAACATGTCTTTCAACAAAAAACTGTGGATTCCTCCTTTCACCACGTCGCCTTCTAACCCTGGCACGACCATCGTGCATGCCTAAACAAAATCGAGACTGGTCACTAAAGACAATACTGTTCCATTCCTGATCCCAGAGTGACCGTTGTCTGCACCATTCAAGGCGATTACGTCGGTGTTCTCGAGTTAAAAGGACCAGTGTGGCCGGTATGAAAACAAGCCAAAACTTCTCATTCGTCGGTAAACACTTCGCATGCCAATAGGTTTTCTGTGTTCTGCAAACCATTCATTTGCAATGGACCTGGTAGTGGAGAAACGGTCCCTTAAGGCCAATAATCTTAGGCGGCGATCTTCACGGTCTGTTGTTCTACGACGGCGTCCAGTGCCCCTTGCTCTTTGCGTACGGCCTTCTCGAAGCCATGCCTGACAACACCTAACCACAGTGTCTACACTTCTTTGCACTCTAACTACAATTGCCCGAAAAGAAAGTCCAGCTTCCCGAAGTCCCACTATACGGCCCCTATCAAACTCACTAAGTTGACGAAATCGTACAGGTCTCCGTACTCTAGGCATCGTAACCGATCGGATGTCAAGAACCAAAATCCGCCAACGTTGATTCTTTACTGCGGCTGAAATATTCATTTTTAGAGCGTTAGTGAATTAAAAAAGCAGTATAAAAACCGGAATGTCCAACTGATAAGGCTGAAAATTTTTTCACTTGTTATTTACAGTAAGATAAATACATTCATCAACTTTTATTAAAATAAAACCATTTAAACTGGGTGTTCGGATTTATATGTCACTTCGTATATTATTATGAAATCATGAAAATCGAAAACCTGATAACCTTGTATATTTGAAATTGAGAAAATGTTTAACAATCTTGAAAATTCTGAAAAACTGAAAGAGTGTGATAATTGAAATTTTGCGAATTTTGAAAAAGAAACTGAATGAAATTTCGAAGATTTTAAAAAACCTTCAATGTGAAAATTTTTATAACTTTGGAATTTCAGAAAATTTTAATGATTTCGGTGATTTTGAAAATCTTAAAAATTTTAGAATTTACATAAACTTTTAAGTATTACGTAAATTTAGAGAGTTTTGGAAATTCTTAGAATCCCGTCAAAATAGTGATAATTTTGAATACTTCCTAGATTTTTGAAAATTTGTTAAATCTCCGTTTAATACAAGTCAATTTTAAGAATTGAAAATTGTAAGTATAGGAAAGTATTTAAAATTCTGAAAGTTTGAAGTGTATTGAAAATTTCCCAAATTTGGTGGAAGAACAAAAATTTTCAACATCTCGAAAAAATCTAAGAACTCGATATTCTTTCAATACATGAAATATTTTGAAGATCTTGAAAATACAGAATTCAGGCTATTTTGCAAATCTTGAAAATTCTGAAAATTCAAAAAGTTTTGAACTTTGATCATTTTGAGAAATTATAATTGGAAAAAACTGAAAATTTTGAATTTCTGAAACATATTATAGACCCATATCAGTACTATCGAATATAGCCAAAATTTTCGAAAAATTACTACAAAAAAGGATATTACAATTTTTGGACAAAAACAAAATTATATGTTCTGACCAATATGGATTTAGAAAAGGAAAATCTACTACAGATGCAATTTTAGCTGCAATGGATGAAATTAACTCTAATGTCAACAAAAAGATACCTACTATTGGTATCTTTGTTGATCTAAAAAATGCCTTTGATACGGTTAACCATGTCGAGCTTCTGAAAGTTATGGAAAGATTGGGATTTAGGGGAGCGTCACAAATCCTTTTAAAAAATTACCTTTCAAGTCGGGCACAGACTGTCAAAATCACTAACACTTACAGTAAAAAAATGTACATCAAGTGTGGTGTGCCTCAAGGAACAGTACTAGGCCCACTATTATTTAGTCTTTACTTTAATGACTTATTCAAAATTAACAGTTCTGGAAAGATTATATGTTTTGCAGATGACACCCTCGTATTATATAAAGCTGATGACTGGAGCACACTGAAGCAAATAGCTGAACAGGATTTTATAAGGATCATTGACTGGTTTGATACTAAAATTTTAACAGTTAACTTCAAAAAAACAAAATTTATTGCATTTACATCCTATTCAAAATTTTTACCTACCTTCGAACAAATTTCCGTTAATTATCATGGCCAAAAGACCAAAATTAGAAATGTTGCCTATAAACTCAAAATGCTTGCTAACATTCTTACAGAAAGTTAACTGCGTATCCTATACCATGCCTTAGTTGAAACCCATATAATATACGGCATCACAGCCTGGGGTGCCGCCTGCAAGACATATATTTCTGACCTGAATATAGCACAAAAAACTGTTTTGAAAGCCATTTTCCATAAGCCAAGATTATATCCAACGAACAACGTATATCAAGAAACAGGGATACTTGATACAAGACAACTTTATTTCTTACATGCCACCACCTTATACCATAAGTATTGTAATAAAAAGAAAAAAATCCTATAAACACGAGCATAACACTCGATTTCGAATAGGCTCATCTAATATCCAAAGACCATACAAAACATTATTCAAAAAATCATTTAAATTCTTAGCAGCTAAATTATATAATGTAGTACCAAACGAAATAAAGATACTTAATTTTGGAAAAAAATTTAGAAGAAAATTGAAAGACTGGGTTAGTAATGTGCAGCGAATGACTATACATAATTATATAGAAAACTAAAACTACAAAATTCCAATTACATTAATACCTTTTAGATTTAACAATAATTGTTATACACATATATGATTGATTGTTAGTTATTAAGATATAAACCACACACAGGCGATGCCTTCTGTGGTTTTTTCATATTTATTTGCCCATTTTTTGTATTTTGGCGAATAAATATTATTATAATTATTATTATTATTATTATTAACAGACTTGAATATTTTCAATACCGCACAAATTTTTTAAAAATATGATATAATAGAAGGTATTCAACATTTTGAAAATCTTTGAAGTTCCGAAAATAATCAAATAAAATAAATAATTTTGAAAATTTTCGAATTACTAAAATGTGGAAATTTGTTAATTGTCTAAACGGTCTAAGGGTTGATTAATCCCGAACCACACTCAGCCTTTAAGGGCCGACTATAAATATGGGCTCAAATATCTTCAATGTTAATTATTGTAATTTTAATTCCTACACCACTAGGCGAAGAAGTATTGTAATCGCAATAAATTCTGAAAATGAGATATTGTTTTCTGAATGTTACGAAAAACCATGTCTCTCATTTCCGTCGCTCTGTATGTCTGTCTGTTAATCCTTTTATAAGTTAAGAAGTACCACCCGGATGAAACTTTCATACAAGGTCGCCACTATGCCAAGCTTCGAAGTTTCTGAGGATCGGCGACAAAAGGAGCCAAAACTCAAAAAATATAAATCGCTCAAACTTAGTTTTTTGATTTTCAGAAAAAAATTTGTAGGGGTGAAATTCGGGGGTTGGGGGTGATATGAAAGTTATTTGACCTTAGTATATTTATACGCTCACAACCGCGGTAATTGTTAGTCATATTTCGCAGTTAATAGAGTTTCGCATACGTTTGCCTTTAAAACTTCGTAATCCTGCTAGCTAAGCTCACCGCCCGGCGTACCGGTCTGGCACACTGACTCCGTACTGCAGCTCAACAATCATATACACGAACCTTGCACTCGCTGCAGGGATATCGCGCAGATGTGGAAAGGGACAACATTGCCAGATGGACAGTTACTACCGATAGGGCAGGGAAAGAATGTCTATGGAATAGTTGTACGGCTCTGTTTGACTTCCCCTGATGTACATGTTCGCAACTGAAATTTCCCCAGAGGACTTAAATTTAAATTGCGCTAACCCTTTATGAACGACGTTGCATAGCAAGTGCAGAGTCAACCTACTTGACGGTTTTTTTCTCATTTTCCCTATAATGCAAACATGATGCTTCACTGAATGCTCTGATTACAGACCTGCGACCAACAGGAAAAATACTTCATACATCTGGACAGCTAGCGTAAACAAGTTGGCGAGGGTGGTAAATTTATTGTTATTGGCACCATTGTTAACTACACTCATCGAGCGCATACTGATCGGAGACCTCACAGGAGAGCCTTGCGAGACCCAATAGCTTCGTGTGTATACCGTGGCGCGATAATTTCTGACCTGAGCGGAATGGCTGATTGGCCATTAGCGCTGGGTGACAGTTCCACCGAAGTGAGGTGTGAAGACATTCAGCTGCGCTGGCCGCTGCTTCTTGCTAGAAAAACGGAGGAAATACTGATGTTAGGCACGTGAGGCGAATCGAGATTTTTGCATACCCTGACATATTACAATGTATTAAAAATTAAAAGCATCCTGGTCGTATACTGTTAGACAAAACTGATGACCATCTTACCGAAGCTGACACGCATCGCAACTGCCTGCACCTGACACATATAGAACCTTGATTCTTTTAAAGATAGCTTCAACTTGATAACAATACCTTCAGATAGAAGTTAGTTTGTTCGCAAAGAGGTCACGATACTGACGAGGTCCACCTACAAACGATTTGTCAATTACTGTGAACAGTTCATGCAACAGTTATTGTGATCAATTCTATAAACTGTTCATAGAACAGCAACTGCCTTTAAGCATAAGTCAGAGTTGCGGGACTTCTGTTAGTGACTGTGAACAGTTTTGTGAATTGTTCATACAACAGTAACTGTTTCTCAGTATAAGACAGAGTGCAAGAGATCTTCTGTCAGCTACTCAGAACAGTTTAACGATTTGTTCTTTTTCACCTGTACATACAACAGTAACCGTCTCTCAGTAGGGGTCTTCTGTCAGTCATTGTGAATATGTGTTCATACAAGAGTAGTTGTCGTTCAGTATCGTCCAGAGGCGTAGGGATATTCAGTCATTACTGTGAATAGTTCTAAGAACTGTTCATATGAATAGTTCATAGAGCAGTCACTGTTCGACGAGTCTTCGGTCAGTTTCTGTGAACAGTTTTAAGCTAGAGGCGTAGGGGTTTTCTGTCTGCTACTGTGAACTGTCCACATACGATAGTTCCTATCGTTTACTATAAGTCAGAGGTGTAGGAGACTACTTTCAGTTACTGTGAATAGTTATATGAACTTCATAGAATAGTTACTGTCATTGACGATGAGCCGGTGGAGTGAGTGTATTCTGTCAAATACTGTGAACAGTTGTATGAACTGTTCGTGCAGCAGTCATTGTGAACAGTTTAATAAACTGTTCATATAATAGTAAATGCTGATAGAACAGTAACTGTCCTTCAGTATAAGTCAGAGGTGTATGAGTCTTATGTCAGTTACTGTGAATAGAGTTCTATGAACTATTCATATAGAACAGTTACCGTTCTTCAGTTAAGTCAGACGCGTGCGCGGCTTCTGTCAGTTACTGGTAACTGTCCATATGAACTGTTCATACACCAGCTACTGTCCTTTACTATGAGCCAGAGGCGTAGAGGACTTCTTTCAGCTGCTGTGAATAGTTATATGTGATCTGTTCATATGAACTGTTTATATAACAGAAACTGTCTTTCAGTAAAAACCAGAGGCAGTAGTTGTACTCTGTGAGTTACTGTGAACAGTTCAATGAACTGTTCGTGAAACAGTTCTTATGAACATTTATATAAACTGTTCATATGGAATGCTGGTAGAACAGTAACTGTTCTTCAGTATACGCTAGAAGCTTAGAGTTCTTCTGTCAGTTGCTGTGAACTCTATCTTTGTCAAAGTTTGATACGTGGCCGATACTGAGAAACAATTACTGTGAACAGTTCATGCAACAGTTATTGTGATCAATTCTATAAACTGTTCATAGAACAGCAACTGTCTTTAAGCTAAGTCAGAGTTGCGGGTCTTCTGTTAGTGACTGTGAACAGTTTTGTGAATTGTTCATACAACAGTAACTGTTTCTCAGTATAAGACAGAGTGCTAGAGATCTTCTGTCAGTTACTGTGAATAGTTTAACGAATTGTTAATTTGAACTGTACATACAACAGTAATCGTATCTCAGTAGGGGTCTTCTGTCAGTCGTTGTGAATATGTGTTCATATTAACTACTCATATAACCTGTTCATACAACAGTAATTGTCGTTCAGTATCATCCAGAGGCGTCGGGATATTCAGTCATTACTGTGAATAGTTCTAAGAACTAGTTCATAGAGCAGTCACTGTCGACGTGTAGGAGTCTTCTGTCAGTAACTGTGAACGGTTCTAAGCTAGAGGCGTAGGGGTTTTCTGCCTGCTACTGTGCACTGTGCATATACGACAGTTACTGTCGTTTACTATAAGTCAGAGACGTAGGAGACTTCTTTCAGTTACTGTGAATAGTTATATGAACTGTTCATAGAATAGTTACTGTCTTTGACGATGAGCCAGTGGAGTAGGTGTATTCTGTCAAATACTGTGAACAGTTGCATGAACTGTTCGTGCAGCAGTTATTGTGAACAGTTTAATAAACTGTTCATATAATAGTAAATGCTGATAGAACTGTAACTGTTCTTCTGTATAAGTCAGAGGTGTATGAGTCTTATGTCAGTTACTGTGAATAGTTCTATGAACTGTTAATAAGGAACGTTGATGGTAACACTAACCGTTCTTCAGTATAAGTCAGACGCGTACGCGGCTTCTGTCAGTTACAGGTAACTGTCCATATGAACTGTTCATACACCAGCTACTGTCCTTTACTATGAGCCAGAGGCGTAGAGGACTTCTTTCAGCTGCTGTGAATAGTTATATGTGATCTGTTCATATGAACTGTTTATATAACAGAAACTGTATTTCAGTAAAAACCAGAGGCAGTAGTTGTACTCTGTCAGTTACTGTGAACAGTTCAATGAACTGTTCGTGTAACAGTTCTTATGAACATTTCTATAAACTGTTCATATGGAATGCTGATAGAACAGTAACTGTTCTTCAGTATACGCTAGAAGCTTAGAGGTCTTCTGTCAGTTGCTGTGAACTGTTCATATGGACTTTCAGTTGTCTTAAGTGAACACTCAACAATATTTCCTCACTCGTCTGGTAATTCTATTGCATCCCATTTCAAGAAATTGTTAGTAATAGCAGAGTGTATTCCTTGAAAGTGTCCTGAGCGTATCCTCTTTCTCTTCTGATTTGTTCTTCTGTTGTTGATCTACCTTGGCCTTAGACAAAAAGATGTATTGAGAAACTCTTTCCCCTCATAGTAGTCAGAAACTAGTCTCAAAAGTAGTCAAAATTTTCAACATTACACTAGCATCATTTCATCTCCACCTCTACATCTTTGAAACTGCGTGGGTATCAAAGACGCTTTAAAATAAAATGTCTGTGATATTGATTAATATTTACTAAACGTTTTCGACTCGCATTATATTTAAATGATACGTTCGAGTCACTAAATTAGAATATTTACATCACATCTCATGCCTGGAGCAAATAATTTCGTATTTATCGATGTTACTGCCCATTCGGCCGTAGCGTATCTCATAAAAAACCAGCTACAACTTCTTGGAATTTATTTACGATATCGAAATTGACTACCAAAACTGTTGGTGTACCCATCTGTAGATGAATGGGTTCGATATATTAGGTATGGTTAAAAGATGCTTTTCAGCATTCGATAAGACATTCGTGAAATTTGACAAAGTTGGGGAAAGGATGTAAGGAAGGAAGCTCAGTAATCGGTCTTAGTTTTTACAATTATTTTTACTTCTCACGCCTAGTCTTTTGTCGTTTCAGACGATCTTGATGATTTTTGAAAAAATCTTAGAGGCAATAAATTTGTGGGTGGGTTTGTAGGAGGGTGTGTTGGGTGTAGGGAAAAATTGCGACTAATAAAAGAGTAGATCCAGTTTGACCGCTGGATGCTGTCGATTCTGGAGATGATGGTCCAATCCACATCATACAATGAACGAAAGCATACCTACCTCTCCACCAGCTCGAATATTAATTCAATAAATCTTAAGATACTAAAGACTGTATTGGCTTAGAGATGTGGTTTGACATTCGTGGTATGTTTTAATTGGCGAAGTATGTCAACCCCAGCTTGGATATATCAGATGTGTGCATCTTGAGCCGTCATCGCTTATCCATGCCCATCCAATCTTTCATCTTTCAACAACAAAAAATAATTACTTAATTAGCTGTAAATCATGCGCTCAGCCATTGGTAAACAAAAATCATCGAGTACTGAGCATGAGCGTAGATAATCCCACATAGGTGAGGGTACTACTTGATCTAGAAAGAAAACTAAGAGACTATATTAACAGTCACAACGAAGTAATACTCAAGCGGAGTCCCACAGCAACATCCTGTTGCATGAGTCAGTAGGTTCAACTAAGATTGATTTTTTCAACAACAGCAGGACTACCATGACCAAATGTCTTACGGAACATTCTGATATACAATAGCTAATAGAAAAGAAGATCCCACTAGTTGACTAACTTTGACTCGTATTTAGAGTCGCCAATCATGTGTTGAGGGCGACATTCTTGAAAATTATACCTGGTACCTCCAGGAAGGCCAAGATCACAGTGTTGGTCCTTCCAAGCCTACCATATCGCACAAATGTGGCCAAATGTTCGACCGCTGAACCCAAAAACGCTTACATATTAACAAAGCATACTTATGTCCATTCTTGGACAACACAGTATGAGGTAAAAAGTACAGTTCCAGAAAGTCTAAGACCATAGTGTGATGGTCTGCGTAAGCCTTCCATATCGTGCTGATTTGGCTGAACGTTTTGGCACGTGCAGTCAGACTTTAACAGATTAACAAAGCATTCTCAATGCATTCTTGGCCATCGCAGTTAGTAGGAGATTATAAGGTACAGCTCCAGAAATCTCAAGATCATAGTGCCTGGTGTCCCCGGTATCCCATATCACATAGACATGGCCAGCGCTTCAGCGCATATTAACAAGGTATTCTTACACCTATTCTTAGACATCACAGTTAGTAGGAGATTATAAAGTACAGCTTAGGAAAGTCTAAGATCATAGTCTTGGTTTCCGCAATACTTACATATCACACAGACATGGTCAGTGTTTCAGCGCATATTAACAAAGCATTCTTACGTCCATTCTTGGACATCACAGCAACCAGGAGGTAATAGAGTACAGTTCCAGAAAGTCTAAGACCATAGTTTTGGCCTCAGCAAGCACTCCATATCGTACGGGTTTGACTGAACATTTCAGCGCAAGCAGGCAGACAAATTAACAAGTCATTCTTACGTCTATTCTTGGACACCACAGTTAGTAAGAGGTTATAAGGTCCAGGAAGTCCAAGATTATAGTCTATCCCATACCTCACAGACATGAACCGGTATTGCAGCGCATATTAACATAGCATTCTTACGTCCATTCTTGGACATCACAGTTAGTAGGAAATAATAAAGTACAGTTCCGGGAAATCTAAGACACAGTGTTGGTCTCAGCAAGCTTTGCATATCGTACGGATTTGACTGAACATTTCAGCGCATGCAGCCAGACTTTAACATATTTACAAAGCATTCTTATGTCCATTCTTGGAGTTCACACTTGGAAGGAAGTTATAATAAAGTACAGTCTCAGAAGATCCACGATCATAGTCTTGGTCCCCAGAATACCTTCTTATCGCACGATATGGCCAGCGTTTCAGCGCATATTAACAAGACATTCTTATGTCCATTCTTGGACATCACAGTTAGTAGAAGGTTATAGAGTTCAAGAAAGGCTAAGACCATATATTTGGTCTCAGCAAGTTCTCCGTGTTGTACAGATTTGGCTGAACGTTTCAGTTCGTGCATCCAGATTTTAACCTATTAACAAAGCATTCTTATCTCCATAATTGGAGGTCACAGTTAGTAGGAAGTTAAGAAGTACAGCTCCAGAAAGTCCAAGATCATAGTCTAGGGTCTCACCATATCGCAAATAGGTATATGGCCAGCGTTCCAGCGGATATTAACAAGGCATTCTTATGTCCATTCTTGGACATCGTAGTTAGTGGGAGATAATAAACTAGTTCCGGAAAGTCTAGGACACATCGTAGGGATGTGGCTGAACGTTTCAGCGCGTGCAGCCAGACTTTAAGATATTAACAAAGCATTCTTATGTCCATTCTTGGAGGTCACATTAGTAGGAAGATACAGCTTCAGATCATAGTCTTGGTTTCCCGAATGCCCACATATCAGCGCATATTAGCAAGGCATTCTTACGTCCATTCTTGGACATCACAGTTAATAGAGGTGATGAAGTAGAGCTCCAGAAAGTTCAAGATGATGGTCTTGATTTTCCCAATACCCTCATATCGCACTGGTATGGCAGTGCGTTCCAGCACTGCAGCGAAAGACTATTACATATTAACAAGGCATTCTTACGTCCATTAACATTAAACCTGTCAAAAGGGACACCGTATAATTGGTTGGCTAGGGCTGCAGGTAATAAACAACCGACGATCGCTGAGCTATCTTTCTTCTTCCCAGAGAAGGCGTCTCCTTCTTGCCGATACAGGGGGCATCGGAATAGTGGCCCGTTCAAGAATTCATGAAGGGAGTGTTTAACACTGGATATTTTTGTGTCAACATCTTTAGCTCATCAACATTCTGCGGCAGATTACAGAAAAGGTGTCGGCTTGTTACCTTTAACGTCACTGCGATCCAAATGCTAAAGCTTTGTGTTCAGCCTCAATCTATAGCATTTACACCTGGCTTTGTATGTAGATTTCCACTGTTAGTGACACAGGAGATGCCCTGGGGCTTACTCATGAACTCTGCAGAAATGGAATGTGACCTCTTCTGTCAGACCCCAAGAGCCTCAAATGTCTATTTAGATGACATTGTTATGTCAGGAGACCCTCATGGCCTTCCTATTAAATCCGAGTATGTCCTCTCTTTGGCCCCAATTGGCTGTTCCACCGTTCTGGGGACTCGGGAACCAGTAGCACAGTTGTCAGTGAAATAAAGTTATATTATGGATGATCTCGATCTCAATGTATACAATGACACTAAAAAAAGACTCATACCATGTTGACAGGCGGGAAGACGCTGCAGGATAGCATATTTGTTGGAACCCCGAAAGCTCAAAAATCAAACAGAATTTCCAAAAAATGACCCCAGCCTCCTCAATTTTTCTCAACATCACAGTAGGCCCAAGATCTAGTTTTGTCCTGGGGACTCTTCAGCTGCGGCCCTAATCCGCTTTGCCCTCCCTAGACGCAGAGCCTTGTGGCTCCTAAAATTCGACAACTTAACTTGCAGCAAGTGTGCTTCCAGCTAAAAGGACGTTAAAATGCTTTGGCGAACAGGTGATGAGAACGTGATCAAGAGAGCTCAAGTTTGCGAAGTGGCGGACCTAGGGTGTTCGGGGCCAGAAGAAAAAACAGTAGAGGGATCAGTAACAGCCGAAGGTAAGGCTAAAGAGTCCCCATGACAGAGTGAAATTTGCTGGGGGAAAATGGGGAAAAATCAGGGTGTAGAGAGGTTGTGGAAGAGCCTCATGATACTCTGGGACCCCGGGCATTGTAGGGGCCCGACGCAAAGTGCCTCCGCCTGCGGGTTTATTAGTTTATTTTTCACAATATCGTTTTTCATGCATAACTCCGATAAGGTGGTACGGTTTTTCTTGATGAGCATGTGATATAATATCCGAAAAACATAATCTTGAAATTTTTAGCGATTAAAATACTTTCTCGCCCAATGGCTTACGGCGCAGAAATTGGACAAGACTTCTGTCAACAATATTACTTGTTATCTCTTTAAGAGCGACAATGTTTCTATTTTTATTGTTTACAAGCTGCTTATAGCTGGTAAGTGTTTTATTTATTTATAACGAAAAAGCACGTACAAAAAGATCGTGAGACCTTTTTGGGGCGTCGACGGGGGTGGACACCGATCAAGTTTATTAATTCACAAATGTTAACAGTTTATAACACACTGAAGAATTTCGATAGGCACAAAGGAACGATGCACTAAATCAGATCTGAACAATTCGCATTCCCCTCGTAAAAGCTCGCGAGCCGACGAGTTATCTCCGACTGTCAATTTACATTTTCAAACAGTGCATTACCATAATAATTCAAAAATGGCCGCGAGAGTGTGCTCGTTCGCGCTTGGCGTGCACGCCGTACGGTCACATTCTGAGACGTTAAACAAATACAATTTTTGAAGGCGATTTACATTCGGGATGCTGATGACGGTTATTAACGCCTCGGCCGCCATATTGGATTCAGACGATGCGAGGGGGGAGATGAAAAAGAGAAGAGTGGGCGAGGAAGTGCAACAGCTCATTTTGTTTTTGTACAAGAGGTGCCTGAGATGCGGCAACGGAAGCGGCCACACCTGGCAAGGGAGTATTAATTGTAATCGCGAAAAAAATTTAAAACGAGATATTAGATACAAATGTAAGTTTTCTATGTCGCGTAACGAATAAACTCAAATTATGTTATTCTATCGTATAAATATACTAAGTGACATATAAATCCGAATACCCAGTTTAAATGGTTTTATTTTAATAAAATTTTGTATAAGTACTTAATGAAGCATAATAAGTAAATGATAAAAATTTCAAAATGATTGCACTGCTTTAAAGCGCTTTGACCTTTAATAATGTGTGGATGCACCCTGATGTGCTACGCATTCTCCAACGCGCCTAGGCATGCTTCTGATCAGGTGGTCAATGTCCTCCTGTGGTATCTCATTCCAGGCAACCACCAACTCCTCTCGAAGTGCTTCTAGAGTCTGAGGAGGACGTTGCAAATTGAGCAATCTCCTACCCATCATATCCCACACGTGCTCAATTGGGGATAAGTCGGGAGATCTTGGTGGTCATGGTAACAATGTGACATCATTATGTTGAAAGAAGTCTATTGTGACTCTTGCAACATGTGGTCGGGCATTATCTTGTTGGAAAGTTGGATCTGCCAGGGTGTCAAGATAGGGTAAAAGATAGGGTTCTAGAACTTCGTGGATATAACGCTGCGCGTTCATGTTACCTCTGATGAAGATTAAAGGTGACCTGGAACCATAAGCTATAGCACCCCAAACCATAACTCCAACAGTGTGATGAACATGTCTTTCAACAAAAAACTGTGGATTCCTCCTTTCACCACGTCGCCTTCTAACCCTGGCACGACCATCGTGCATGCCTAAACAAAATCGAGACTTGTCACTAAAGACAATACTGTTCCATTCCTGATCCCAGAGTGACCGTTGTCTGCACCACTCAAGGCGATTACGTCCGTGTTTTCGAGTTAAAGGGAGAACCCAGTGTGGCCGGAATGAAAGCAAGCCAAAACTTTTCATTCGTCGGTAAACACTTCGCATGCCAATAGGTCTTCCGTGTTCTGCAAACCATTCATTTGCAATGGACCTGGTAGTGGACAAACGATCCCTTAAGGCCAATAATCTTAGGCGGCGATCTTCACGGTCTGTTGTTCTACGGCGGCGTCCAGTGCCCCTTGCTCTTTGCGTACGGCCTTCTCGAAGCCATGCCTGACAACACCTAACCACAGTGTCTACACTTCTTTGCACTCTAACTGCAATTGCCCGAAAAGAAAGTCCAGCTTCCCGAAGTCCCACTATACGGCCCCTATCAAACTCACTAAGTTGACGAAATCGTACAGGTCTCCGTACTCTAGGCATCGTAACCGATCGTAAAGGATGTCAACAACCAAAATCCGCCAACGTTATTTCTTTACTGCGGCTGAAATATTCATTTTTAGAGCGTTAGTGAATTAAAAAAAAGCAGTATAAAAACCGGAATGTCCAATTGATAAGGCTGAAATTTTTTTCACTTGTTATTTACAGTAAAATAAATACATTCACCAACTTTTATTAAAATAAAACCATTTAAACTGGGTGTTCGGATTTATATGTCACTTAGTATATAAGATGCTTTGGAGATATAAGCATATATTGACAAATGATACTAAATTAATACTCTGGTAAATCCATTCATTCTTACACGTGTGAATAATGGTGTCACAGTGTATTATAACATTCTCACAGAGCAAAAAAATCAAATTTTCCAAAAGCGTTGCGTAAGATTTTGTTACAATGATACAGGTAGACAAGAGCTGATCACTAGATACGATGTGAGAGAAGATATTTTAAAATATAAGTACAGTTCATTACCTTTTCATGGTGCTCTATTGTATACAGTTTTAAGATTGTATAAATCTTCTAACTATCTATATAATGTTCTAGAGAAGAGATCCTCTGTTCGCCATATTATACTAAGTAACTTTGTATAAGTACTTAATGAAGCATAATAAGTATATGATAAAAATTTCAAAATGATTGCACTGCTTTAAAGCCCTTTGACCTTTAATAATGTGTGGATGCACCATGATGTACTACGCATTCTCCAACGCGCCTAGGCATGCTTCTGATCAGGTGGTCAATGTCCTCCTGTGGTATCTCTTTCCAGGCAAACACCAACTCCTCTCGAAGTGCTTCTAGAGTCTGAGGAGGACGTTGCAAATTGAGCAATCTCCTACCCATCATATCCCACACGTGCTCAATTGGGGATAAGTCGGGAGATCTTGGTGGCCATGGTAACAATGTGACATCATTATGTTGAAAGAAGTCTACTGTGACTCTTGCAACATGTGGTCGGGCATTATCTTGCCAGGGTGTCAAGGTAGGGTAAAAGATGGGGTTCTAGAACTTCGTGGATATAACGCTGCGCGTTCATGTTACCTCTGATGAAGATTAAAGGTGACCTGGAACCATCAGCTATAGCACTCCACACCATAACTCCAACAGTGTGATGAACATGTCTTTCAACAAAAAACTATGGATTCCTCCTTTCACCACGTCGCCTTTAACCCTGGCACGACCATCGTGCATGCCTAAGCAAAATCGATACTCGTCACTAAAGACAATACTGTTCCATTCCTGATCCCAGAGTGACCGTTGTCTGCACCACTCAAGGCGATTACGTCGGTGTTCTCAAGTTAAAGGGAGGACCCAGTGTGGCCGGTATGAAAACAAGCCAAAACTTCTCATTCGTCGGTAAACACTTCGCATGCCAATAGGTCTTCCATGTTCATTCATTTGCAATGGACCTGGTAGTGGAGAAACGGTCCCTTAAGGCCAATAATGTTAGGCGGCGATCTTCACGGTCTGTTGTTCTACGGCGGCGTCCAGTGCCCCTTGCTCTTTGCGTACGGCATTCTCATGTTTGGAACCTTTCCAAATTATCATTCATAATCTTAGAAGTGAATTTTTTAAGCTATATTTAACTATTTATTGTATCTATTTACATTGGTACCTCAAAAATCAGAAATAAGATGAAGCTCTTGACTCTATATAAAATAATTTTAACTTTCTTCTCCCTTGTAATTACTCTGTATGCGACGGTAAAAATGGCTGTGCCAATCCTCAACATTTTGGAGTGTTGATTTTTAATACATATTCATCTTTATTTTTTTATAAGTGCTCCAATAAATGTTATCGTTGTTATTATATGACATGCACATCACGAAAAACCGTATCATTCATTTCTTTTGGTGTCTGTCTATTGGTCTGCCGGCTAATCCTTCGTCCGCCAGTGCTTGGACTTGTATGAAATTTTTCCACAAGGCTACTACTATGTCAAGAACAACATCTGCAGTGATTTGGGAATGCCAACAAGAACTGAACATGGCTGAACACAACAAAGTAACTTTGGTGTGGCTGTCAGGACATTCGGTAACGCAGGAAATCTAAGGGTGGAGGAGCTCGCAAGGAAAGGATCATACACACCCTTTGGGGTGCCAAAAATCACAATGATGAAACCAAAACTAGAACCGAGGCAGTTTAGAATAGTACCGACAAAAGGAAACTATATCAACTGATAAGGACGAAAAAGCTTTGTAGATCGGTCGAGCTAGCCGCAGAAGACGAAAAAAAAGTCGCTCAAACTTTTGACGTTTTGGGGGCTCCTCATCATTTTCCAGTTTGTAGGCTAAAAATTGTGGTCTCTAGGAGGCATGAGATTCATTTTCTATCCTAACGGGGTATCCAAACACTTTTATTTAAAGCAAATACAATTTTGTATCCATCTTTGTATATACCTAATTCATGATTATTGACCACGTGTAATCCAAATCTTTTTTTGATAACTTTCTCATATAACCCAAAACTCGAATCATTTTATGTATCCGCGAGACATTTCAATTGACATTATGAAAATTTTAACACCAACGACAGGTGCGTATACGGGTATGTAAATATATATGCATAATGTGTTTGCAAGTGGCTTTTATAGGCTGACTTCCAGTTAATAATCATAAGGATTTTATTTGGTAGTGAAACGCGGGAACTGCAACGATTGTTTGTCATTTTCGAATAAAGAATGGTACTTTATTCTGATACTCTGGTTCCAGTTCGTATAATTATGGTGAATAGCTGATAATTGGGAAAAGGTGTGGACAATATGATAAAACTTACGATGGATGAGGAGTGAGAGCCACTTTCTCTAAGGGTAAAGAAACTCAAAGAACATGCCATGATTAACCAAGATATTCTATATTTTTTACGTCTGTTGAGGTGAACAACAAAACCGATCAGCAATTGTCACCTTTGTATTAAGGTCTGTCATGTAGGCAATAATAAATCAGGTGTGAATCTAGAATACCTCAGGTCCGTACTCAGAACTGTTTATACTCGTAACACAGACTGATTAATTTTTTACTTCCTATGCCAAAACTGGCGAGGAACTTCTTCTTGTGCAATTTTTTTTACATATCTAGATACTTTCAGTGCCTGGGAAGTTCGAGAATACAATATACAAGGTACACATAGAAAAATGTTTATTATGAAATTATTATAGGAGCCCCTTCCCACTTCAGTTAATAAACTAGGTCCTGTCCTGACTTGATATGTATTCGTTATCATTAGCAGCCATTTCGCTTGTAGTGTTTTTCATGTGCGTCAAGGAACTTTTCTAAATAAAATCGTTCTTAGGAAGTACAAGATGAATCTGCAGTGTATAAAAAAACCACAACAAAATACGATGCTGTGTCTTGTCAATATGAGAAATTTTAAAGCACCTGTTATTAAACAATCAGCCGTTGTCTGTGTCACGGTTTACGTTATGTATACTCATAAAAAATACTATATACCCTGGTACCGGAAAGAAAAAGTGTAGCCAAGCACCGTATTCAAGGAGATAACGCGCTAGCCAGGTTTGGTGCTATCTTCCTTTCCGGTACTTGTCTATAGAGTGCCGCAATGTGTTGCTGAATTTGACGAAGTCATATTCGGAATATTCTTGCGATGATGGAATGATACTAATGTCTTGTTATTGCAGAGCAGTTTTATACGAAAAATGCAAGTAATATGTGTAATATTAGAAAATGTTCATTGAATTTTTGCAATATGGCACGATGAATGCCATATAAACGTCTACGTCAGAAAAGTGTGCAAACTTTAAATAGTTTTATCACTAATAATCTACATGCAGTTTTCACAAATTCTGTGTCTATGCCAAACCGAAGATGCAATGTATGACGAAGACCAGCCTCAAACAAAAAGGAGCGTGGCTTTGTTGCCGACATTCTTGATCTTCTATACACGCGCTACATGTAGATTTTCTTCTTGTTCCTCGAATGACCACTAGGTGTAGACCATAGATTTTATTCTGATGGCAAATATCGAGGATGCGGAGATGTATGCATCTTATAAATAAAATATAAGTATCAATGTTCGCTGTGCTCTAAGTTGGCGTCCATTACATATTTAGTAGCTTTGGGATATTCGCACAAGTATTTAAATTCACATTATATAGGTAGATATACGTTATAGACCGCGATAACATTCATTCATCGTGACATAAAGTGCTACAAGGATAATTCAGTTTCATTTTTGTTGCAGTTCCTATGGCAGAGTGTTTGATTCTGATAAATGGTGCTAGGATCTTCAATTCCTTTTTGGCAAATTCTTAATGTGTAGTTTCATTGAGATCTTTAGATGAAATACGTTATCAATGTCTTTTTTGATATGCGAAATCTTCTATAGCCACTCTCAGGCTTAAAAGCTCGACAGTGTTACTTTGCCGATCTTTCCCGCCCGAAGTGTGAGATTCTCTCTCAAGCCCCTTAGTCGTTTGCCACACCTCCCAGGATGGTGACGTTTCCAGCATTCCGTCATGGTGGGTAGTGTTGCACCAAGTTTTCGTACCTAAGGCATTCAGTCATCTTTTTTTGCGTCGTGCATATTCATATGCAATTATGTACATTTTTCTGTTAGAGTTGTTGTTAATAGTGAAACTTAGGACCGTATTCAGAACTTGAAATATAGTCGCGATCATGAACGGCCATACTGTTTGTATCGTTTTCCTTCCCAAGTATTCGAAAACGAGATATGATGTTTTTTGAATGTTAGATGATCGCAATCATTTTCGGAAAATCTGTGTAGGGATTAAGAATAGTGGGGGAAGGTATATCTCAATTTTTTGACGTTGGTATATTTATACGTTTCCTACCCCAATAATGCTACGCACATCTTAGGTATACTATACTTCACTCATCATAGATCCCTGTATACTTTATCTGAAGTCACATGAAATAAAAAACCTGAAAAATAAAAACCTTTGGTCGGCGCGTCCTTTGTAATTTCATGACGTATCATAGGCGTGCGGTCATTTATTTAGAACGATAATAATAATGTTTTTATATCACAATAAATGGATTTTACTATCTTCTTATTTTTTTGATTTGGGATAAAAAATACTTATATTGGGAGTTTAATTTATGTTGACTGAAAGTTAAGAAATGGAAAAATTACAGAATTCCAACGTTTGACATACGCAAATATTTACATAGCAGCTGGGTATATAAAAAGGTATATAAAGACTTACATTATAGGTATTTATATATCATCCTCGCCTTCGGAGCTGTCGCTAGAGTCATCTTGTAGAGGAATTACAACGGGATTTACAGGAGGCAAAACACAATATTCATTTTCTTTTTCAATAATATGCCTAGAACACTGCTTCCATAGGTCTGTGGCAGCAATATGAGATACCGCATCTCTTATTGTGGCCAATAGCGATTCACTTAATTGAGGGGTCTGATTATGTTTTCTTACTTTTTTTTTAAAGCAGCCCAGACCAACTCAATCGGGTTAAGAATGCAGTAATAGGGAGGTAGACGTAATACTTTATGGCCATTTTGCTGAAGCAGATTGTCAACAACATACTCTTTTTCAATTTTTTGTCTTTTAATAAGATCCAATAATATGGCTTTGGTTGATTTTTGTGGTATTTCCATTCCCTTATCCTTCATAAAATCAATAATGTCTTGTTTTTTTGTGCCTGTATTCGGAATTTTGTTTTTCTGTCGGGAATGGTATGACGCATTGTCCATAAAAATCACTGAATTTGGGGAAATGTTTGGTATTAACTGCTGCTCTATCCACTTTTCAAATAAGTCGGAGGTCATGTCCTCATGATAGTCGGCACATGATTCTTTGATATTTTTGGCAGATAACAGCAAGGCATTAGGTATGAATCCATTTTCACTGCCAGCAGGGAGAATAATGATTCGTTTTCCACGGTTGCATGGTGCATTTAAAATGCACTTGTTGCTGTCGTCAACTCAGCCGTAATGCACAACATCATGGGTATCATACCACGTTTCATCCAGGTAAATCAGATTTCTTTTCTGCTCTCTATAGATTTTAACTTTGTGCAAAAATTCTTGGCGCAATTCAACGATTCGAGACGACTCCATAATCACCATTCTTTTATGTAATTTTTTGTATTGAAAACCTCACAGTTTTACAATACAGTGCAGTGAGTCTAAGCATTTGTAATTATAAAAATCTTCAGGATAATCTTTTAGTTTATCCCGTATCATTTCCAACGTGGGCACCAAATTTTCTTTATAAAATCCGTATATTATACGACGAATATCTTCCTGAAAACCCACGTCTATTCTTTTTAATTTTTGCCCTATGCGCTTTCTGTGGAAGGAATGGTTGACTACATCTCCCCTTTTTATAACCCGATAAATGGTAGACCGACTGATTTTTGTCAGGATACAAATTCTGTTTAAAATTTGATTTTGCGAGGAATCTGGATTTTCGTTTTTCAGACAATCATACATATTTAGGATTACTCTTTGGGTCTGTTCCTCTAAATCTTTACGAAAGAATTCTGCCTGCACAGGTTCATCAACCATCTCCTCGTGGCTTGGAGCATTTTCCCAAGGTCTCCAAAGAGCCATATTTAGGACACACAAGAACAATCAACACAACAATTAAATCAACAAGTAAACTGAGTATTCAAAAGTCAAAAACACACAAACTAATAAAATCTATGAAAAAACACGGACAGACTAAAGAAAACACGTTTATTCACCGCTACACGGCACTGGCTAAACTGTTTCAATTTTCAGTAGCCACCTGCACTTGTTCGGAGCTCTGAAATACACGCTTTCTCATTGGCTATGTCCACGCATAGGCGTGCTTTACTCCACGTGGACCGGTGAAACTGCCTTTGATTTTATACGGGGGATATTTGCTGCGAAATTTGGCGATTTTTGCAGCAACAGAGCGTGTTAAATATAGATATATAAAACGCACCCGGTATTTCACAGTGTTTCAAGTGACTTCAGATAAAGTATACATGCACCCTTAAAACTTAGAGATATCTCCTACAGTTGGGAGTCAATACGTGGTCCCCGATGGACAAGCGTCGCCGTCGGTGGTCGTACGTCACGGTCGGCACTTGCTTACGTACTGCTGTGGCCAGTGCGATGCAATATTCAGTTTCTTACGGATGACTTGCAGTTATACAATAATTTTAATACTCAAAATATAATAATTGCTGAGACTCAAATTAATGAAGATTTGAGATCTATCGACAAGTATGCAAGCACTCAAAATCCTAGATTGAATCCAGATAAATCAAAAGTAATTATGTTCTCTTCTAAAAAATTTAGAAAGCAAATTAAGAGGTATTCGACTACGAGGGATGTCCTTTAAGTTTTGCATATAGAAACGTAGTAGGCCGCGCATGCAGATGTGTATTAATCTTCGTGGAGAATACTTCGAAAAAGAATAAAGTCATTTAAAACTACCTACCGTGTTGTTTTATTTCTATATGCAAAACTTAAAAGACATCCCTCGTATTGTCTCTATTGTCCATTTTGTGGACAGACATCTGCGGGTGGTAGAATACCTAAATTTCGTCGTTTTATTATTGTCATTATTATTATGAATATAAATTTTGTTGAAAAAACTCTTATAACTTTTGAACTAGGGAGGTAAGGCAGATGAAAATTCAGCACTGAAAACCGTCATTTTTGTGGTTTCTCCAATAAACAACCGCCCTGTTGCCAAGTCTCGTTAACGCTAGTGAACCCCGCAGCGAGTTAGACTTCGCTTAACCTCAATTAACGTCCCGTATATTAATATTTGCTCACTTTAGCGCGCTCGTCGCACAGTTTTACATACAAACAACTTTCGAGGCTCGTAAGCACAACATTTTACGGCCTGACCAGGCAGAGAGCTCGGACTCGCAGGATTTCGTGGTATACTCTTTATACTTCTTTATTTTAATAAGTGGCCATTAACTCTACGGGTGTTTAATTAAGAACGTCGCAGATTGGATCGTCATCGGATATGAAGATGAGGTTTGTTAATTAATTTACAGGACGATGGCGTCTTACGGAATTAGCCTCTGATTGGAGCCAGTTGTGACACACAAGTATAATTAAATTCAAGTTACTACATTGTATATATTGGTCAGACTTAGGGTGGGTTTCACCAAGGTTGTCAAATCAACAGTGAATGAGCTTAAAGTTCCAATCAACAAATTTTAGCTACAAATAGCTATGAAATGTTGAAAACAAAATACTGTCAAAGTATGAGATGACATCTTGTCATTGAAACATCACCAGCTTATTGAATATTAAGAAATTACATATAATTCAGTCATAATTTAAATAAATGTTTGATTTCTGAATTAAATTCATGTTTTAATTACTATTGTTGATTTTTTTATTCATGTTTTCTTCAATTGATATGCGTTTTTACTGATTCAACATCACCTACCGTGTGTTTTTTCTATAATCCCCTTGAAGCTAGACATTAAGCACCTACTTGATGACAGGCTCAACCAAAAATTTCATAGATATTGCTCGTTTCCAAATTACTTGCCGTTCATCAGTACTATTATAGCACACATCCATAGTCAAATATTTTTTGGTTGTTCATGAACTGAACAAACATCCACACTATATTTACAGCGATTAAGAAATACTCAAATAAATGTCGCAAAAATCTGTAGGTATATGTTTCCAAATTGACTGCCTTTCTTCCCAAATACCAAACAAATGACTTTATAAAAGCTGAATGCGAAAAATTAATACCTTTCTCGGTCGTAAACAGGTAAGCATCGCAATTTGCGCTCTAAAACTTGGTCGGCGTTGGCGCCCCGCAGTTAACAAACGAAAAGCGATCCGTCAAACAGTTGAAGGCTTCATTTTTCGTAGAAAAATCGCTCAAGAGAAAAAGAGATCGCACATCCCAGCAGGCCGGCCTCCCATTGGGAAATAACGACAATCAAGGCGGCTGCTGGGGCAAATGGACCAGTGGCGGAGCTGAAGGCTTTTTCAAAAGGCTGCAAAGCTTGCTGGTTTAATGCATTAGCAGGTTATATCCGAAAATGCAGTTTTACAATAAAGGTGACAACAATTCCAAGTGGCATTTTATTCTCAATGTTGAAAATTTTACTTATATCTCTTGTTGAAGGAAAATCGTGGATATAAGATGCATTATTGTTTCAAAAGGCATACTAAGATCAACAATTGTGTTAGAGAACTGGACTATATCGTATTTCCGGTATTTTTTGTGTAGACGAGTTATGTGGGAACTTTACAGAACGAGCTTATTTCGCTTAGTAGGTTCATTAGAATTTAAGTAGACAAGAGTACTATAAAAGTTTTGCAATATGACTGACCAAACTGCATGTTGAGACGTGTCCATGAGTGCATAGTAGCCGCTAACAGCACGTCTGTCGATTTAGTTGTTCGTTCGTATTGATAGTGTAAAGTGCGGGCTATGGCATCGTGGTCACGTAGTGAGATGAGGGCAGTTTTACGGTTTAACTTTACGCGTGGTTTAAGCATAGACCAGGCTTTAGAAGAAATGACGCTTGCATTAAAAATGATTGTCCTCATCCTACGGCTATATTCAGGTGGTACAGGGAATTCCAAGGAGGACGCTGAGAGGGAAGGAAGCCCGCGGACGTCAGTAACAGAGGAAAACATTACTGGTGTGTCTGCATAAAGTCATAGAGCCCTTGAAAAACCTGCGACCAAAGTCTAGAATGAACACTTGGTACCTCCACCATGACAACGCTCCAGCTCACCGTCCCAAAGCCTGCACCGAGTATTTGACCACTAATGGACTGAAACTTATTGAACACCCTCCTTACAGTCCAGATCTTGCGACTTTGCACTGTTTCCGCATGTGAAAATGAACCTAAAAGGGAAATGGTTCTATATAGTATCTAAACATTACTCCTTTATTTTGCATTAAATGAGGGATTCTGTATCCAGAAAGGGTCATCAATGAAGATCACAGAACTTGGGCCCCATTGGGTCCCCCTTCTCCGCCCTTTTGACGTCACTGCTCCTATTAGTGTGTATCCGACGGGGGCGGAGTGGGATTCTGGATGCCAGAAAGTCTCCGAAGGAAGTGGACAGGTCTGGTACACTTTGGTAGAAAGTCACATTACATCGATTTTTAATGACATTATGCATGTTTTTCCGAAAAAATGTCACCCTGTTACTAGCTGCCATTCATTTCATGTTCACTTGTATCAGCTGTGATGTGGCTTCTAACGCTTTAACTGTAATATTAACATTAGCCGTCTGTAAAACGACTTTCGATTATGTAGTAAATATTGTCTGTCTCTGTATAAGGAGGTGGTACTGCCATATATTCCAGAAATGGCGTATCTTCGAAAAGTATTGATTTCTCTGAGTCTTGTATTGAGAACTATGTGCTGCGTGATTACTGAAGAGGGAATGGTGGCTGGTATGCCTCTAATTTCTTTATTCTCTTCTATTTCTTTTGTTACACCTCTTGAGAAAAAATATTTCTGCCGCCAATGGCAAATGGGGAAATAAGTGAGTGTCCACTCAGCGGCAGGCAGTTGTTTAGCGCCCAGGTGACTTGACTGTTGCACTATTATGCACTGTATGAGCTGCGTAAGGGAGCGTTTTGTCACCTTTGTTCGGAGTTAAGTGGGTCTTGCGGATCGCTTTCGGTGACGGACAGGAAAAGAGAGACGAGGACAATTGAAGACTTTATAACAGATTTTGAAATAGATCTGAATAAATTTTTGTTTGATTTTTTTCTCTCGGTCCGCTGGTGAAGGCGAATTTGTAAGTTAGCAGCACTAAAAACGTATAATAATTTTTATGTAAAAAACCTCTGGGTACTCTTTGATGAAACATTAAGGTTCCGAGATTACGCTACTCTAAATGTTAAAAATTGCTAACAAAAACACTTTGACCAAGTTTTTCAAGAACATTTTTCGTGAAAGACTAGTTATTTCAAAAATTCTCTATTGTATCCCTGCCTAGACCAAGAGACAGCAATATGTTTGCAAAAAATCCAATATTACTGTTGCCATCTGATAAAGATAAACAATCTAACAAGATATGATCGCACACACACGCCATATCCTTTCTATGAACTGGTTAAGTGTTAAAGAGTTCTTCAAATATTCATTGCATAAAACAATACTCGATAAGAAACCTTTATACTTGTACAAAAATTCATTCCTCGTCATAATATAATTTACTCCAACACAATTAATCGTTTTCCAGATATATTTAGTATGCCTCAACATAAGACTTCTATATTCACAAGAGATTTCACATTTAATGCAGTCTCTGAAGAAGTTTAAACTAAATATAAAGTTGCATCTCCTGCATATGTAATTTTAATTGTTTCTAGTGTTGATCCTTTATACTTTTGGCGAATATGTATACACTTATGTATATGTACACTACCGTTCAAAAGTATTTGTACAACCAGAAAACAAGGAAACTGATAGAAGTTATTAAAGAGAACATTACAATATCTGTATGAAACATTTATTTTCTTAATTCTTAACATCATACAACTATTTATAATCAGAATTATCATACTTTTGCCTCATCAATAGGTCCTGCTTTACTTTCAATTACAGCCTGGCAAATGATGGGTAAAAGCGCAACTAAGTTTTCTGAAGTGGATGGGGTTATTTTTCGTCATTCGTGTTGTAATATCCTCAATAAGTGTTTTTGAGATGTAGGACAACATTTACGTACTTATCTGACCAATTCATTCCACAGCAAATCTATCGGATTCAAATCCGGAGATTGAGGAGGCCATTGCATGACTTTCGAAATATTTTGTTCTTTCGCTTCCAAAAATTGCTTACAGAGTTTGGATATGTGTATCAGGTCATCACCATGCTGAAAGACAAACCCCGGACCAATTAGACGGGTTTACGTACAACGCAAATTAAAATAATCGAAAAACAAATCCTGAGAAAGAATTCCTATACAAAAACATAACAATATTCTAAAGGCAAAGAAATTAGTCTTATGGCTAATGATGAGATATATAGATCCCAATAATAGCGTGACCTTTCAGTGATCCCTGATTTCCATGGTGATGGTTTTTAGTAAATAAAGAAAAATAAATACGCGCTGAATAGTTTTTTTGTTTGCTTTATAAGTATCATTATAAATAAAGCCGTTTATTATTACTATATATTTTTTTGAATAGCTTCAAAACTACATGTTTAGGGTTGTAGACTATCTTATTTAATTTATGATTGAATGTAGAGTGATTGAAATCTTAAGTTTTAGGTTTAACCTGACTGGCAAAGTATAATCCATTAAACTATTCTGTAAAACAGCTAATAGAAACGTGTAATTACGAAAATGTGTCTGTCTGAGCTTCCAATCTGGTTTAACGTTGTGTATTCTCAAGCACAATTTAAATAATAAGTGTCTAAATGGTGGATACCATAAACGGTTTCCGAAGCTAAGTCTTATTGTCCATTATATATGCATTTACC
Organism: Acanthoscelides obtectus; assembly: GCA_963669975.1. NCBI lineage: Eukaryota > Metazoa > Arthropoda > Insecta > Coleoptera > Chrysomelidae > Acanthoscelides > Acanthoscelides obtectus. The sequence goes on from CAVLJG010000005.1 coordinate 5,940,426, forward strand.
AGTTCGTTATAACAGGAAAATTCATTAGACATCGAGACAGCAGTGGGATGTACCAAGTCGTACCCAGAAAACGTAGTACCGGTGCTATATTCAAAATTTGCACTTGAGTTCCTAACTATTCTACTATTCTTGGACTTACATTCTATTCTTGGACCAATATTTTTCCTCTTATGTGTTAATCAGTTTCATAAGAATTATATGATTCAGAGTGGAGACATACAAGTAAAGTTTATAAAATATTTTCCATCAACAAACAATTACACTATCTACGCGGAAACTTCTGGAAAGCTATTCAAAAAAATCTTCGGAGACAATAATAGAAGAATACTTCTGGGATGGCAATGTTTGACAGTATATCAAAATAACGACATTTCTCAGTGTAGAAAATGCTACCGTTTTAATCATACAGAAAAGAATTGCAGGAATGAGAAGATATGTGCCAACTGTGGCAACGGTCACGAAGGAGAAAATTGTAAGCATGTATCAATAGAATGCTGCAACTGTAGATATGGAAATGAAAAATATAAAAAAAATTATAATATTAACCACTCACCTACCGACAAAAACTGTCCATCGAACAAATCTTATCAGGAACAACAAAACTTTAGGATACTTTTTTAAAATTCAGGTTCATCTTTTAGTACTCCTATCTCTAAAGAGGACCTAAAAATGTCAGTAAATAAATACATTAATGATTTCCAAATTCCAAGTATTGCAACAAATATAGCACAAAACGTCTATGAACTTAATTTATGTACACAAAATTCTGATGCAAAATTTCGAATTTTTAATATGAACATAAGGAGTATAAAACACAACATTGATTACTTAAATATACTACGACCAAATATGGTACAATTTTGATCTAATAGTTTTAACTGAAGCGTGGCAAGTGGTTGATATTTCTTGCTTCAATCAGCAGGGATATGACACGCTGTATAACTTTGGCACTTATAACCAAAACGATGGGGTGATAGTTTTTGTAAGAAATAAACTGCAATATAATCATGATACATTCACTTTCACCGATGGAATCAAAATTTTAAACATAATGATCCAAATTAACCATAACAAAATTGCGGTATCTGCAATTTATCGTCCGCCATGTTCAGAACCCCACGAGTTTTTAAAGAATATCGATTTTTTTTTTAAAAATCAAAATAAAGTTCATTTAAAGCAACATATTTTCTTGGGAGATGTCAATATAAATATTTTGGACGATGATCCCATCACAAATGAATACTTGAATATCCTATCAAGTAACGGATTTCTGTCCTATATAAACCTACCTACAAGGTCCATCAGTGGCACATGTATAGATCACTGCTTTGTGAAAGACCTATCCAACAAAATTACTTGTATACCAATAATCCTAGAAAGCGATATTACTGACCACTTCTCCACTATTTTACTGATATCTTCAAATGAAAAACATTCTAACATCCCTACCGTTAATAACAACCAGGAAAATTACAAATTTTTTGTCGACAATTCAAAACTAATATCAAATGTCAAACAAGATTCCTGGGAACAATTATACTCTATAAATAATATAGACAAAGCAACGGGACTGTTCATAGAGAAAATAAAAAAACTAATAGATATTAGTACCAGTAAAGTAATAATTAGTCACAAAGAGAAAAGCAGAAATGCCTGGATTACCAAAGGATTAATAACATCGGCAATAGAAAAAGAAAGACTATATAATGTAATGAAACTAACGCCAACTACAGAGAATACCGACTGCTACAACCAATATAAAAATAAATTTATAGAGCTTGTAAGGCAAACCAAACGAAAACATTACCTAAATAAATTGAATAATAACTTAAATGATCCTAAGCGGCTTTGGACAACTATTGATGAGATTACTGGGAAAACAAAATTTAAAAAGTGTGTCACTGAGTTAAATACAACATCGGGAACAGTATTAAAAAATACTCAACAGATATGCGATGAATTTGTACAATTCTTTACTGACATAGGCGAAAATTTAGCAAGTAATATACAAGCAAATGTACAAAATACTCAGCCTCCAAAAAGAACTTTGAACTCATTTATTTTGGATAAAGTCGAGCAATGTGAAGTATACACCACTGTTATGTCCTTAAAAAATCGGAAAAGTCCTGGGTTCGATGGTATTAAAAGCGAGCATTTGAAAATTATAGCCGAGGACATAACAGAACCACTCACTTACCTAATCAACAAATGCTTTGAATCTGGCATATATCCCTCAATTTTAAAAAAAGGTAATATAATACCGATACATAAATCAGGAACAAAAACAGATGTTAACAACTATAGACCAATATCAATAATATCCAGTGTAGCAAAGGTTTTTGAAAAAGTTTTATCTACTAGAATGATTCGATACCGCACAAAATTCAAAATTTTAAGTGAAAATCAATATGGATTTACAGAAGGGCGCAATAACTAAAATTATAAATCAAATACATCAAAATATTGATAACAGAATCCCTTCAATCTGCATTTTTGTTGATTTAAAGAAAGCTTTCGACACAGTTAATCACAAATTATTATTAGAAGCATTGGAGAGAATTGGTTTCAGAGGAAACGCGTACTTACTGATCGAAAGTTATTTGTCAAATCGCCCACAATCTGTGCAGATATGAGGATCATTTAGTAAAGAAATGTATATTAAGTGTGGTGTCCCACAAGGAACTGTCTTAGGTCCGCTGTTATTCAATATATATTTAAATGATATTTTCCAAATTAATTGTGTTGGCAAAATAACTAGTTTTGCAGATGATACTGCAATATTATATGAAGGCACTGACTGGTCTGATCTGACAAATGTAATTGAAAATGATTTTATCAAAATTATTCGGTGGTTTAACAGTAGAAAATGAAGCATTAACTACTCTAAAACACATTTTTTACCATTTGGATCTTATGCTAGACATCTACCAAATTACACAAATTTCTCCTTCAATATTAATGATCAAAAAATGCAAATTAATAGAGTGCCCAACATAAAATACCTTGGAGTAGTCTTGGATCCTCACTTACGATGGGACATCCATGTCAATTATATTTTAAAGAAAGTTTGATTTGTATCCTACAAAATTAAATACCTTGGGAATATATTGCAGGAAAATATCTTCGAACATTATACCATGCACTGATTGAGCCTCATCTCACATATGGTATATTAGCATGGGGAGCTGCATGTTCCTCACATATCTATAATTTAGATGTTTTTCAAAAAAGTATTCTAAAAATGATATTTAAAAAACCGAAACCATATCCCACTGAAAAATTATACGCAGATGTTCGAATGTATGATATAAGACAGCTTTATTTCTTACACAGTATCACTCACTACCATAAATTTTTAAACACCGACCAAAAAATTAAACATAATCATTATACCAGGTACAAAATTCGTGGCACAGTAGTTCCTCAACCGCATAAATCTATAATGCAGCGATCATCTCTCTATTTAGCGCCTAAATTTTATGAAATTATCCCTAAAGACTTAAAAGATTTACGTTTCGGAAATTGTTTCAAAAGAAATTTAAAAAAGTGGCTACATTCTATGTCTAGGACTGAAATTCATAAACTCATAAATACGAACATCAACTAAATACATAATCTGCTGTAGCTAATTTTTGTCCTTTTTTGTCATTTGCATTCTACAGTTTCTACTTAAATTATTGGTCCATGTACAGGCGATGCCTTCTATTGGGCCTGTTTTGATTTTATATTTATTTACTCATATTGTTTGCTATCTTTGTACATTGAGTGAATAAATATTATTATTATTATTATATTTATCAAGATACTCATTTTCGAGCATATGACGTTTGGCCATAATTTCGAGTAATTCAGACGTGATTTCGGGAAATAAATGTAGCGTCTTGATTAGGAAAATCAATACCTTGTTTAACCAGTATTCACTGTACTTGAATGCATCCCGCTGAAAATTGCAGTGGACGTCCAGTACTAGGATAGAGGTGCATCGTTTCATAGTATGGTCGTGTCCATACCGTGTCAGAATTAACGACAATGCAAGAGGCAATCAGCGGATTTGATGTGGTCATAAAACACTTGAGGCACCACACCAGCCATCTAGATGGCTAATTGCAAACAAAATGGTCCATTAACTGACTCAGACGATTAGCTCTATCCGCTCCTCCGCATTGATTAACTTTGAATACAAACTAATTGGCTGTCGGCAAAGGCGTAGGGACTAGAGGGGGCAGCTACCACCCCTAGTTCCTACACAGGTTCTTTATGAAACGTAAGTCAAACGTTTCGTTTTGGAGATTCACACCCTTAAAGAACGCATCGGGAAATGGAGCTCACTGATAGTGTCCTCTGAACAAAATTACTCAACATTTTTAATTTTTCTACACATTGTCAATGGATTAATAGTTATTTATTATACAATGGAAAAAAGTACTAGATTTTAGCTACTAAAATGATTGCACTGCCCTTTGACCTTTAATAATGTCTGGATGCACCCTGATGTGCTACGCATTCTCCAACGCGCCTAGGCATGCTTCTGATCAGGTGGTCAATGTCCTCCTGTGGTATCTCATTCCAGGCAACCACCAACTCCTCTTGAAGTGCTTCTAGAGTCTGAGGAGGACGTTGCAAATTGAGCAATCTCCTACCCATCATATCCCACACGTGCTCAATTGGGGATAAGTCGGGAGATCTTGGTGGCCATGGTAACAATGTGACATCATTATGTTGAAAGAAGTCTATTGTGACTCTTGCAACATGTGGTCGGGCAGGGAGGACCGAGTGTGGCCGGTATGAAAACAAGCCTAAACTTCTCATTCGTCGGTAAACACTTCGCATGCCAAAAGGTCTTCCGTGTTCTGCAAACCATTCGTTTGCACTGGACCTGGTAGTGGAGAAACGGTCCCTTAATGCCAATAATCTTAGGCGGCGATCTTCACGGTCTATTGTTCTACGGCGGCGTCCAGTGCCCCTTGCTCTTTGCGTACGGCCTTCTCGAAGCCATGCCTGACAACACCTAACCACAGTGTCTACACTTCTTTGCACTCTAACTGCAATTGCCCGAAAAGAAAGTCCAGCTTCCCGAAGTCCCACTATACGGCCCCTATCAAAGTCACTAAGTTGACGAAATCGTACAGGTCTCCGTACTCTAGGCATCGTAACCGATCGTAAAGGATGTCAAGATCCAAAATCCGCCAACGTTATTTACAGTAAGATAAATACATTCACCAACTTTTATTAAAATAAAACCATTTAAACTGGGTGTTCGGATTTATATGTCACTTAGTATATAACGATCATTAGCTTGCTTTTTGGCTTGCAATTCCTCTAGTCAATTATCCAGATAAGCCCACGAAATCAGTTTGAATAAAGCGCAATCTATCGTTATATCAATGGGCGTGTTATCTTAATTGAGGAACTCCTACCAATAGTTTAGGATCGTTTTCCTAATGCCTATCTTCCCGCTGCATCTCATCTGTCCAAACATCGACTATCCACAAATTAACCCCGATGACACGGTCGTTTCTGTGTTTCCCTCATCGTCAGGGGTGGTCTCGATGTCATCCGATCTCCGTTCCACAAAATCCGTTTCGCCAAATCGATTTTTGAGCGCTGGCAGTTGGCAAATCTCTCGAAACTCAGGTGGTACCGCACCACGTACAACCACTGCCTGTCAGTGTCCCGTTTCCTAATCTTAGAGTGATTTATTTGGGAAAAGGCGCGGGGTGATCGACAGGTCAATTACTACCCTGGATTTGCTGCTTGGAAAATTGCCTGTTGGCCCTGTTGGTTTTTGTAATACGAGGGCGTTGCGTAATCAATTTCCACTATTTATATACTAAGTGACATATAAATCCGAACACCCAGTTTAAATGGTTTTATTTTAATAAAACTTGGTGAATGTATTTATCTTACTGTAAATAACAAGTGAAAAAAATTTCAGCCTTATCAGTTGGATATTCCGGTTTTTATACTGCTTCTTTTTAATTCACTAACGTTCTAAAAATGAATATTTCAGCCGCAGTAAAGAATCAACGTTGGCGGATTTTGGTTCTTGACATCCTTTACGATCGGTTACGATGCCTAGAGTACCGAGACCTGTACGATTTCGTCAACTTAGTGAGTTTGATAGGGGCCGTATAGTGGGACTTCGGGAAGCTGGACTTTCTTTTCGGACAATTGCAGTTAGAGTGCAAAGAAGTGTAGACACTGTGGTTAGGTGTTGTCAGGCATGGCTTCGAGAAGGCCGTACGCAAAGAGCGAGGGGCACTGGACGCCGCCGTAGAACAACAGACCGTGAAGATCGCCGCCTAAGATTATTCGCCTTACGGGACCGTTTCTCCACTACCAGGTCCATTGCAAATGAATGGTTTGCAGAACACGGAAGACCTATTGGCATGCGAAGTGTTTACCGACGAATGAGAAGTTTTGGCTTGTTTTCGTACCGGCCACACTGGGTCCTCCCTTTAACTCGAGAACACCGACGTAATCGCCTTGAGTGATGCAGACAACGGTCACTCTGGGATCAGGAATGGAACAGTATTGTCTTTAGTGACGAGTCTCGATTTTGTTTAGGCATGCGCGATGGTCGTGCCAGGGTTAGAAGGCAACGTGGTGAAAGGAGGAATCCACAGTTTTTTGTTGAAGAACATGTTCATCACACTGTTGGAGTTATGGTTTGGGGTGCTATAGCTTATGGTTCCAGGTCACCTTTAATCTTCATCAGAGGTAACATGAACGCGCAGCGCTATATCCACGAAGTTCTAGAACCCCATCTTTTACCCTATCTTGACACCCTGGCAGATCCAACTTTCCAACAAGATAATGCCCGACCACATGTTGCAAGAGTCACAATAGACTTCTTTCAACATAATGATGTCACATTGTTACCATGGCCACCAAGATCTCCCGACTTATCCCCAATTGAGCACGTGTGGGATATGATGGGTAGGAGATTGCTCAATTTGCAACGTCCTCCTCAGACTCTAGAAGCACTCCGAGAGGAGTTGGTGGTTGCCTGGAATGAGATACCACAGGAGGACATTGACCACCTGATCTGAAGCATGCCTAGGCGCCTTGGAGAATGCGTAGCATATCAGGGTGCATCCACACATTATTAAAGGTCAAAGGGCTTTAAAGCAGTGCAATCATTTTGAAATTTTTATCATTTACTTATTATGCTTCATTAAGTACTTATACAAAATTTTATTAAAATAAAACCATTTAAACTGGGTGTTCGGATTTATATGTCACTTAGTATATTTTTAAACTTCTAACTTATCAAATGTATTTATGTTTTTTGTATTGCTTTTTCAGTTTTTCTTTTTTTTTTTGGTTAAGTAGCAGAGTTGCAATGTGATAAACTTCGCTCCATAAATAAAGACGATTTATTATTATTATTATAATTGTCGCAATGATGATATCCAGTGGCTTGCGAGATCATCCAATTTAATTCCGCCTGATGTTTTTGTGTAGATTCTTCAAGTCTGTTCAAACATTCTCCAGACGAGTGTTGACCTGCATCAAAAAATATCTCATGTTATTGGAAAAATAGAGCCGTACTTATGCCATGTCTTGAGTGGCACCAATTGAAAATCAATTCCTCGAAGTAATTGAAAATTGCACAAATATAATATATCGCCTACAATTGCGAACCCTAGTCACGATTGGGCCACAATGGAGAATTATTGGTTGAACTCCTTTTTCTTTGTTTGTTCTCAGTTGCAGGTAATCGATTCGTGTGTTCGGTTCTAAAATCGAAATTGGGCCGAAAAGTTGATCGGTTTACGATGTGACCTTTATGGCTTGTAAACGACTGTGTATGTTTTTAAACGCGGGGTATGGCACAGGAACATAATATTTATGTTTTTGAGTGTACAATCGTTTAACAGGATATAAAAGTGTGTGTAAAGCCGTTTCAAAGATGCTTTCAAAAATGCTAGTATACTTTTGAGTCTCGTGGTTTGTTGTTTGACCCATCGTTCCCCCATTTTCATCATCTGTCTCGACAATAAAGATCATGATGAAATCATTATCTAGTCTATTCAATACGATGAAGCTTATTCAGAAAAACAATAATTACATTTTTCACATGACAAAACGTACGCTGCGTCCTACGTATCTAGTGTATGCACGCATTTGAAACTGAAGAAGAATACCGTAGGATGAGAAGAAGAAGAGGGAAAAACGAGATAGGGATCCAAGCGAGGATCGAGGAGTCAGGCAGAGGCAGCATCACAGCATCGAAATTTAACAGAGATGTATTATGGATACGCTCGGCAGGGGGGCAACCCATGAATAAATAAACGCGTGAATTTTACACAATTAACATGTAAAATAAACAAAAAACGCTATTAATTTCCCGGCCAACAACCAATCAAGGCAGCGTTGGACAGGTGGTGTGCAACAGGGACGGACTCAGGCGGACTTGTGGTAGAGGAATAATTTTTAATGCTCTATTATCGCCTGAGCTTTACATTCACTTCGTGCTCTTTGTAATTAAAGAGAATGCCGTCAAGTAGGTTGACCTCGCTCTGCATTTTTTCTTTCTGATCAGGAGCCTCTGAAACATAAAAAAATGGAAATGTTTGAATTACTTTTTTCTTAGAGAGTCTTGTTTGTGCTGAATATATGCCTTCATGTACTGATAAGGGCGTTCGGTGGGAAATGCAGAGTCAACCTTCTGGACGCCATTTTTTTGAGATATTCTGCCATATATCATCCAAAAAACTTATGCCATTTTTGATATTTTTTGCGGTTGCAACATTTCCTCGCCAGTGGCATGGGAAGCAAAATGAAACCAAGTAGAGATGAGTTGGGCATAGATTCGAATTTAAATAAGATTCTAGCTATGACACATTCTAAGCATTATCACGGAAATCAGATTCAAAAATTATTGTTCCCTTAAAAAAGTGAATACTCGGTGAAGTGATCCAAAAGTTGAAAAATATCAAGAAACGAAGTTTTAATTTTTTAAATTCAAAAGTGATTTCGAAAAGTTCAGAAATGATCAGAAACAACAAAAAAGGAAGCATTTTGAAGTTTCATGTTTTCTGCTCATAACTTAACTAGAGCGACACAGGTGTCACTTGCGATTAGTCTTTGGAAATCATTGAGTTTCCGTACCAAACTGCGAGCAATAACTCGCACTTTTTCCGTCTTTCAAATTTTTAGCTCCTATTAGAAAGTTACAAATAGTCAAGTCCGGCCCTGTGCTTTCCTCATTTCGCCTCTCTAGTCTCTCGGCTGATTGATGCGTTAACTGATTGTTGTGCTTATTAACATGTTAAACAAGCTGGCTATGGAAAAAAGACGAACGCCGATCCATCATTGTTGCCTAACAAATGAAGACTGGCCTATTGTTGATTAAGAATTGGCTACTTAACAGCCATTCAATAATCCGCCTCCTTCGATGGATGGATGCTTCACAGGCTCTTAATAGGCCCTTATCCAATGCTGCTGACGCTTATTATTAATAATAAACTACAGTTAGTTGGGATATTTCTGTATTAGATCGGATACAAAGCAATGATTAATATATAACGTTTTAAAAAGGCAAACATTACAACAAATGAAAATGTATACGTACAAGACATACCATTGCTAAAGCACCTAGAATTCGGTATCCAAATATTCATTCAATGCTCTGCAGAAATAACTGTCCTTTTGATCGAGAATGCTTTTCAGGTGCAGGGAGGAATTCAGCCGCCCATCTGCAAAGCTTTCTAGAAGGTCATAAGATGGAAGTTTGCTTAAGGGAGATCAACCACAAATGATTGAAATCTTTAGTGATATCATATATATTTTCTATAGGTCTGTAGTTAGACGCCAAAGAAATGCAGATGAATAAAAATACTGTCATATCAACCAATCAACAGGCACTTGATCTGCGAATACCTCAAACCAAAACAAAATCTTGTTGCTGAAAAAGAGGAAACTAACCAATAAATTAAGTCCGTTCTAGATATTGTGCTATGTTTGTTGTAATAAACATTTTACTGCGTTTTATTAAGGAGCATTGTTCTCAACGCACATTACCGGAACCGGTGATTGCTATTTATGTTTGCTTAGCGCCATTTTTGACAGGACCGTATTCAGAAAAGATTGACCATTTCTTTCGCGATCGTGATAGTGATTAGGCAGAATAATGAAAACGAATATCTTGTCGGCATACTGTGCCTAGACTACATACCATCTCGAACAATGCAAATTCTGATTTTGACCCTATTCAATGAACAATGGAATTTGAATACCAGCTCAGATGACACCTGAATCAGTTGCCTTATGATATTAAGTATTTGACCATGATTTTTTTGAAAACTTTTTCCACACTTGACTGTCTCAAATGCTATTTCCTTGTGAACCTGATTCCATCAATAAATTTGTTTTCGCGTACAAATTAACTATTTTATGATTTTTTTAAAACCGTCCATCCTCTCTGCCGCACCCTGTACCTGTTTAGTAAACAACAACTTGAGAGAAAGGAAAACTAGGCGCCGGCGGGATTCGAACCCGCGTCTCCTCCATTCAAGTAAAACAAACAGGATTAGTAAGGTATCTCTAATCGCTTCCAAGTTACACCACGCCGCCTCTTTTGCATACACCACGGTACCAACGTGCGAGAACAGAAACCTGTATAAGATTTTCCGGATGAGTGTATCCGCAACAGCGAATATATTTAGTAAACAACAAGTTACTTTTCATATTGTGTTTACTAAACTTTCATTTTCCTACTTTATGAGGTGAGTACTTTTTCACACTTATACCCATTGCGGTTTATGTTTCCTTATATATATCCTTGTAATTTGTATTAGAATAAAATTTTCACAAATTTAACCCGACGATATATGAAAAATTGTCCTTGTACGGCCCTGCTTCGACTTTTCGTGAAAAGGTACACGATCAATTTAAAATATGACGGATAGCTGGCAGTAAGCAATTTTTCTTAAGATCATAAACCGTTTATTGGCTATTGTATCGACTGTTCTGAGGTAATTGTATAGATTTTATTGGCGTTTCCGTGTCAGTTCGAAAAATTCAATGCGATACAAATCGGGAGCGCAAATTGGCTGCGACCATTTTAATGTGACTTCGCTGCCATTTTGCTAGCGGATACGTGCATTTGCTGCTGTATTATGCGAGTTTTGGAATGGCCTGTTGGTATACTTTATGATTATTTTCTATAATTGGGTTTGGATATTTCATTCACAAAAGAAATGAAAAATTCAATTCAATAAAACAAAAAAACAGACTCAATTAGCTTAGCACTACGGTTTGGATCATCGTGTCAAAGAAGCTCAAGTTATGATCGTTTTATAAACGATCTCATATACGTGTTCAGAAAACAGCGGGAATTTTTAAATTTAAATGGTTTGGGCCAATAATCAGAAACGTACGTCGCTCGGGTTTCCAATCCTTCTATTTCTTTGCTTTTTCGTTTAAGTCTCTGCAAAACTACTTGTCATCTTTTCCATCCTGCATAATTACGGCAAAAAGATAATATTTTTGGAAAGTTTGATCCTTTATCTGATTAGTTTTTTCTAAAATCGTCTAATTTTATCGAAATGTTACAAGAATATCTACATATACTAAGTGACATATAAATGCGAACACCCAGTTTAAATGGTTTTATTTTAATAAAAGTTGGTGAATGTATTTATCTTACTGTAAATAACAAGTGAAAAAATTTTCAGCCTTGGACATTCCGGTTTTTATACTGCTTTTTTTTAATTCACTAACGCTCTAAAAATGAATATTTCAGCCGCAGTAAAGAATCATCGTTGGCGGATTTTAGTTCTTGACATCCTTTACGATCGGTTACGATGCCTAGAGTACGGAGACCTGTACGATTTCGTCAACTTAATGAGTTTGATAGGGGCCGTATAGTGGGACTTCGGGAAGCTGGACTTTCTTTTCGGGCAATTGCAGTTAGAGTGCAAAGAAGAGTAGAAACTGTGGTTAGGTGTTGTCAGGCATGGCTTCGAGAAGGCCGTACGCAAAGAGCAAGGGGCACTGGACGCCGCCGTAGAACAACAGACCGTGAAGATCGCCACCTAAGATTATTGGCCTTAAGGGACCGTTTCTCCACTACCAGGTCCATTGCAAATGAATGGTTTGCAGAACACGGAAGACCTATTGGCATGCGAAGTGTTTACCGACGAATGAGAAGTTTTGGCTTGTTTTCATACCGGCCACACTGGGTCCTCCCTTTAACTCGAGAACACCGACGTAATTGTCTTGAGTGGTGCAGACAACGGTCACTCTGGGATCAGGAACGGAACAGTATTGTCTTTAGTGACGAGTCTCGATTTTGTTTAGGCATGCACGATGGTCGTGCCAGGGTTAGAAGGCGACGTGGTGAAAGGAGGAATCCACAGTTTTTTTGTTGAAAGACATGTTCATCACACTGTTGGAGTTATGGTTTGGGGTGCTATAGCTTATGGTTCCAGGTCACCTTTAATCTTCATCAGAGGTAACATGAACGCGCAGCGTTATATCCACAAAGTTCTAAATAGAACCCCATCTTTTACCCTATCTTGACACCCTGGCAGATCCAACTTTCCAACAAGATAATGCCCGACCACTTGTTGCAAGAGTCACAATAGACTTCTTTCAACATAATGATGTCACATTGTTACTATGGCCACCAAGATCTCCCGACTTATCCCCAGTTGAGCACGTGTGGGATATGATGGGTAGGAGATTGCTCAATTTGCAACGTCCTCCTCAGACTCTAGAAGCACTTCGAGAGGAGTTGGTGGTTGCCTGGAATGAGATACCACAGGAGGACATTGACCACCTGATCAGAAGCATGCCTAGGCGCGTTGGAGAGTGCGTAGCACATCAGGGTGCATCCACACATTATTAAAGGTCAAAGGGCTTTAAAGCAGTGCAATCATTTTGAAATTTTTATCATTTACTTATTATGCTTCATTAAGTACTTATACAAAATTTTATTAAAATAAAACCATTTAAACTGGGTGTTCGGATTTATATGTCACTTAGTATATTAAAAATGCTAAATATAGGTAACAAGCAATATATATATTAAAAACAAATAATCAGTGAAAAGCCACACAAGCACGACGCTTAGCGCACTTGATTTTAAGTATCTAAGGGCCAATTTCACCAACATTAATATTGTACGGTCAGTTGGACCTATAGAAAAAGAACCTTATCGAAATGCAATTTGACGGAAGCTGTCAAAGCTCTCTGAATATCAGTGATTTCTATTGAAATGTTGAAACGGTTTGCCCTATAAATAAGGGTATAGTTGTGCTTTAGAATCAGGATAACTTTCATATAACTCAAAATTTTTATCATTTCACAAAAGACGGTCAGTTATTTAAATGGACCAATGAAAATGAGAGAAATAATAGGTCGATTTTCTAGCTATTATATTTAATAGGATGTTTTCACTGTTTTTGACGACTGTTCATGCATGGCAATCTAGTTTTGTCTGTATATCACGTACGGGGTGTTGTACATGATACGTACCTTTAGAAATGTACCGATTTTTGTTATTTTGCAGAAAAAAGGATATAAAACGTATTTCAACTGGTTCATCATCTTTTATTACATAAAAAACAATTTTTGCCAATTTATGATGTAGAAATCCACACCAAATGTAAACAAATAGCACATTCTGCATTTCTGGATCCTAAAACATCGATATTTGTAAAAGTATCCGCATCCACCTATTATTCATCGTCTAGATATAGTCAGAATCAAAAATACCTATTTATGAAAATATCTCCAAACATTGTTATATTTTCTTATTATTTCTATCATTATAACACGTTCTCCTAGTCTCCTAGTCAAGGTTCCAGTTAGCGGGTGCCAACTGGGACCATGGTCTAGGGTACCTGGTTCTGCGGTTGCGAGGCCTCTCGTCCGGATCGTAGTCCATGAGGAATCGTAGCTGCTCGTTCGGGTGGTCCTGAGCTTTCTGGAAGGTCTTCTCCGCTTTTTTCCTCATGTACTCGTGAATGGTGTCCCAATGCAGGTCTCTACGCAAGGTTGAGCTTCTTACGTAGGATGGTGCAGTGGTGCCGATTCGGAGTAGCTCTCTAGAGCAGCAAGTCGCTTGCGGTAGCTGGGGGCAGCGTACCCCCAGACCGCGGAGGCATAAGTGAGCTGAGGTCTGGCGATGGCCTTGATCAGCCGTAGCTTGGTCGCTAGCGGCATCCGGCTGTGTCTACCCAGTAATGGGTGGAGTTGAGCCATGGCTGCTCTGGTCTTTGCGATGACAGCTTCTATGTGGTCTTTCCAGGTGAGGGACCTGTCAAATACGATCCCCAGATGCATGGCCAGCCTCTGGCTCTCTAGAAGCTTTTTAGGCATCTTCGTCTTGACGAGGAAGCGCGGAAGTGGCTTCTTCGTGGTCCTGGAGGTCATCTGCTGAACCTCGGCGTCTGACACACCCTGGTTCACTAGATCTTCCTTGATGTCGTCCGTCGACATCTCCCTGGGCAGTCCTCGTACTACCCTCTGTACCATCCTGTCCTCCTTCAGTTGGTAGGTGAAGAAGGGCCGCTTGATGGAGTCCAGCAGTGGGACTAGCTGGCGGTAGTCAGCTGGTGTGTTTGTGAACACCTTCACACTGCTACCCGCCGTCCTCGCCTTGGAGAATTGGATCCCCTTATTGTTTATCATCCTGCTTAAGGATGACCAGTCAGCGGTGCCCTCGATGCTGATGGGGGGAACTCCTGTTCCCGACATGGGGGGCACGATGGTCCTGGCTGCTCTAGGACTCTTCTTGGTGGCGACAGCTGACATCTTTGGCTGCCTTGGAGACTCGTCTTCGGAGGAGGAAACTCGCACCCGCTTCCTCCGTCTGGTAGCGACACTGAAATCGGTGTCGTCGTTGTTTGCTGTCCCTGTCCTGGTCCTATCCTTTTCGGTCCGTTGGGTGTCCTCTTCTTGCGCGTCCATCTCGTCCGACGTCTTGCAGGTTTCGCATTTGCTCTGCCAGCATGGCGAAAGCATCTTTCTTCTCCTTCAGCTGGTTAGCCAGCTTCTCAATTTTCGCCATCGTAGATGGCAAACAACCAATCTATCGCAATGAAAATCGCAATAAGATCGCTCAATATGTCCGGGTGGGTCGCAGTCGTGCAAGTGTACTCGCAACGGCTGCTAGCTCGGAACTGGGATATCAATTGCTTTTAAAGTGATCTGTGACATCTGCAGTGTCGCCGAACCGGCAAAAAAAAAAACGGAATTGGTAAATAGTGACGTTGAATGGAAAATGCCGTTCCAAGATCAGTGGTAGATCAAGGACCTTTGAGTCATGAAACTTGCAATATGAATTTATATTCTAAATTCTATACATATCCGTTCATAGTCGTCAATATTTCATTTGAAGCTTTTATTTTGTCATAAGATTTTAGCAAAATGTAAGATAGTAAAGGCAACACCGCACCCTGCAGTCCAGTTGACAAGAACGACAAGCTGTCAAGATTAGGGATGTTTAGATCCGCTAAAAGTATCGATATGAATCGATTCTTATAGTTTTACTAAGTATCGATAATCTAAAATATTGGAATAAAATTATCGATATCCAGCAAATAAACAAAGAAGAAAAGTAATCTGAAGTTAGTCACCCTTTCTGACACAGTCCGGATAGAAACATGAATATAGTCGTGAAATGTATTGATATACCCAAGTATCGTATATAAAAATATCGATCCAAGACATCGGGTATGGGAAGCATAAGTATCGATACTTCTAATTATAGGATCGCATCGAACATCCCTGCTGTCAAGATGTATGACCCGAGGTACCGACGGAGCTATTTTGGGGTGTCATGGAAATAATTTTAAATTTTCATTTGCATTTGTTGTGCTAAGATTTTGGGAAAACTTCCACGTATAGTCTTATAAAGCATATAGAGGATTGACGGATCCCACACATGTGTCACTCATTGGGGAGTTTTGAAATGTAATAATCAGCTGTTATTGAAATAATGTCTAATATAAATATAACCTAGAATGGGCACTCAGTGAAACAAGAAAGCTATTGAAAATTCTATTTTTTTGCAGGTTTTAAGTTTGCCGGTAGCTTTACGACATACATTTGAGTATTTCTTAATCGCTGTAAATATGATCCGACACGTCAGCTGCTGGGAAAATCTAGTACATTTGCTTAGGGCTAAGAAGTACTTTTCTGGGGCCTTTGCTTCCACCGTCTGCTGTACGAATCTGTGTACCTAAGCCTCATCCATCTCAACTTATCTAGCATATTTATATCGATATGGATACAAATTTATAGTGGAACATGAATGGTGGCAGCCTGGTAGAAGCACGTGGCAGCCGATATCCGTGAAATATGAAATAAATGGCAACAGAGACAACTTATAATCTGTAAGCATTCAGAAAACAACGCGCCATTCGTCCAGATACCATCTCGAGGCTTGCACGCGAATCGTTTTGTATTTTATGTCTTTTTCCAAGCACTGACAACCAACATCGCTAGCTTACTCGCGCTATCTCTTCATTCTCTTTCACCATATCTGTTATTTTGTATATATCGGACTGTGAAATGTTGTAGTATTCTGTTTTCTGCTAACTACTCATAGTTTTATTTTCCAACATGAAAATTTAAAGATCACGGAAACTCCAATAACACTGGACAACAAATTTTAGTTTTTTAGTGCCTTTGCCCGACTGCCCCATTCACACAAAAAACACCAAAACTTTGTGTAGCCTAGCTGCAGCCCAAGTAAAAGTGCAACAACTTTCAAATCGCCACAAATATGAAATTGGTGCTCATCGTATTTTATGCATGTCAATAGGTACGTCATATTGCCATATGATTCTTTCATGTGAACTGCATACCCTACAGGAAGAGATGGTAAAATATTTCCAATATGCAATAACACTGCCTTTAAACTCAATGTGGAACTGTCTATAAACAATCTCCATTCTTCTGGGTTATAGTTTATATTTAAAGCCGCCAGTAAGCCGTTAATGTTTCTGCAGAAAACCAAGTTATTCTCCATATTGAAAAATGGTTCTACGTCTTTGTGGCGTTTACGAAACACACATACCGAAACATCGTCTTCTAACAAGTTCCACTGCTGCAGTCTTGATCCAAGTAACTCTGCCTTACATTTTGGAAGTTCTAAATCTCTTACAAGATCATTTAATTCTGACTGTGTTATTTTGTGCGGTTGGTGGCATGACGTGATCGGTATAAAATCAGGATCTCTTGACGTTGATGGCATACCTTTTTCCTGAAGAATCGCTCGATCGCCATGATCTGATTCGTTTTCTGATTCGCAAGTGTAGGATTCTGGGGGTTTTGGAATAGGATTTTCGTCACTGTGAGGCACAGGTCTCATCGCACAAGGTACCATGCAAAAGTAACAATCAGTAATATGATTTGTAGGCTCTCTCCAAACCATTGGGACAGCAAAGCACATAGACCGTTTTTTGCCATGTAACCAGCTCCTCAGACTTGAAGCACATGTATTACAGCAGATATGGGGTACCCACTGTTTGTCTTGATCACCTAGTTTACAACCGAAATAAAGCTGATATGCCTTTGTTATTAGTGGAGTAATAGACCGTCTCTGAGACGCAAAAGTCACATCACCACACACGTAACAAAACTGATCTGGATTGTTTACACACTTTCGAGACATCTTGCATGAACGCTGTCAGCCAACTGAGGAAAAAATGGCTAATATAAAACAATATAATGTACACGTATGAATAACGTAACACAATCATGCCGATTACATCATCTTTCCTTGCCGAATATAAAAATGTAGCACGTGCATTCTTGTGAATTACAGTATATTAACACTGTCACAGCAGGAACACATATAATTACCGTATCTCTAAAACTTGAACTAATATTGAAAAAATAAGTTTCATTCCGGTTTTAGCACATTAAAGATAGTAATATTTTGTTGATTTTATTTAGGATATTTTTTGGCTGTTGATCAGTGTAATGTAACTAAGAGTCGTTTGTGGTATCACTTGTTGACCAGATTGAGGAACGGAGCTCCTAACATGTAATTGTGACCTCTCTAAGGCATCCGATTGTGTAGATAACAACATTTTGTTGGACAAATTGGAAAAGTATCCGTGTTTGAGCTGGAGATTTCATTGGCAATATTCAATCTCCAAGCTACACTCGGTAGCATCTTTGATGAACAATTTAAGGTCAGTGATCAATTGCTATCTCTACCATGCGCATGCTGGTAGCAGACTTCGGTATAATGTGTGATTCTGGGGTATGAGCACAAACTGGCAAGATGTTTTTGTAGCCCAGAAGAGGTCTGGTAGGTCTACCTAGGGGTTCTTAAAAATAATAATATTCTAACCCTTCCGATCTATTGATTTTAGAAATTTGTGTGTATGTTTTTAAAATATTAATAAATTTCCAAGTGTCAGTGATGTCCATGGTCTGTGCATACGACAAAGTAATAACTTACACGTACCATATAGGAAATATAGGACTGGTATGTACGCCCCTGATTGTCTAGGTATAAGGCTAATTGTTTGTAAAGCCCCTCAATAAATCAATGTCTTTATGACATTGTTGAATTTTTGCTGTTCTTATCAAATGTATATAATGTGGTAGCATGAGTTTGTGTATGATCCATTCTTACTTTTCATACTATTACTCGTAATGTGTATATTCCATTTTTACGTATATGTGATATGTATTCTTACCAAAAAGTCACAAAATGGGTCAGTCGGGAACGTGAACGCAACATATCTTACGCTTTTTGGGTAGCTGAAACCGAATCCATGGCCCATTCCGTCCGAAAATGCCTCGTTTTCAAGATACTGGCAAGAATTCAACTCTGTCATAAACGAGTAATAAAAAATTTCTAAAAACCCTTGCGTATCTATGATCGAGATGGAAACTTGTTTTCTGGGTAAATCGGATGCGTAGATTGCAAATTCGATGTCGATACAGCGCTAGAATTTACGGCTAGCCCGGAAAAATAGTTTCTCGTCAACTTTTCACCCTAAATTCCGTCTGATAACACTTAAGAAATTTTTCGCTGTGATATTCATATTCAGCGCCCCAAATCACCTCATTGTGCAAAGCTCCGCTCTCATGTAGCCATCGATAGTAAAAATGGATTTTTAGCACCTTAAAGTCGCAAAAAACGCCTAGTATTGCAATTTTTCGCTAAGTAATTATATCTACATCATAAACGGGGTCACATACATATAAAACGACCTCGGATTCGATATGGGCAGCCTAAAATACGTGGAATAAGGGTCATTTGAACCGCATTTAAAGCATTTTAACATATAATTACCATGTAGGGGTATTCTTACCAAAAAGTCACAAAATGGGTCAGTCGGGAACGTGAACGCAACATATCTTATAATACGCTTTTTGGGTCGCTGAAACCGAATCTATGGCCCATTCCGTCCGAAAATGCCTCGTTTTCAAGATACTGGCAAGAATTCAACTTTGTCAAAAAACGACTAATAAAAAATTTCTAAAAACCCTTGCGCATCTATGATCGAGATGGAAACTTGTTTTCTGGGTAAATCGGGTGCGTAGATTCCAAATTCGATGTCGATATATCGCTAGAATTTACGGCTAGCCCGGAAAAATAGTTTCTCGACAACTTTCAACCCTAAATTCCGTCTAATAACACTTAAGACATTTTTCACTGTGATATTCATATTCAGCACCCCAAATTACCTCATTGTGCAAAGCTCCGCTCTCATGTAGCCATCGATAGTAAAAATGGATTTTTAGCACCTTAAAGTCGCAAAAAACGCCTAGTTTCTCAATTTTTCGCTAAGTAATTAGATCTACATCATAAACGGAATCACATACATATAAAACGACCTCGGATTCGATATGGGCAGCCCAAAATACGTGGAATAAGGGTCATTTGAACCGCATTTAAAGCATTTTAACATATAATTACCAGGTATAGGGGTATTCTTACCAAAAATTCACAAAATGGGTCAGTCGGGAACGTGAACGCAACATATCTTATAATACGCTTTTTGGGTCGCTGAAACCGAATCCGTGGCCCATTCCATCCGAAAATGCCTCGTTTTCAAGATACTGGCAAGAATTCAACTTTGTCAAAAAACGACTAATAAAAAATTTCTAAAAACCCTTGCGCGTCTATGATCGAGATGGAAACTTGTTTTCTGGGTAAATCGGATGCGTAGATTCTAAATTCGATGTCGATATATCGTTAGAATTTACGGCTAGCCCGGAAAAATCGTTTCTCGTCAACTTTTCACCCTAAATTCCGTCTGATAACACTTAAGAAATTTTTCACTGTGATATTCATATTCAGCGCCCCAAATTACCTCATTGTGCAAAGCTCCGCTCTCATGTAGCCATCGATAGTAAAAATGATTTTTAGCATCTTAAAGTCGCAAAAAACGCCTAGTTTTGCAATTTTTCGCTAAGTAATTAGATCTACATCATAAACGGGATCACATACATATAAAACGACCTCGGATTCGATATGGGCAGCCCAAAATACGTGGAATAAAGGTCATTTGAACCGCATTTAAAGCATTTTAACATATGTATAATTACCATGTATTCTTACCAAAAAGTCACAAAATGGGTCAGTCGGGAACGTGAACGCAACATATCTTATAATACGCTTTTTGGGTCGCTGAATCCTTGACCATCCCGATATAATTTGTTACAAATTGTCTTTTGGTGAATAAATATTGTTATTATTATTAATCAAAACTCTTCATACTCAGTTGCTTTTCGTATCTCCACAATCCAATGTAAGTATAACGATAAAGATATACACATCAAGAAAGACAATGTATCACAAAATAAAGTGCATCGTTCCAACATTACCACCTTCAATAAATCCTAAAGGTTTTATCATCGTGTTAATCACTTCTGCCGCTTTGGTTGTTATGTCAGTTGTATCTGTCCATTTTCATTTGTCCAATCCAACAGTACAACTACTGTATGATAATCATCGTGAATGGCTCTAATTAAAGGATCAAAATGACTATAAAATAATGAGGAATGCTATGAAGATAGGCGACTGGTTTACGACATGCTTAAATCAATGTAAATACCGCTTTTATAGCTCCGATAGGTTTTTCTTGCTAGAAGAATTCACTGGCGTGGTGAGTTACGGTTTGGAGATTTCATGACGACGTTTTAATTTTGCGAATATGTCTGAAGAATTCAGGCCTACCAATAGAATATGTCACAGAACGAATTCGGGGTCAGTCTTGAAGCTTGCCGAAGGAGAGTCTCTGGGAGATTCCCAACAGATGGCGCTAGTAGTTCCATTCATTCTTGTTACAATATTTCGTACCAAATAATATTTTCATGGCTAAGCAGGTTCAAAATAATAACTACATAATTGCAGTCTTCCTTGATTTTAAAAGAGCGTTTGAGATAATAGATAGGCAAATAATGATAGACAAGTTGAAACAGTATGGAGTTGGTGGCACTGTTTTAAAATGGCTAGTTAGTTATTTAAGAGATAGAAGCTAGAGCACCGAGATCGGTTCTTCCATCTCTAACATTTCTGTAGACCTCGAAGTTCTTCAGGGACGGGTTCTCAGGCCATTCCTTTTTATAATATACAGGGTGTTAGGGAAATAACATTCGTATCTTTAAGAAGTGATTCCTTGCATTATTCTGAGCAAAAAAGTTCATTATAACCTATGTCCGAAAATCAACCGTTTCGGAGCAAAAAAATGCTGAACATATTTCTTTTTAGTCATGAAATAAATTAATTTTGCAACTTAATAATTTAAATTCATATACCAATAGGATGCTTCGTCACA
This sequence comes from Acanthoscelides obtectus, assembly GCA_963669975.1. Classification (NCBI taxonomy): domain Eukaryota; kingdom Metazoa; phylum Arthropoda; class Insecta; order Coleoptera; family Chrysomelidae; genus Acanthoscelides; species Acanthoscelides obtectus. The sequence continues at coordinate 5,962,193 of CAVLJG010000005.1, forward strand.
AGAGATCTTTGTGGCAACGGTTTAGGAGGAGTGGCCATTCACAAGATTACGTGTCTCATCGATCCTTTTCTAACCTCCTATCTAGAACATTACATAATGCCAAACATGCTTATGAACGAAAACTCGTTACCTCCAAAAATAAGAAGAAGCTGTTTCGGTATCTAAGAACAAACCTGAATTCCAAAGTTTCATCACCTTAGATCCGCGACGCTGACGGTCATCTCCACATGGATGCCACCGAATCTGCCAACTTACTGGCAGAGTCCTTAAGTGATGACTTCGTCGATGAGCCTAATGGAGACCTTCTACCGACCACTATCTGCCATAGGTGTCCCAACAGCCTTTGCGTTCCTTTGAGTTCCTGCCTGAAGATGTATTAATGCACCTGCGAAATCTGAAGACCTCTTCCTCCCCTGGTAAAGATGAGATGACGGCTGCTGTACTTAAAAACTGCGCTTCAGCACTGGCCCTACCATTAAGCTTGATATTCACATCGTCTTTCAGATCTCATACCCTACCCTCATGCTGGCTTAGTGCTTCTGTTACCCCTGTATTCAAAAAGGGCGACAAATCCTCCGCTAAAAATTATCGACCAATAAGTCTCGTTCCTATCGCCGCCAAAATAGCTGAAAGAATCATATTAGATAAGCTCCTGTCATTTGCTTTCGAAAATGACCTTATCCCTAAGAATCAGCATGGATTTCTCCCTGGTCGATCAATAATGACCAAGCTTCTCCACTCTCTCAACGATTGGACTCAGTATCTGGACACAAAGACTCCTGTTGATATAATCTACATAGAAGGCTTCTGTTTAAGTTGTAATGTATGGGAATAAGAGGCGAGTTGTTACTGTGGATTAAGGCTTTTCTCACCGGGAGGACTTTCTCTGTGCACGTCAGTGATAGCCAGTCTCACCTTCATCATGTAGCAAGTGGAGTTCCTCAAGGCTCTGTCTTGGGGCCAGTGCTGTTCCTTCTGTATACAAGTGACCTGCCCGCATTGATTTCCTCCACATGTTCAGCTTATGCCGACGACACCAAGATTTACAATACTGTCGTAAATTCTGCTATGCTTCAACGAGATCTTGATATTGTTTGTCAATGGTCAGTCAGTTGGCTTTTACCCTTAAATCTAACTAAGTGTTGTGTCCTTCACCTCGGGAAGACAAATCCGCGATTTACATACAAGATCTCTGACCACAACATCGAAGCAGTTTCCAGCCACACTGATCTGGGCGTTGTAGTCAACGATCGTCTTTCCTGGTCAGAGCATATTCACCACGTTATATCAAAAGCCAAGAAACTTCTATACATGCTCTAGAGGTCTTTCAAAGGACTCGATGTCACTTGCGCCTACATTTACAAGGGCCAATTCTTGAATTCGCTGGCCCGGTATGGGACACTGTGCTACTGCGCGATAGAAATCTCGTCGAATCAGTACAGCGTCGGGCTACTCGTATCCCTTTTGGAGCACGAAGACCAAGCTATGAAGATCGTCTTGAATTATTCAACCTGACCTCATTCTCTGAGCGAAGACTTCGTGGCGATCTTATAGTTATGTTCAGGATACTTCACGGTTTGATGGGCACCAACCTCATGCATCTATACCGTCTGTCGCGCAGCAATCTACGCGGACACAGCTTCAAACTGCATAAGGAGCCATTTAAAACAACAGTCCGACAGTGGTTTCTTCCCAACCACATATTCAACACCTGGAATAGTTTACCTGAAAGTGTGGTTGGTGCTACTTCAGTTAATAGCTTCAAAGTGCAGTATGATAGCTGGAGGAGTGTACAAACTTTATAGCTATGAACTGGCTTTTTTTAATTGTTTTCTATATGATGTATTTGTGTTACGTGTCCGTACACTATATTTACTGCATGAGCTTATAGTACTGTGTACTCTGCTCATCTCAATTATCATAATGATAATAATAATAATAATAATAATAATAATAATAATATATGTATTTATTAATTATATGTCTCTAAAAAAATAATTTTTTTGCTTATTAAATACAATTTTCCGAAGAAAAACAGACAAACAAAATCCCTCACACAACTGGCAACGTCGTACTCCGCCTGCACTGCATGTATCATCGCGTGTTGTTGTGTTTACTATTACATTTAACTGTAACTTTATGTGATTTACGGATATTGGTCTTTTTTCGTGCATCGCATCGTTTCAAATAAGTGGCTGATAATCGTGAGAATTGGTGATGCATATCGCCACATATACCGGTAAGTTCTGTCATTTTTTTAAAGTAAATGTACTGCACTGAAAGCGTTATTAAATGAAACATATTAGCCACAAAAAATGCGTAAAAGTATTCTATAATTCAAGACATATTGTCAACAAAAATATATATTACACAAACGTAAACAATTCGATGAATCAGTTGCGGCCGCTCGTATCGCGTTTGCGTTGCAGCGTTGCCAAATGTTTGAGAAAATTTAATTATTTACGACTCACTTTCCTCGAAAACGATTGATTTTCGGACATAAGTTATAATGAACTTTTTGCTTAGAATAATGCAAGGAATCACCTCTTAAAGCTACGAATATTATTTCCTTAACACTCTGTATTTAAATGTTATGAAACTTCTTCAGATGAGTAGCTGCATTTTGCCGATGACACGTTGGTATATGCAGCCTGCAAAAACCTGGATCAGGGCGTTGATAAGCGTAAACCTAAAAATAAACAAACTGGAGCTGAATGCTAACAAATCAAAAGCAATGATCATATCAAGTAGAAACAAAAACAGGAATATAATACAAGCTAACATCCAAATTATTACATTATTTCAAAGAAACTATTTTTTTCAGAATTTCTAAATAGCTGTTAGTATTTGCAAGAGTAACGGTTTATGATACAATATTAAAGCTCTATTTGCAGCAATGTTCATCTTTATTGTATTTCTTCAACAAGAATAAAATAATCACACTATAAAAATGGGAATACGGGTAATTTTGCAATGCAACAAATACACAAGAATTGAAGACATGTTAAATCCTCTCAGTCGTTGTCTGAAAGCCAAAATCTTCACTTAATGACCACTTATATTCGAAATTGCAAATGGAACTTCACCTCACTGTTTAGCTGCGCTCTTGTGAAGAAACAATGAAGTTCATACTTAGTACTCCAGAACCAGCTCCTATTTTCATTTAATTGAAACCAATGAAGTGTGCACAGTGGTGTCTAGGTTAACATAGTTTATAAACAAACCACATTTGTAAGACCGAAATTAGAACATTGCTAGAGCAACAGCGTAGTAATCGATTCGATATAAGTATCTTCAAGATCATATTGATACTTCGCGAGTGTACTCAGAACGTCCCCATCGTCCTCAATGTTTCTTTCCATCAGAGCTGCACATGGATGTTCATAACGTGCAAAGACCGACTGGTTGAACACAATGGTAAACTGGTGTTTTTGAATCGAACAGCGACAACTTAAGCAGCGTTTACAAACAAAACATGTAACAGGGCGGTATTTGAACTTCATTATCAGTAGGAATAGTGAGTATTTTTCTTCAATTTATCTTTTACGTTTCGGTGTTTACCACTCTGAAAAGGAAACTACCAATTTTCGGGACATCCTATCCTGTATATTTATTAATGGTACAGCATATTAACAATTTTGCTTAATTCGTGGTTTTGGAAGGTGAACAATACCAAACAACATCCTATCTATCAAACAGCAACAATGACGGAATACCTGGCATTGAGTGACCTTGCATGAATTCTACTCTGTTTTTCTACATGATTATTACGTGAAAAACTATCTAATGTCATAAGAACGACAAAATTTTAGATTGCTCACCCACAGCGTCACCTATGGAGGAATGACTCAACGACCGTGCTGCAAGTCAGTTCGCCAGCATGCATTGTTGGTTGCAGGATGCCGGGATATTCTGTAGAGTATATCTCTGAGATGTGATAGAAAGAAAAGTTGTTACAGCAAAATTAGGAATGACGTATCACACACAAAACATTTTCGCAGTGCTCATATCTAGGCGCTGGTTTGTATTTTCTTTTACCATCGCCAAATACATACATTTTCTGAAAATTTAAATGACTGGAATAAGAAATAACGTGGAATGTAACAATCTTTTTACGTTTCATTAATATTCCAGGGATCCTTTTTCTATCCCTCAGTTTGGCAAACTTGCATATTATGTAACTTCCAGGACGAAGCATTTATCTCAAGTAAGTGGATTTGAAACAAGAAACCAAATGGATAATCATCAACCCAGATTATTAGCTCACAAATAGTATACAACGCTCAACTTACTCCTCCAATAATGCCGTATCAGAAGCAGATGCTACATTACATCAGAGCCAAACCATTATTGCTTAAGCCTCATGACGTTTACACAACGACTGTAAAGCATCCCACAAACCGGCGCGAAATATTCGCTTTGGCTGCGAAAATTTCGCGGCGATGAATTCGCGATCAGATTAAAACACGGCGGTTTTCGGACAGGCTCAGACTTGTGCGTATTTCAGTTCGCCTTTGACCACGTTTTTGACGCCGTTCTTCAAAAATTCGCAATGGCAAAAACTGAATTATTGATAGAAATAGTGAAAAAGTATCCTTGTTTGTATGATTTGTCGAACGATGAATACAGGTGTGTGAGAAAGAAAGACAAGATTTGGATGGAAATAGGAAAAGAATTAAATACAAATGGTATGTACCTAATATTTTTTATTAACTTGTTAAATAATTTACAGTCTACACAAATGTGAAAACGAACATTCTATATATTGGGCATAGGCATATCAGAATTAAAATAATTTACGAACTTGTCACGAGTAGAAAATGCTAGCCTTGCTGCCCGCCGAGGATCATTTGCTATATCAGTAAAAGCTCCAAGCACGGGTTCTGGGGGATCTAAGAATTGAAAATATTTGTCATCGCCATTTTTACTTCGTAAAAAATTGTGTAAAACACATGCCGTACGTACAATTAGAATAGTAGTATCTACTTTAGTTTCTAATGGCCTGTAAAATATTCGCCATTTTTGAGACAAAATACCAAACGCATTTTCCACGACCCTTCTAGCTCGACAAAGTCTTACATTGTATTTCTCTTTTCTGGCGTCTGTTAAAGTCTGCTTATAAGGAAATGGTCTCATAAGGTATGGTTTTAAAGCAAATGCTTCATCACCAATTAAGACGTACGAGCAGATTTCATTTTGTCCAGGAAGAAATCTAGGTGCAGGGACACTCATTAAATTTTGTTCAAATCGTTTTCCCATGTTTGAGGTTTCGAAAATACCCCATCACTATTTTTTCCGAAACCACCAATATCAACACATATAAATTTATAGTCCGGGCCAACAATGGCCATAAGTACTATTGAATATTTATGTAAATAGCACCAGTAATTGGAGCCACTGTTGTTAGGTCTCTTGATTGTTACATGTTTACCGTCCACGCTGCCAATGCAATTGGGAAATCCCCATCTATTTTCAAATTCTTCAGCACATTTTTTCCATATATTCTCTGTTGGTTCTGGTAAATATATATGCTCCATATGCATATCGCTTCACAGACTTCGGTTACGATTGCACTCACTGTTGTAAAGCCAACTCGAAAGCTATGCCCAATGGTATAGAAGGTGTCACCAGTGGCAAGGAATCTATAAAAAAAAATCGTTTTTAGGTGATGAAGTAAAAAAAAGGTGGAAGAATATCAGAGACACATTTGCAAAATATATAAAATCTACCAAACCAAAGACCGGCCAAGTAGAGGGCAACATAGAAAAATGGCAGTGGGCTGACTACATGGAATTTTTCCGTCCTTTTTTGGCATTTGTCATAACGTCGTCTAATGTGAAAGATATTGACGTCATACATTATGAGACTGCCGAATTTAACTCAAATATATATCAGGAAAGGGCTGGAAATGTAGTAACCAAAAATTTGGAAGACCGCGGCCATGGAGAAGATGAAAATGCTGATGTAGATGCCGAAGATGCACAGAACGCCTCGGCAACACAGACAACACCACCTTCTTCATTGAACACTACAGCAGTGACTATTCCAGGGCACACCTTTCCGCAGACTGCAACTACACCAAAATATAAAACGAGCAGAAAACGCTATGAACCACCATCCTCGTCTGTACAACAGCTCATTAATTATTTTGAAGGTAAAAAACCTAAAAAAGAGAACGAGGCCATTGATTCACTTTTCTTGGCACATGCACAGACTGTGAAAACACTTCCCTTAAAGCGTCAAGCCCGAATAAAACTAAAAATAGCCGAATTAATAGCGCACGAAGAATTTGAACATATTGAAGAAATGTCTTCAGCGTCTACCCAGAATTCTGCAAGTATGTATGATAGTAGTATGTCGTCCTTCCCAAGCGGCACTGGGTTTACTTCAATAATATACCCAACAGAGGAGGCAAATTCTACCTCGAATTATTTAGCAACATTTAATCCTAGTGGCAACATGTAGTCCAATTATTACAATAAAATATTTATTTCACGATCCCTGAAGTTTTCGTATTCGATAAGCCTACTAATTTTAATACATATAATTTTTTTACCTGAGTGTAATAGCAAGTCGTTCTTCTGGCGAAATAGCTTCACGATAATTTGTGTCAGATTTTCGTATTTCATCTTTCACCAAGTTCAATATTTCATCGAAACACTCTGGAGTCATTCTAAAATATACGTAAAAGCGCTGTTCATCCAGCCGAAGTTGTGGCATCAAGGTATGGTATTCCCCAAATTTATTTCGTTCCAAGTTAATATCATGTACCCACTTCCTAAACAAAATTGAAAATATTTGTTTTATGTACTTCGTTAAACTTAATACATACCCAACTATCAAATGGCGTTAAATAAACATAACTTACCGTGCATTTTGTTCCTCTTCTAAAGCAAGAAATAGAAGTGCCTCCTCTTCTTCTGAAGACGAGCTCATTGCAAAAGGCAAAAATAAAATGTATGCAACCTGTCGAAAACTTCACGTTCGCGGAGCGAATAGGACGCTTTGGTATGAATAAACAGGTGAAACAGATTGCGAATTTCGCTCTGAATTTCGTTGCGAATACTTCGCCGCGATTATTTCGCGCCGGTTTGTGGGATGCTTAAACAACAGCTAGTTCCAAGTTGACATCTTATAGGAAAACCTACCTACCTAATGTCAAAAAACCGATGTAATGTCACTTTCATGATACCTAAAATTACTGCCGAACAGTTTGTTGGGTAAAAGCTAGTGAAGCAGAAATTATATCGTTGTCACTATAGTTATTCGATAAAGAGGTTTGGAAGAATACTTATAACGCGAAAGTACTTTTCCTAAGAACTTTCAGACTCAAACTTGCGGTCGATAGCTTCCCCTACATTTTCTGTCAACCTTCTCGAAATCGTTGCCTCGAAATGATTATTTATTAAGTCGGCTGTGGCCAGCGGTCGTATAATCTGATTGGTGTAAATTATCTGTCATCTGGGAAGAAGACATAACACGTAACACACACACACACACAACACTGGCTCTGCGTCTGCCCGTCCTAGGTGTAATATTTCGAGGGGGCACCCCGTCGAGTACCGTGAAGTGATAATATAGTTTTTACAGGCTCCTTCTGACACTTACTGGGTGCGGCCGCTGTGGACGTAGACCTTCGCAGTCCGTACCATAGAGATTATATTGCGCATCGCCTTCATAAATAAGGATAAGTGTAGTAGCTCTGCTTGCAGTCAAATCTCACACAGTTCAAGGCAAATTTTCTCACCCTAGATACAGTCCTGTCCTTCCGCCACTCCGTCGAACGCTCATACTTTGTTTGTGTGTCGAATCGAGCAGTTCGTTCCCGGTTAGTGCGTACCTTAGTGCCGGGATTTTTTCAAAGGACTGAGTTGCTTAAGGCCTCCGCTCCCTAAGTATAAGAATACCTGGGATCCAGGCATAGTTTTGAACTATATAAAAAATTCATATTCTACGAATCCTACTTTAGAACAGTTAACTCTCAAGACGGCCATGCTCCTCGCCTTAGCAACAGGCCAACGCGTCCAAACATTAGCTAGTATAGAAAATTTCTCAGATCGGTTAGAAATCCGCATATCTAAAAGGATAGAGACATCTGGCGTTAACAAAATGCAGCCCACATTAGTTTTGCCATTTTTTCCGGATAATGTGAATATTTGCCCAGCAAAAACGTTACTGTTATATCTGGAAAAAACAAAGGCTATTCGAGGTAACGAATTGAGTTTGTTTCTATGTTTTAAAAGGCCGGATCGAATAGCCTCTGCTCAAACCATCAGCAGATGTTTAAAAACTATGTTATTAAAGAGTGTTATAGACATAGGTTCTTTTTGTGGTCAGAGCACTAGACATTCAGCTACTTCTGTCGCCTCCAGGAAAGGGATAAGCTATGATAGCATCCGGTTGGCCGCGGGGTGGACGGAAAAATCTAAAACATTGTCAAGATTTTATCAAAAACCATCAGTTTCTAGTAAGTCTGACTTTGCCGAAGCAGTGTTCAGTTGTGCCTAATGTTAAAGAAATTAGAAATAGTTGTTCTTGTTCACTATAGAGAAATAGTGGAAATCACTGTTAAGTTTGCAGTTACTAATATGTATAAAATTACGCATATGTAACTTGATGATACTAAACAAATCGTTGCAACTTACTTTGAACTACTACACTTATCCTTATTTATGAAGGCGAGGCGCAATATAATTGAGAGATTAAACGAACTTACCTGAGTGAAGTTTAATCCTAATTATATGAGCCTACGCCGGAATAAATAATCTCCCGCCCTTTACTCTACCCTCCCCAATATGTTGCAACAAAGCTTTGAACAGGTATGAGCGTTCGACGGAGTGGCGGAAGGACAGGACTGTATCCAGGGTGAGAAAATTTGCTTTGAACTGTGTGAGATTTGACTGCAAGCAGAGCTACTACACTTATCCTTATTTATTCCGGCGAGGCTCATATAATTAGGATTAAACTTCACTTAGGTAAGTTCGTTTAATCTCTCAATTGTTTGTCTTTGAGACCGTTCTTACTGAAAGCAACTGGCCACCGACTCCCGACGGCGACTCGATTCGGTACATGTATTCAAATACAGGCGTTCACAACAAAGTGACGGAAGCCCGACCAGTTGCTCAACGGATGCTAGCACTGCTGTTGCTACTCGGTTTGAAAATGAAAGGAGTCATTTGCGGATGTCATTGTGACTCCTCAGTTAACGTTCCGACCGTATCCCCAAAAAATCTTTGTTGTTCCATCGCGTGTCTGTGATTTTTGGAGTGTTTCAGCAGTGCTACAAACCTCCCAGGAGCTACAGTAGATACAAGAAGTCTGGCAAGCAGTTTCTTAGTGTACGAGTCATAATCAGGCCCTCCTGTGATGTGCTCGATGGTTTCTCCAATTTGGCCACATATTCTGCATTTATCTTCAACTATGTTTGGATCCTTGACAATATATTTGAGGTAATTTTTTGTAGGTATGACTTGGTCTTGGATGGCGACGATGTATCCTTCATCACATACCACGTAAGATAAGCTAGAAGAATGACTAACCTCATTTATGATACTGTGCTTAAAAATGATCACAAGGCGGTTGCAAAAAGCCAATTTCTTGGTCCATAAGCGTCTTAAATTGATCCCCAGTGACAAAATCATAAACAAATTCACGTCATTACTTAATACTTTTATAAACACCCGATAACTTTTCGACATCGTGTAGAATTTTTCCGCCGTTTTATTTCGGTAAACATATTAATATTTTTATCTAAACGTTGACTTGGGAAATGTTTATTTATGACAACTTAACCTTTTCGGTATTTGTATTTTCTACGTTTATAACGGACATAATACCTTCTCACCTCGTCCATTCTCAAAGCTAAGCCTGAAATATATGGATTTAAGAAGGCCATTTAGTCATATTTAAACGTATTAACATATTTCACCGGATTCCTCTGACATCTCTATCGTTTACGATCGTTAGGATTCACGGAAAACGTTAAGTTGGGCAATTGTGGTACAAATGAAATGCAAAATCAAGAAAAGTCCCCCAGCTGGAGATGAGAATTAGTCGTAGAACTGCGGACAGTGACAATCGATATTGCAGCACCAAGTTTGGGCGATTTTTATTTTTGCTCTAGGGAACACTTTTCTACCGAACTTTTTATTTAGGCTCTCTAAAAGTTGGTGAATGTATTTATCTTACTGTAAATAACAAGTGAAAATATTTTCAGCCTTATCAGTTGGACATTCCGGTTTTTATACTGCTTTTTTTTAATTCACTAACGCTCTAAAAATGAATATTTCAGCCGCAGTAAAGAATCAACATTGGCGGATTTTGGTTCTTGACATCCTTTACGATCGGTTACGATGCCTAGAATACGGAGACCTGTACGATTTCGTCAACTTAGTGAGTTTGATAGGGGCCGTATAGTGGGACTTCAGGAAGCTGGACTTTCTTTTCGGGCAATTGCAGTTAGAGTGCGAAGAAGTGTAGACACTGTGGTTAGGTGTTGTCAGGCATGGCTTCGAGGAGGCCGTACGCAAAGAGCAAGGGGCACTGGACGCCGCCGTAGAACAACAGACCGTGAAGATCGCCGCCTAAGATTATTGGCCTTAAGGGACCGTTTCTCCACTACCAGGTCCATTGCCAATGAATGGTTTGCAGAACACGGAAGACCTATTGGCATGCGAAGTGTTTACCGACGAATGAGAATTTTTGGCTTGTTTTCATATCGGCCACACTGGGTCCTCCCTTTAACTCGAGAACACCGACGTAATCGCCTTGAGTGGTGCAGACAACGGTCACTCTGGGATCAGGAATGGAACAATATTGTCATTAGTGACGAGTCTCGATTTTGTTTAGGCATACACGATGGTCGTGCCAGGGTTAGAAGGCGACGTGGTGAAAGGAGGAATCCACAGTTTTTTGTTGAAAGACATGTTCATCACACTGTTGGAGTTATGGTTTGGGGTGCTATAGCTTATGGTTCCAGGTCAGTCAATCTTCATCAGAGGTAACATGAACGCGCAGCGTTATATCCACGAAGTTCTAGAACCCCATCTTTTACCCTATCTTGACACCCTGGCAGATCCAACTTTCCAACAAGATAATGCCCGACCACATGTTGCAAGAGTCACAATAGACTTCTTTCAACATAATGATGTCACATTGTTACCATGGCCACCAAGATCTCCAGACTTATCCCCAATTGAGCAAGTGGGATATGATGGGGAGGAGATTGCTCAATTTGCAACGTCCTCCTCAGACTCTAGAAGCACTTCGAGAGGAGTTGGTGGTTGCCTGGAATGAGATGCCACATGAGGACATTGACCACCTGACCAGAAGCATGCCTAGGCGTGTTGGAGAATCCGTAGCACATCAGGGTGCATCCACACATTATTAAAGGTGCAGTGCAATCATTTTGAAATTTTTATCATTTACTTATTATGCTTCATTAAGTACTTATACAAAATTTTATTAAAATAAAACCATTTAAACTAGTTGTTCGGATTTATATGTCACTTAGTATAGTTGACTATACGCGCCTTGCCTGTTTTTAAAATAAGGTATAGGTTACAGTGTTTACAAACTTCTCTTGGTATATGGTCAGAGATAAATAACTTTATAGCTTTTTCTGTTGCACTTGTAATTGGTAAGATATAAAGCAACAGGAGGTTGTCTAATGAAGACCTGTTAGTTCTTTATGTAATGATAAAGTTCAGTCGTTAGGCGAGAAGTATAGACAACTAGCTCTGCGTAGGTATATTGGTATGAGACTGGTTCTTCCAGTTATGTTGTTATTTTTTGTTTTTGAATTGTGTGAGGTTAGTAAAATTGGGAAAAACTGTTTGGCTTGGCTTATATCCAGAAAGACCGACGGCAATGGCGCTCTGGCTTTACAAACAACTTTATATCTCAATGTGAGGCGATCTGATCAATCTTCATCCAGGAAAAGATGAAGAAATTTATATTTGCAGAGGATTGAGTGCAGTTTGGGTTTCAAACAACCAATAACTCTTCCTTGAGGAACACTAACTGTTATCACAGATTTGAAAAATTTGGATACTGATCAAATTTTCTAAATTTGTACGATTTTTGACGTTTTCCAGTCTACCAGAATTTTTAGCATTTTTACATTTTCAAAATTGTTACATTATTTAAAATGAGATCGAAATTGGCTGAATCGCTTATATCTTGTAAAGTATCAACTTCAAGCTTATAAGAACCTTTTTTGTTCTGAAGTTCAAAAAAAAAACTGAAAAAGGATGATGTAATTTTGGACGAGGTATCGTGTAAATTTGTTAACAAGGGTCCTCTTTGAATACGATTATGCAAAAAAACTGAATACGAATATTGTTCTGAGCTGATCCGTAGATAATTCCTGGACTACTAGAGGGAGGAAAAGGAAGAGAAAGGACGAGGAAGTGCAATGGTTGAAGGAGGGCTTTCATCATTAACTAGGCCATAAGAAGAAGCTGTTTCGGTATCTAAGAACAAACCTGAATTCCAAAGTTTCATCACCTCAGATCCGCGACGCTGACGGTCATCTCCACATGGATGCCACCGAATCTGCCAACTTACTGCAGAGTCCTTTAGTGATGACTTCGTCGATGAGCCTAATGGAGACCTTCTACCGACCACTATCTGCCATAGGTGTCCCAACAGCCTTTGTGAAGTTGAGTTCCTGCCTGAAGATGTATTAATGCACCTGCGAAATCTGAAGACCTCTTCCTCCCCTGGTAAAGATGGGATGACGGCTGCTGTACTTAAAAACTGCGCTTGAGCACTGGCCCTACCATCAAGCTTGATATTCACATCGTCTTTTAGATCTCATACCCTACCCTCATGCTGGCTTAGTGCTTCTGTTACCCCTGTATTCAAAAAGGGCGACAAATCCTCCGCTAAAAATTATCCACCAATAAGTCTCGTTCCTATCGCCGCCAAAATAGCTGAAAGAATCATATTAGATAAGCTCCTGTCATTTGCTTTCGAAAATGACCTTATCCCTAAGAATCAGCATGGATTTCTCCCTGGTCGATCAATAATGACCAACCTTCTCCACTCTCTCAACGATTGGACTCAGTATCTGGACACAAAGACTCCTGTTGATATAATCTAATTAGATTTTTCTAGGGCTTTCGGTCGCGTACCACATAGAAGGCTTCTGTTTAAGTTGGAATGTATGGGAATAAGAGGCGAGTTGTTACTGTGGATTGAGGCTTTTCTCACCGGGAGGACTTTCTCTGTACGCGTCAGTGATAGCCAGTTTCACCTTCATCATGTAGCAAGTGGAGTTCCTCAAGGCTCTGTCTTGGGGCCAGTGCTGTTCCTTCTGTATACAAGTGACCTGCCCGCATTGATTTCCTCCACATGTTCAGCTTATGCCGACGACACCAAGATTAACAATACTGTCGTAAATTCTGCTATGCTTCAACGAGATCTTGATATTGTTTGTCAATGGTCAGTGAGTTGGCTTTTACCCCTAAATCTAACTAAGTGTTGTGTCCTTCACCTCGGGAAGACACATCCGCGATTTACATACAAGATCTCTGACCAAAACATCGAAGCAGTTTCCAGCCAAACTGATCTGGGCGTTGTAGTCAACGATCGTCTTTCCTGGTCAGAGCATATTCACCACGTTACATCAAAAGCCAAGAAACTTCTATACATGCTGGAGAGGTCTTTCAAAGGATCCGATGTCAACACTTGCGCCTACATTTACAAGGCATTCGTGAGGCCAATTCTTGAATTCGCTTGCCCGTCGAATCAGTACAGCGTCGGGCTACTCGTATCCCTTTTGGAGCACGAAGACCAAGCTATGAAGATCGCCTTGAATTATTCAACCTGACCTCATTCTCTGAGCGAAGACTTCGTGGCGATCTTATAGTTACGTTCAGGATACTTCATGGTTTGATGGGCACCAACCTCATGCATCTATACCGTCTGTCGCGCAGCAATCTACGCGGACACAGCTTCAAACTGCATAAGGAGCCATTTAAAACAACAGTCCGACAGTGGTTTCTTCCCAACCGCACATTCAACACCTGGAATAGTTTACCTGAAAGTGTGGTTGGTGCTACTTCAGTTAATAGCTTCAAAGTGCAGTATGATAGCTGGAGGAGTGTACAAACTTTATAGCTATGAACTGTCTTCTTTTATTTTTTTCTATTTGATGTATTTGTGTTACGTGTCCGTACACTATATTTACTGCATGAGCTTATAGTACTGTGTACTCTGCTCATCTCAATTATCATAATAATAATAATAATAATAATTAATCCAGAAAAATGATTCTTGAAATCTTGAGTCCGACCGTGGTACTGTTTTATTAAGATTGAGCCCAGTACTGTTCGCTCCCCATTAGAGCCAAACTTAATATGCTTAGGATACGTTCATGCTCGTCCAAATACAATACACTTATTATGTTACAAGTAATCTTAGTATTCAAATATTTCTTCCATTGCCAAGTTTGCTCTCATAATTATTTTGCTGTTTGGATTCATTTGGCACGCACAAATTGTCACATAGTTTGTCGTGCACTGTTTTCTACCGGCAGATCAGCAACGTATAGGTACTACAGGTGTAGTCCGAGGATAGATCCCTGTGGTACTGAGTAGCGGTGCTGGTATATTTTTGTTTTGGCCTGATAGTTGCCACGTATTTGTTTGAAGAGGAAATAGTTTTATATAATTTTGATAACATTGTCAAAAATGACCGTTTGTTGTGGCTTATACATGAGGGTACAAAGGTTTTTGAGAGGTCGGTAGTAACCGCTGCATCTGTGAGTGTTCGGAAAAGTTTCCTTTCATCGTCTTTGGCATAATGGTAACCTTGTTTGAAAATTTTACCAAAATCTAAGCAACAAATTTCAAGTCGGACAGACTGACGGAAATCGATGTCAAATGTTCGTGATATCATATAACACCGAGAAAATATCTTATTTAATAATTTTTTCTTGATTACAATACTTCGTCGTCAACGCCGTAGGAAGTAAGAACACAACCGACAGAAGCCACGAAATTGTCTATTTCTCGAAGTGTACGAGCATCTGATCTCTCTATCCCTCGTAACAATCTCGATCCCATCGTAATGTGACATTTCACATTACCGTTCGAGGAATGCCTGCAATTTAGATGTAGATCTCGATTAAGATAGTCGGGAAAGAGCGCGTTGCCAGCCATATTGTTCGGAGTTTGTTTATGTATGGGTAATTGAGATTGGGGAGCAGTCACTCCCTCTTTTTTCATTTATATCTCATTATAACAGTATTAGCTGGCGTGTTGATAATCATAGAAATTGCCTGCCTGATCGTATCTCTGATTGGGCACGGCAAGACAGTTGAAATTTAGCCTCATTTTGCTGCTACTTTCAATGAAGTGCCTATGTTCCGGCCGAGGTACTGATATAGCTGCTCTAAGGCCTTGCATCTACTTGCAAGTAACTGATTTAAGCCTCCCATGCTTTGTATAAACCATTGATTAACGCATTCACCAAGAAGTTATCCAACCATATGCTGTATTTGAACGTTCATATGCAATTTCCAACGTCAGGAATATGTGACCAAAAAGGATCGCAGTAATTCCGGTCTAATGTATACAATGTATACAATGTATACAATGTATCCAATGTATACAATGTATCCAATGTATACAATTTATACAATGTATACAATGTATACAATGTATACAATGTATACAATGTATACAATGTATACAATGTATACAATGTATACAATGTATACAATGTATACAATGTATACAATGTATAAAATTTATACAATGTATACAATGTATACAATACATACAGTGTATACAATGTATACAATGCATACAATGTATACAATGTATACAATGCATACAATGTATACAATGTATACAATGCATACAATGTATACAATGTATACAATGCATACAATGTATTCAATGTATACAATGCATACAATGTATACAATGTATACAATGTACGCAATGTATACAATGTATGCAATGTATACAATGTATACAATGTATGCAATGTATACAATGTATACAATGTATACAGTTATTTAAAGTAACTGATAAAATAGAATAACTAATACAATGCTCACAATGTACAAGATGTATACAATACAATGTATACATTGGTTACAATCTATATAACTTTCCATTTACTCTTAAATCACATCTACAGGCGTTGCAAGCCAACTAACTGAACTATCGTAAACATTGTATACATGAATATAAGGATGTATACAACCGTACCCAATGATATATTTTACGGATTTTCAAAGACATCTGAATCAAAAATCTGTGCGAAGATGCTTTGTTCCTGTATCGGTGGTTAGCCGCTTGGAAATCCTTGATATCATTCTTAGAAATATGAAGTACTATGGTTGGTACTCAATTAAAAGTATATTCGCATTTCGTATAAGCTCTAGTAATCGTGGCCGGCCTACGAAAGATAACGCTTACACGGACTGGTTCCCATAATGACAAAGAAACATTTAGCGAGATTATGGGCTGCAGTGCAATTTAAACACAGTACTACTCAACACCTCATGTGCAATTAAAAGATAATATCACCAAGCGTGGAGCAAAAACCCTCGTAAAACCCAACGCCGACTAATTAATGTCTCTGCCGAGCGTAAAGATCTCCATAGCGAACGGCAAAAATTATTGCC
Organism: Acanthoscelides obtectus; assembly: GCA_963669975.1. Lineage (NCBI taxonomy): Eukaryota > Metazoa > Arthropoda > Insecta > Coleoptera > Chrysomelidae > Acanthoscelides > Acanthoscelides obtectus. The sequence goes on from CAVLJG010000005.1 coordinate 5,978,838, forward strand.
ATAATTTCAGAACGAGAAATTGAATATACGTATGTGGGGATATGGAATATATATATATATATATACTCGTCTTGAGTATCTTCCGGCATACTGTGTTCTTTGACAACCACTGCACATTTGATCTTTTTGCAACTGGCGTATGAATAACAAGCAAAAAGATATTCTCATAATAACGAAAAAAATTTCTTGAGCTTTCATATTGTTGATGATCGAGCTTTTGCGTCTGTTTACATTTTTTCTACCTCTTAACCTTTTTTATAACATAGTCGTCATATGATTCAGGTCTGAATAACCATGAAACCTGGTTCTTTATATAAACTATACCTTTGTGCATAGCGAAAAACCACAGAAAATATAATAACTGCTCCTAGTGCTTGTTTTTAACCCAGATAATTTAATATAAACATCGCGGTCTCATATGAGCATTGTTAGAAATGCATGTACTTCGACTGTGTTATAAATAAATCGACACCCTAGAAGTTTTGCCCACAATGAGAAAAAAAATTAATTAAACCAATTGAAATTTTGATTAAGTCAATCAAAAAATTTAATCAGCTATGTGCAGCTAACAATTTTATTGTTTAAATAACCTCAGTTTACTTGCGTCTATGAAACTAGTTTGATTAAATCAAAACGCAATCATTTAATTGAATTTATTAAACCGTTTACTTAGATTGAGTACACCAATTTATTTAAAATTAATGAACTATAAAAATGAGTTTATTTGCTCTAAGAAAAGCAATTTAATCATATTTAATGTATCATTTTATTTAGATATAATAGTCCCTTATGTTGTAAGGGCTCATTTAAAGCAATTAAACATTCTAATAAGAACAGTTAAACTGTTTATTTGAATCACGAACTGTTGACGTTCTTGGTACAGTAACTGTGAAGTGGATCGAAACTAATTAAACAAATTTCATAAACATAATTCAATTGTTTCACACTCATTTTGAGAGTCGATTAATTTTAAATAAATTGGTATGCTCAGTCTAAGTAATTGGTTTAATAAATTTAATTAAACGATTGTGTTTTGGTTTAATTAAACTAGTTTCATAGATTCAAGTAAACTGTTTTACAAATCAGAGTTCAATTAATTTTATTTATTAAAGTTGTTCAATTAGTACTATTAGCTTTAATGAATTATTTTATCATTATTTAAATGTCCCTTGTGTAGTAAAGATACGAGCACATTTAAAACAATTAAACATCTTAATAAAAACAGTTAAACTGTTCATTTGATTCGCGGACTGTTGCCTTTGTTGGTGTAGTGTAAAGTGGATCGAAACTAATTAAGCAAATTTCATAAACATCATTAAATTATTTTAATTACAGCAGGCACACGCATTTTGAGAGTGCATTAATTTTAAATAAATTCAAGTAAGTGGTTTAATAAATATAATTAAAGGATTTCGTTTTGGTTTAATTAAAATAGTTTCACAGATACAAGTAAACTGTTTTAAAAATCATTGTACTATTAATTTTACTTATTAAAATTGTTTAATTAGTAGTATTTGCCTAGCTTTAATGAAGTATTAAATTGATATTTGAAAGTCCCTTATGTAGTAAAGGTTCATTTAAAACAATTGAATATTTTAATAAAAACAGTTAAACTGTTTATTTGAATTCTGAACCTTTGCCGTTGTTGGTGTAATAGCTGTAAAGTGCATCGATTATGGTGAAATTCCCGAGCATATGACCTATAATCATGGTTAGAATATTTCTCGCTCCCACTGAACTACTCTGTATAGTCACTGGTGACGTGAGGGAATGAGAACAACTTGAGAATATTTAAGTCAATGAACGTCATTTACACCAAACATCGAACACTCTTACCTAAAATAATTAAAAATATTTCATAAATTTAATTAGATCATCTTACTTGCAGTAGGCAAACTCATTTCAGTAGATCATTCATTTTAAATAAACTGGTGTACTCAGTCTAAGTAAATGGCTTAATAAATTTAGTTAAACGATTGCGTTTTGGTTTAATTAAACTAGTTTCATAGATTCAAGTAAACTGTTTTATTAATCGGCGTTCAATTAAATTTTTTAATTGGCCCAATTAAAATTTTAATCGGTTTGATAATTTTTTTCTCAGTGCAAATACATGTACTTCTAGTCCAATCTTGTCAAATTATATCGATTCTGCGGAAGCGCATTCATGAAAGTAAGTACGAATGAATGTTGCTACTGTTGCCATAGAAGGATGTTGCAACTCAAAATCGAGGCTGTTGTCTCAACAGAAGCAGTTTTACTGCAGAAATCCAGCATGGCCATTGTACTTCAACTATAAATATTTGTATGTTCGAATTTTATTAGCCTTGTTCAATAAAGTACAAGCAGAGAAGAATGGTAACAAAAGGACTCCCAATGTACGGAGTGCAACATAGTAGCTCTGTAGGAAATTGGAAGCGTCATTCTCGGGCATTTACAACCAATAACCGAGCATTACGGAGATATTATTCGTGAAATTATAAGCCTATTTGTCACTCCGTTCTGAGAAATCGAATAAATATTATCGTGTATCAGTGACGTAGCACGCCAGGGGCTATTAATAATACTTCTTTATTACATGAGGTCGCTGTAGCTAAACATTGTATTTGACCTCTGATGTTTTGAAGAAATTCTCCTCAGATTTGTCACGTTTCATTGTCCCACATTCTCCTAGTAGTAGAAGACCATCGTAGTAAAGTGCTCAGAAGGATCAAAATCCGTTGCCATATTGCAGGAGTATTACTTAAAATATCAATATTGGCACACCGAGCATAGAACTTTCAGCTTAAGCCACATCTACAAGGTTACTAATATAAATTGCCTAGTTTGCTATCTAAATTTTGGTGGGCAGAAAGTTTCGAATCAAAATTAATAGTTATCTTTCACCATTCAGGAGCATCAGGGCAGAAATTCTCCAAGGATCCGTCCTAGGTCCGACGCGTACATAATATTTACTTACGACATCCCTCGTTTTGCATAATACATCTTGGAGGCCCAACATATTGGTTTTTTACAATTTTTTCAACAGGATTTTTCTGGAATTTTGATCAATTACCTAACCCCAAGGGACATGTAACCAAAAATTGTTGTAATAGATCCCTTTATTACTGGGTGCCATTTTTTCTGTCACTCAGCATACATGTGGTTTCATTTGATTAGAACAGTGGTCGTCAGCCTTTTCAGTGTGTTGAGCTACTTTGATAATTATTTAGTAAACACTGATCTACCTAGTCGTAAGCAATGTGTTTATTTTACTAATACTAATACATATTAATAAAACTTTTAATTGTTTCAGTTTTTCCGTTCTAGTTGCAGAACATAATGGATATGATTTTCAAAATTCGAATGTACAGTTTTATAGTGCATCTCAATATTCCCTTTTTTAGCAACGGAAACACATGTATTACATAACAAACATACATTTTTACCTTAACCTTCTGTAAAGAAATATCGTTCTTCCCATTCCGAATGGAAATGGTATGTCTTCATCTTCTTATTACTGACCATAATGTTTTTAATTACAGGCCAACTCTAACCGAACCGCTGGACCTTGTACCGTTCAGTTTTAAACTGAGCGCACTGCCGCCGCGCCTTGAGTATTTATTCCGTTCAAAGTAATCGAGATCGTTCTCGAACAGATCGCTCACAGCAGTGTTGCCGCTGCCTCTATGATTCTTACATCTTTTTAAAACATTTTGTGAGCCACCAGAATTGCCCTCGCGATCGACGGGTTGCGACCTCTGGGCTAGAATATCAGGGAGTTTTATTTGTTCGTTGAAGATTTATTTAACATTAACGCTGCAATGTCGATTTTGTATAATTAAGAGTTTACACGTTTTTTTAATCAATTTTCTGTAATTTCACATTGAAATTAAAATTGGGATATCTATACAGTGATTTTTTAATTTCACCTTAAACATTTTTAAATTAGAACACTGTTTAATATTCATTTTTATTTATTTTTTTTTTTATTAAATTCAAATGCTCCCTTTTGAAATACAGATTTTTTTGTTATGCTACTATTAGAATTTTGCAGATGAAAATATGTATATAGTGCGTCTAGTTTCGGAGTTATGATAATGACGTAGTGGTAATAGAAGATTTTTTGATTTGAATATGAAAATGAGAACATAAGAACATATAATTTCCTTACATTGTAGTTCTTCTAACATAGACTTAATCTTAGCATATTTGTTTTTATTTAAAATGATTCTCATAGCTTTATTTTTTAGAATCTGTAATTTTCAAAATATATTTACATTTGCTGTAAACAAAATGGTTGAACAATATAAAAAACTGAGGAGAACTATAGTTGTTTCTCATTGAAATAGTGTATATACTGTTATATACAATTTTTTTGAAATACATACTGAAATTATGAGAAAGTTATCTTTTCTGATATTTTTGAATGCTCTTTACTATCAACATATAAATGTATTGTGTCCTGAATTCTGCTTTATTCCGTGGTTTTTCATATAATTCAACGTTATACTATAATCACTTGGAAAAAAGCTTAAAATCAATGTCATTGCCGAGTTTCCACGACCAAGTCAAAAGCAGGCTGCTCGCCATAGGCTAAGACTGTGCTGTGCCGTTATGGAATGTAATTTTTATGCTGACAAAGGTGTTTGTTCTTTCTTTTATATTGTTAATTTATTTTGTATTGAACATCTAATGTAACCGACATAAGCAGTTAAGTGTAAGAGGAGCTTTGGCTAAACTTCGCTGCTTATGTCTCTCCTAGTTCTTTGTGTTTAAATAAAGACGTTATTATTATTATAATGTTTACCTACTGACATACATTTTGTTTTATTAGTGTTTGAGTTCATTGACATTTTTGAACCAATTCATATTTTTTTTAATATCACAATTTAACTAAGGTGTGAAAACCACATCAGTTGTTACATTGTATGTGTATTCGCTCTAATGTATAGTCAATTAACGTCCAGTCTTTTGGGTCCAGTACCAAAGTCAAGAGCAAGGAGCTTCTCGTTGATACACCTCTTCATCACCTTGTTGACCATAGAAAGCAAAGGTACTGATTTGCAGTGATAGGCGTTTACGCGTATACATTAATTGTCTACGTCTCGATGTTTACAATGCGTATACAATGAATACAATGTAGCGTATACAATGAATACAATATATACAATGATGAAGACAATGTATAGAATAGCAGAAGTGAGGTTAGGCTTGTTCACAAACGTCAGAAAGTTGGTAAACAGTGAACCGACAACTTAAATATGGTTAGACGCTCCAAGAACAAAGAAATCGATGAACTAGGGTTCATTTGTTGTTCTTAATTTATTTAAAACTGTATCTTTGCTTTGCTTATTTTGGATGACATGGGGGGTTGGGGAGTCTAGATGATGATTACGTCATCGGTAGTTATTTATTTTTTTACACGAATGGCAACCCTCACATTGTCTTTGCTTGAAAACGAAACGCATTTTCGGGGATTCCCGCAAATAATGCATACGTTTAGTGAACAGCGCGCGGCAATTCCCCTACTCGCTTTAGAACCGAGTAGGGGAATTACCGCGCGGTGTTCACTTGTCTAAATTTCCTCTATCAGTGTATTGTTTCGTTTAGATACTATAGGGAGTAGACGTATTGTAAGCATAGTAAAGCAAGTTAACATTTGTGTTACCATTGATTGCATTAGCCAAAGTTTAATGTTTAAATAAGATGTCGTTTTACATAGACAAATCCAAGTTATACCAAAAATTGTTTGAAAGTTTTAAAAAATCTCATACAAGTACGAAAGTACAAAATGTACAAAAGTTAGTTAACGAAGTGTGGTGAAATTACAAATTACAAGCAAAATCCGACAAGGAACTAGATATTAATGTATCTAAGAGAATCGAAGAAGAATTGCAAGCGGCGACTAAGAATAAATCCAATCTACTAATTTTTTTTTCTAAGGTGAGTGACGAAATCATTTTAGGTACCTACGAGTACTAGAAATATTTGAAATCGCCAAAAAGTTTCTCTTTACTGATTAGAAAATATTATGGCCTACCTCAAGGTATAGAGGTAATATTCATTATATTATAGATTTATTTCTTATGATCAGGAGTTAGTTTTATAGATATATACAAAAAACTAACACCCTGTATTTTGTGACCGGAACGAATTGCTTGTTTAAACACATTAGATTTAAAGTCATATGGTTTTGTATTTACCATATATATTGCCATACTTTGTATTTATGTAGCTTAATAAGAGAATCTTTAGCAGAAGCCATAGAAAGTTTTTATTTTTAGGCAACCTGTAAACCTGCAGAAAAACACAAATTATACAGTCAGATTCAAATATTAAAAAAGAGGAAGAAGATAAAATAAAACCCGGTAATGAATCACAACAGCAATTCGAAATTTATGAAAATACAGATAAACAGAGAGCAAAACCTTCTCAGGAAGCTATGAAAAATAAGGTTGCTCTACTCGAAAAAAATCTGAATGCTTTGTATTCTGCTAGAGATACTATGTCGAGCCGTGCTGAAGTTGATAAACAGATCATTAACTTGCGCGAGGAAATAAAAACAGCAAAACAGCCTTTAAACAGGAAGTTTCAAAACGCAGTTGTCCAGAAGAAACTCAGGGATGGTATGAAAAGAAAGTTAGAAAATATTTGTCATGAAAATCCAGAAATAAAAAAATACTATCTCTGAGGGATTCAGTGGGACGTGCTAATCTTGAAAGCAATCAACATTCACTATTGAAAACAATCGCGGATATAGCTTTATTTGGGAGTGCAGCAGATGATAGAAGACGAACGGAATCAATTCGCAGCGTAAAAAGTCTTGATGAACTCACACAACAATTACGTAAAATAGGATTTGACATTAGTCGCAGTGGGGCATATCTTCGTTTGATTCCCAGAAAATCTAATTCTGCAGAGGGACGAAGACATGTATCGACAGTCCCTGTTAAGCTCATTCGGACTCAAACTGATCACCACAAGAGCCACTTAGATAGCAAGTTCGCTGAAACATCAATCCATTATTTAGAGAACATAGCATCCATACTTTTGGACCAGATCAAGTATTTTTCATACCTCAAGATAATAAAGCTCGAGTCCCTATTCGCGTAACTGCGGCTATTAAGCAAGCATCTCTTCTAATGCACATGGAATATAGAATCAAATTGCCTGATCACGATTGGGTAATCGCTGAGCGTCATAAATTAATACCATTTTGTGTATGCTGGTATCAAAATCACTTCCAATATGCTAGGACAACCGCAAGCCGTTGGATATTCTGGACCAACATACATCGCTATTCGAAGTGGAAAGCATAGTTCATCTACTGCTAATACTCATGCTCAGGATTTCGAGACGCTTCTCGAACTTGAAGAGTTTCGACCATTAGCTAAAACTGACCATGGACTAGTAAAACCAGCGGTAATCATGACGGTTGATGGAAGGCCAGATGAAAATCCACATTATCAAAAAGTCATAGGGTTTGCTATACAACACTTTAAGCGACATGATCTCGATGCATTGTTTTTAGCTACCAATGCTCCTGGAAGAAGTGCGTATAACAGAGTAGAGTGCAGAATGGCTCCTCTTAGTCGGGAACTGGCTGATTTAATATTGCCTCATGACCATTTTGAGTCTCATTTGGATGAACGTGGCGTTCAAATTATAATTATAACGTTATAATTATAATAAAAAAACAATACATTAATTGACAAATGTTTACGTAAGCATGGGCGGAGGGGGTAAGAGCTTTGCTTACTTTTGCTGACAAGGGGGTTGGGGGAGGTAAATAATTGTAATAAATCTGCCTACGTAATACTTGAACGGCCCCTATTTATTATACATGGTGTATATAATGCGCCCATCACTGTTGATTTGTAATCCACACGACTCAAACCTTACTTATTAGTGGCTCTTCTGGACCTTATTAAAATTCAAATTTATAAATAAAATGAAGCTTAATACCGACAAATTCGTGTTAAGTTACTCAAACTACGGGCTGCGCCACTGATATATCTCACCGAGTATTAAGACGCTCGTCATAAAAGAAACATAAACTTCTGAATATGTTAATAAAAGTGGTTGAAGATAAAAATGCACGGCGTGGAGGGAGCGAAAGAAAGAAGCTTTACAGCCTTTGCGTCCGGTTAGAGGGACATTTATCAGGTGAATTTATGGAGGTTTTATTGATGTAAAATCTCGATTAGATCGGTATTAAGGCGGGTTAATGTGGAAGCCACGGGGTGTCGACCGTACAAATGACCATTCAGATGTCTACAGTGATGCACAAACATCATAATCTTTGAATTTTAAAGTAATGGTGCATATTCAGTTGATACTCCAGGATATTTAGGACCAAATCCTCGTTCCTTTATGCTTTCGATCGGAACTACTGCAAGATTTTGTACGTGGCTGAGAATGTCAGCTTCATTCGGGTTTTTACAGGGGATGCTCCCAAAAACCGCTCTGCACTAATTCAATATGGCTACCGTCGCAAAATGGAGATTTACATATTACATCGTTACCCCTATAACATGGGTATCAAATTAAAGTGCCTTTCGCGAGAAACAATAATCCAAACAAAATAAAAATTTGGTTTGCAAAAATTCCCACAAAGCTGAAAATTGGTAAATACCTTGAATACAGTGTTAAGTCAAAGCTCCTCATATATCCTTCAAGCGGAGTTTTGTTTTATTTGGGTGGAAATGTCAAAAATGACACGTTTTGTAATATACTAAGTGACATATAAATCCGAACACCCAGTTTAAATGGTTTTATTTTAATAAAAGTTGGTGAATGTATTTATCTTACTGTAAATAACAAGTGAAAAAATTTTCAGCCTTATCAGTTGGACATTCCGGTTTTTATACTGCTTTCTTTTAATTCACTAACGCTCTAAAAATGAATATTTCAGCCGCAGTAAAGAATCAACGTTGGCGGATTTTGGTTCTTGACATCCTTTACGATCGGTTACGATGCCTAGAGTACGGAGACCTGTACGATTTCGTCAACTTAGTGAGTTTGATAGGGGCCGTATAGTGGGACTTCGGGAAGCTGGACTTTCTTTTCGGGCAATTGCAGTTAGAGTGCAAAGAAGTGTAGACACTGTGGTTAGGTGTTGTCAGGCATGGCTTCGAGAAGGCCGTACGCAAAGAGCAAGGGGCACTGGACGCCGTCGTAGAACAACAGACCGTGAAGATCGCCGCCTAAGATTATTGCCCTTAAGGGACCGTTTCTCCACTACCAGGTCCATTGCACATTAATGGTTTGCAGAACACGGAAGACCTATTGTCATGCGAAGTGTTTACCGACGAATGAGAAGTTTTGGCTTGTTTTCATACCGGCCACACTGGGTCCTCCCTTTAACTCGAGAACACCGTCGTAATCGCCTTGAGTGGTGCAGACAACGGTCACTCTGGGATCAGGAATGGAACAGTATTGTCTTTAGTGACGAGTCTCGATTTTGTTTAGGCATGCACGATGGTCGTGCCAGGGTTAGAAGGCGACGTGGTGAAAGGAGGAATCCACAGTTTTTTGTTGAAAGACATGTTCATCACACTTTTGGTGTTATGGTGTGGGGTGCTATAGCTTATGGTTCCAGGTCACCTTTAATCTTCATCAGAGGTAACATGAACGCGCAGCGTTATATCCACGAAGTTCTTGAACCCAATCTTTTACCCTATCTTAACACCCTGGCAGATCCAACTTTCCAACAAGATAATGCCCGACCACATGTTGCAAGAGTCACAATAGACATCTTTCAACATAATGATGTCACTTTGTTACCATGGCCACCAAGATCTCCCGACTTATCCCCAATTGAGCACGTGTGGGATATGATGGGTAGGAGATTGCTCAATTTGCAACGTCCTCCTCAGACTCTAGAAGCACTTCGAGAGGAGTTGGTGGTTGCCTGGAATGAGATACCACAGGAGGACATTGACCACCTGATCAGAAGCACGCCTAGGCGCGTTGGAGAATGCGTAGCACATCAGGATGCATCCACACATTATTAAAGGTCAAAGGGCTTTAAAGCAGTGCAATCATTTTAAAATTTTTATCATTTACTTATTATGCTTCATTTAGTACTTATACAAAATTTTATTAAAATACAATTGCCTATAAAAGTTGTTGAAGTACGCTTATTCCCTGACCTTTGGACCATGGGTCATATGAACTTTTTGACTTGTTTTGACCATCCCTATTTCAATAATGACTACCATAACGGTTACACCCTGTATAAATATTATGTGCACTTTATCGACCGTTTTCTTTAGCGGTACCAGTAACTAAAAAACTGTAGAGGATGTTGATAAAATGAAGTAAAAATTTAAAGATGATATTTCTGATTATAAATATGTGCGTGCTGTGTTTTGACAGCAGGATGGAAAAACGGTGTAATACATTTGTTTTCAAGATTTGAATTAAAGGTGCTAGCTTTGTTATCGTTTAAATAACGGGTGATTTTTTAAGAGGTACCTATAGGATTTGATTTTCAAAAAAAAACACAAAAAATTTGAAAAAACGATTAAATCTTTATTTGAGTCGATAGAACGGTCGATATAATTTAATGTTTAAAGATTATTTCATGTGAATGTTGGCCGCGGCTCCGCTTTAGATGGCTCATGCGCAAGGTCCAATTTCGGCACACTCTCTCCAACATATCGGCCGGTATCTTACGAATAAATGCTTCAATATTGGCTTCCAGTGCGTCAATCGTTGCTGGTTTATCCCTGCCTTAATATGGCCCCACAAGAAATAGTCACACGATCTAGGCGGCCAATTGACGGACCCCAAACGTGAGGTAAACTGTTCACCGAACTCGCCTCTCAATAGGGCCATTGTTTCGTGTGCAGTGTGGTATGTGGCACCGTCTTGTTAAAACCACATGTCAGCCAAGTCCAGCTCTTCCATTTTGGGTAAAAAAAAACGTTTGTTATCATCGCACGGTAGCGCTCGCCATTCACAGTTACGTTCCGGCCATTGTCGTCTTTGAAGAAGTACGGCCCGATGATGCCACCGGCCCATAATCCACACCAAACAGTGATTTTTTCGGGATGCATTGGTAGCTCTTGCAATGCTTCTAACTGGACTTCACTCCAGACGCGGAAATTTTGCTTGATAACGTACCCATTCAACCAGAAATGAGCTTCGTCGCTGAACACAATTTTTCGATTAAAATGTGGATCTTCCTCCAACTTTGCCAGCGCCCATTCACCAAATTGGAAACATTGTGGGAGGTCGTGTGGCTTCAATTCCTGCACCAGCTGTATCTTATAAGGTTTTACACCCAAATCCTGTCGCAAAATTTTCCACGTAGTGGAGTAACAGACGCCCAATTGCTGCGAACGGCGGCAAATCGACATTTCACGGTCGTCACTAACACTGGCGGATACAGCCGCAATATTTTCTTCAGTCCTCACTCTACATCTGCGTGTTGGTGGTTTAATGTCCAATAATGTAAACTGGGTTCGAAATTTAGTCACAAACTTCCGAATAGCTCCCTCACTAGGCCGACCAAATTGCCCATAAATTGGAAGCAGTGCTCGATGCACTCTCTTAACCGAGCATGAATTTTGATAGTAAAATTCAATAATTTGCAAGCGTTGTCGTTCGTAAGTCGATTCATGGTTAAATTACAGACCAAACTAAACAAGTTTTACAAAGACACAAAACACGATTCACGCGTCATCTGTCAAAAACAGTGATGCCAAAAAGATACTAGCAAAAAAATCACCCATTATTTACAATCGGAAAAAGTTGAGTTTAAATTTTTGGTTCATTTTATGAATAGCTAAAAAGAGGCTTCTATTTAAAAATGTATTTATTTTCTTTATTTATTCATAGTTTGTTTCCAGCCAAAAGACATTATTGGGAAAAAGCACGCTTTATTGCAATTTAGCGAATATCTTTAGGAAGTTTTTGTACCTGTTGTCCTTTATGTGTGTCTTTGCGTTTACATAACCACAGATTTTTGTACGTATGATGCTGTAAATAACGATGATATCTTATGTTGGCAGATAATTTTTTCAAATCAGTCGCAATAATACTTATACGAGCCCCTTCCCACTTCAGTTGGCCCACTTCAAGATTTGTACCAAAATATGCCTTCATAAACTAAACATTTTTTTTCTGTTCATACTCAAAGTTTATTCAAATTCAAAAACCAATATAACTTACAAATTAAAAACAACCTTCAGTACAATTTAAATAAAAAAAAGCTTCAAAAATACATGAGCTTGTATGCTCTTGCTACCCTGAATAACCAAGATTGCAACAGAAATCTGAGCAAAGATACTAGCATCAGATCTAGAACCAGCAAGTAACGGTATATGAATTGTGAAAATTCTGTATACTTTCGTAAAGGGTAAATGTCTGGACTTGTCGTCACAAATCCTAAATTACGTGTCTGCATAAACAAATCTAAAATTCATAACAATAGTACAGAAGCATACTAAAAACACTCAGAAGTATAAATATAGAGTACATAAAATATGAATATCTGAAAGCAGAGAAACAAGATTACTACAATTTACTACAAAAGAATTTACTACAAAATAATAGACACCTAAGCTATAAGCTTGTGTGTGTCATACAATATACAAATTCATTGCATGGCTAATGGTTATAAGGTATATTATGAGCAAATGTATATAAAAAAAGAAATAAAAAAGAAAACATTAGATAGAAACGAAATTACTGAGTTGAGTCAAGCTACCGTCGATGCAAGCATATTCAAAGTTATTTAAGATGAACTTCTTAATTCTTTTTTTGAAACTACACTTCGAGAGGATTTTATATTCTAGGGGTGATTTATTATACAACCTAATACCATCAAACTTTATGCATTTTTGGCAAACAGATTTATTCACTCTGGTATAGGTGTAACTTATATTTATTTTAGTTCTTGTTTCATAAGCGTGGCTGGTTGGAACATTGTTTCGGGAGTGAACAAATTTTAGAGCAGCAAAAATATGATACAAAAGATCATTTTCAATGTTAACAAATCTGCAACTTGACCTACATGGGATACGAAAAATAGTCCTGACAATATAATTTTGCGTGGTTTGTAGTATTTTTAAAGTACTAGTGTATGCGGCTCCCCAAATACTTATCCCGTAAGTTAGTTGAGACCCCACAAACGAGTTATATATTGAGAGAAGACTCTTTCTGCTTAAAATATTCCTAAGAATGAAAAACTTATGAATAATTCTCCTTAATTTCGATGCCAAAAGCTCGGCATGACTCTGCCATTTTAAATTACTGTCAACAATGATTCCTAAGTATCTAATAATAATAATAATAATATTTATTTACTCTAAAATACAGGGCACATGAAACGAGTAAATAAATATAATATATCCATAGGAGGACAACGCCTGTGCATGGATCATATGTATGTTGAATTGCAAGATATAATAAAATAGAGAGAAAAAAGAAATTATTGGTAAGAATGGTAGAGCATTTATTGTGTAATATTTGAGATTATTTTATTAATTTGATTTCTCCCAATCGTGTTAATAAATTTTTTAATTTTTTTTTGAAGCCTAATGTATTGCGTAATTGTTTTAAATTATTTGGTAAATGTTCGTACAATTTTGGAGCTATATACAGGTGACATCGTTTCATTAGGGATTTGTTTGGTTTAGGAACATTTTTTGCGCGTAATTTATATCTGGTTTTATGATTATTCTTAATTATGTCACTAATAGTTTTGTGATAATGAGTGATGGTATGTAAGAAGTAAAGTTGTTTAGTATCATATACTTGTGCATCATTATATAAGTCATTAGTTGGGTATAATTTTGATTTGCCTAACATTGATTTTAAAATTCTTCTTTGAAGTATATCTAAATCGTTAAAGTATGTCGTGCATGCAGCACCCCACACTACTATACCATATGTTATGTGTGGCTCGACTAAAGCTTGATATATTATTCGTAGATAATATTCAGTTAATATACCGGTTATAAATTTTATTTTATATGCTATGAATCTAATTTTCTTTAGTATGTGAGAAATATGTACATCCCATCTCAAGTGGGGATCTAGATAAATTCCTAAATATTTTGTATCATTAACTCTATTGATTTTTATATTTTTATCATTTACCTTAAACCGAAGGTGGTTATATTTTGGTAGATGATTAGATAGTGATGAAAATGGTAAAAAATGAGTTTTAGTAAAGTTAATTGTTAATTTTCGGATATTAAACCACTGAATAATTTTGCAAAAGTCATTTTGGATAATATCTTCTAAGTCGTTCCAATCCTTACCTTTATAGAGTATAGCAGTATCGTCTGCAAATCTGACTATTTTACCAGTACTGTTAATTTTGAATATATCGTTTAAATAAATATTGAATAACAGAGGACCCAAAATTGTACCTTGTGGAACACCACATTTAACAAACATTTCTTTACTATACGAGCTTAATAATTTTACTGATTGCGGTCTATTTGATAAATAATTTTCCATTGAAGTATACATCTTTCCACGAAAACCTATTCTTTCTAAGATTTCCAAAAGTATATTGTGGTTAACTGTGTCAAACGCTTTTTGTAAGTCCACAAATACGCATATCGATGGTACTTTTCCATCTATATTTTGGGTTATTTCATCCACTATACTTAAATTAATCATTTTATTAAGGAGTAATTTCTCAAAAACTTTAGCTAAACTTGATATAAGTGAAATAACTTCAACTCTTTCGACAGTGTCAGCACTATCATTTATAATTAATGTTCGGTGGTGTAATGGCATGCCTGCTTTGGTTGGAGAAAACGTTACATACTTAGTTTTAGAGATATTAAGTTTAACTAAATTAACTAAACATTAAAAGTAAAACATGATGAAACTATTTACTTCTAAAACAATTTATTTTCTCAAAAACATTTTAGATACACTCTCATCGTAAAAGATACATATTTGAAATCACTTAGACCTATAACTAATAGAACATTTGTACAAATAAACAATGTGCGAATAAATGCGCGAAGTTAACAAAGCAACAATTGAAAGATTACCATTGGGTAACATCACCTTTATTTTTTATTACGGCTGAAATTCTTTGGGGCATAGTGTTGACCAAGTTTTGGTGTAAAACAATCCCATATTTCTTGAAGCTTTTGTCTCGGTTCGGTGATTGTACGAGCAGGATATTGTCGTAGAACCTTTTTCATTTCGTGCCACAAAGTTTCAATAGGTGACAGATCTGGACTGCTAGAAACCCATTTCAAAAGTGGTACATTATTTTCTTCCATCCATTTTATAACCTTTTTTGAGATATGGCACGCTGCACCATCTTGTATCCACATTTCCATCAATAAAATGAAGTTTTCCTACTTCTTTTCATGACATACTGCCCCAGACCATAATGGATGCTGGAAATTTCACTTTTCTCTTCAGACAGTCAACATGAAATGCTTCATTTTTTTGCGAATAACTCTACTGCGATTGTCACCAACACAAACTTCGAATCGGGCCTCATCACTCCATTGTATCACCATTGTTGAGGTGTCCATTGTCTATGTTCTTTAGCCCAGCTAAGCCGATTTTTCTTTTGCAGTGGAATTAATAGTGGCTTATTTTTGGCCTATAAACCAGTTATGCAACTTTAGGGTTTTTACTTCACTTTTTTTTATAAGAAAACTTACCTTGCAAGTGCTAAATTCCAGTCTGTGTGCCTCTCTATGAGTTGTGGACCTCGAAATTCTCCTTCCAACAACGCCACTCCACAGAGCACTTAATTGTAAATAATTAGCACGCCTGTTTTTCACGATTATTCTTCTTAATGCTCTTCGGTCGGCATTTGTGATATTACTTTTTTTCACATATCGTGGCTTAATATTAACTGAACCAGTTACGTTATATCTTCTAACAATATTTCTCACACTGTACCGCGATAAGTCTAACAAAGTTGCAATTTCCCAGAATTAAAAAATTTAATTATCAGTAACCAAATTTTCTCATTAATAACCTTTCCTCTACCCATTTTGAAAACCTTAACTACCCAAAACTATTTTAAACGTATTCTGACAGCTATGATTAATAAAAACAATTATCATGGCTTTTATTTTTCACAGCCACCTATGCGTTATAGACTTATTTTGCATTGAGATGAAAATAGGTTGATACGCTGTACTTGCAACATGTGTTATTTTAATGCTGCAAATTTGTTTAGGGAGTGATAAAGTTGGTGTTTTCTACTATATATTATCAAAATGCTACATTTTTATTATTTGTGTTTGATAAGAAAAAAACTAAGGTTACAATAGTTGGGCCAACTGAAGCGGGAAGGGGCTCGTATTAGTAATAATAAATTCCGTACCAACAAATTAGTAATTCACGAACGCTGAACCTTCGTCTTCTCTCAATTCGTTCTGTAATTAATAAGCGTACATCATCACCCACTCAAGCGGGTATATATTTCTCGATAACCATAACTGCCCATCTCGCAGCCAACAAATCTTCAATGAACCAACATATACCTTGAAGGTGTTAAAAGCGCCGTCTTAAAACCACTTCCAATTTGCCATAAATATCAATACAGCCAACAGTGCTGCTCTCCCTACCAAGAAAAACTCACTTTGTTTTAAATTAGTTCACAGTTGAGAGCAGTATGTCTTTCCTTGATTGTTTGGTTGGGTGAATGGGCCTTTTCCACGTCGAAATTTATATTTTATATTTAATTTATAAATATATTTAAACGACGTCTAAAATTGTCGTTGACTGCGCGGCAAGTCAACACTGTAATGCTTGCCATTTCTCTTCGGATATTTTCTTTCAGGACATCAACTGATCGCGGAGTGGTCGTACACTTTACTCTTGAGGTAGCCCCATAAAAAGAAGTCCATTGGGGTCAAATCTGGACTACGTGGTGGCCAGGAAATGTCTCCTATTCGAGAAATTACTTTGCTGGGAAAAAGTTGACAGACGACGGGCATAGAAGTGTTGGAGGTGTGGGCAGTTGCTCCGTCCTGTTGAAACCAGGTCTGCGTATTATAGTCTGGAAAATTCTGCAACGCTGGTGTCAAAAACTCTTCTATCATTGCTACATACCGCTCCGAAGTAACAGTTAATGCGCGACCTCTGTCTTCCTCAAAAAAATAAGGGCCTACGATGCCATGCGCTGACATAGCAGCCCAAACTGTAACTTTAGGGCTGTGTAAGGGCTTCTGATGCTTACGCCTTGGATTTTCGGGGCTCCAATAACGGCAATTTGGTTTATTTACATGCCCGTTTAAATGGAAGTGAGCCTCGTCCGAGAACAACACATTATTGAGCGAAGAAAATCGATTCAATATTTCATTCGCAAAGTTTAGTCTCTGAATAGCGTCATTATCTTTTAATTCCTGCACTAACTGAATTTTGTAAGCGTGCAGACGTAAATCTTTCCTTAAAATCCGCTGTAAAGATGTTCTGGGTACGTTCAGTGCACTGGAACGCTTACGAGTAGACTTGGTAGGATTTTGACGAACAGACTGTGCCACAATGTTGATGTTTTCTTCAATACGAGTTGTCCTTGGTCAACCCCACCGCTGTTTATCTAACGTCAAACCAGTCTCTTCGAACTCAGCAACCCAGTTCTTAATCGTTTGAGCTGTTGGACACTTTGTAAAATTGTGTAAATTGTGGTATTCTCGATATTTACGCCGCGAAATGGTTGCCGAATCATTATTTTGATAAAACGCGCGCACACAAAAAGCACGATCCGCTCCAGTGAAACACTCCATGGCGACTGAATTCCCAGACACTGAAGATACTGCCCCCACCTCGCCCGCGCCGCTCACGCTCACCCGTTGAATTTTATTCAAATTTGAAATTTCAAAGGACTTATTGACCAACCATAAGTCAATATGAAGTTTAGATTCGGATTAACAATTTGAAGATGGCAGAGAAAGTATAATAGGTATTTTGAACTTGCTTACAAAAGTATTAGGTATAAAAAGTCTGAGAAAATTGAGTTCAAAATTCTGGTTTTCTTTTTTTTTTTTTTTGTTCTGTTATTGGCTTCTGGTTTTCTTCGTCGTATTATTACGACATAACAAAAGTAAATGCATATTATAAAGTTACATGATTTAATAGAGAGTGATTTAAATGTGATCTCTTATCACAATTATGGTTGTCAATGCCTAAAATAAATGACATTCGGTCTTTGGTTGTCGTAAATCAAAAAACAGTAACATGTGATTTACTGCTTTTATACTGTGCAAATACAATGTACTGCCTTTTTTGTAGTTTTCATGATATATTTCTATAGAGTGCTCTAAAAATAGGGGGAGATATTGTTGAGAGTGATTCCTTATTAAAAAAGTTTCGATAAACATGAGTCCGGAAATACAGGGATAAATTTAAAGAAAAATATGCTTTTTTAAAATCTTAAAAAATATCACTCGATTCTGTTGAAATTTTGCAATATTATTTGTTGTTTCAAGATGGTAATTTAGCCCTAAATAGAATGAAATTATTATGTCCAGTAGCGTCCCGGGAGGCACCTTAGCGAATATTATTAGCAAAAACTGTACGACACTGCCTTTTTTATAACTTTAATATTTGTTGCTTGATTAAGCATATAAAAATACAACTTCTTTGCCTCTTGTATTTTTTCCTATCTTAGATACTTGTTTTTAGAGAAAAAAAATACCGTTTCATTGCATGTCACTGAACAAAATTGGTTTATTAATATTTGCTAAAAAATCACACGATCAAGACTTAAATATAGTGACATATAAATCCGAACACCCAGTTTAAATGGTTTTATTTTAATAAAATTTTGTATAAGTACTTAATGAAGCATAATAAGTAAATGATAAAAACTTCAAAATGATTGCACTGCTTTAAAGCCCTTTGACCTTTAATAATGTGTGGATGCACCCTGATGTGCTACGCATTCTCCAACGCGCCTAGGCATGCTTCTGATCAAGTGGTCATTGTCCTCCTGTGGTATCTCATTCCAGGCAACCACCAACTCCTCTCGAAGTGCTTCTAGAGTCTGAGGAGGACGTTGCAAATTGCGCAATCTCCTACCCATCATATCCCACACGTGCTCAATTGGGGATAAGTCGGAAGATCTTGGTGGCCATGGTAACAATGTGACATCATTATGTTGAAAGAAGTCATTGTGACTCTGGCAACATGTGGTCGGGCATTATCTTGTTGGAAAGTTGGATCTGCCAGGGTGTCAAGATAGGATAAAAGATGGAGTTCTAGAACTTGGTGGATGTAACGCTGCGCGTTCATGTTGGTGGAGAATAATTCGAAAAACAATAAAGTCACTTAAAACTACCTACCGTGTTGTTTTATTTCCATTTGCAAAACTTAAAAGACATCCCTCGTAACAAAGTTTGAAGTAAGATTGTCAAAACCTAAGAAAATTTCTCGAAACTATGACCGAAAGATATAGTATTGCATCATACTATTATAGATTATCATTGTATCAGTGAATATAGGGCTATATCTATACTCAATAATTTTGCAAAACTCTTGGAGATCGTACTGTACAACCGCATGTACCTGTCCACTAAAAATAATATTTCCATCGACCAACATGGTTTTATAAGGCAGCGTTCAACACTAACAAACTTAATGGTATTTAGCCAATACTTGTGCGAAAGATTAGACAATAGAGGACAGGTAGATGTGTACACCGATTTCTCCAAGGCCTTCGATAGGGTCAGCCACAGTATTTTGCTCCGAAAGCTTGAGTACCTGGGCTTCAACAACATTTACTTAGCGCTCTTAACATCATATCTGTTTGAAAGGAAACAGTATGTTTTTTATAATGGCTACATATCACATGTTTATGTCTCAACCAGTGGCGTACCACAGGGTTCGAATTTAGGACCACTGTTGTTCATATTGTTTGTGAATGATCTGTGTGAATCTTTGGCTTGTTCTAAGTTAATGTTTGCAGACGACCTAAAATTTTATTCATCCGTTTCGTGCTTGGAAGACTGTGCATTTGTTCAAGGTCAAATAAATAAATTGCAAAGCTGGTGTGCCAAGAATCAACTTCATCTTAATATAAGTAAGTGTAAAGTAGTAACTTTTTCAAGGAAAACCAACCCAATGGTATATAATTATACAATGATCCAACATGTTCTTGAGCGCAGTGAAACTGTGAAAGACTTAGGTATCTACTTTGATCAACATCTAACCTTTAATGAGCATATCAATCAAATCATATCAAGTGCTTACCGAACCTATGGCTTCGTTATCAGGAATTGTAAATCTTTTGACGTTTTGACTTTGCAGACATTATAACGTACTTTAGCTTGGTTAGGTCTAAGCTTGAATATGGATCTTTGATATGGAGTCCGATTTACAAGCAGTATATTGATGTTGTTGATAAACTTCAAAAGGAATTTTTAAAATTTTTATGTTTAAAGATCGATGGCATATATCCTACTAGAGGTACAGAATACAACATCCTTCTTCATAAATTTGGCATTCAATCCTTAGAACAACGGCGTCAGCAATCAGCAGTTATAGTTTTATAAAAATTACTGCATAATTTAATAGACTGCCCTACAATACTTTCACAAATACAAACATCAAGGTATAATGTTCCTTTTTTATGTCAAAGAGCTCAAACAAACTTATTGTCGAAAGCGCCTGTCAAAATGATGTGTGTGAATGCGAATAAAATAGCCGATGTATGTGACATATTCTTATATAGCATAGGTGAATTGAAGTGCAAATTGCGTGCTCACTTTTGATTTATCTTACGTTTCTTATTTTTAAGCTGTAACTATATTTATTATTTACCTCATGGTGATTTTTTTTATAGTAGTTTGCTCTGTAAATGGTGTTAAACTGTTGGGCAATAAACGCTTATTATTATTATTATTATTATTATCATACTAAAACATTCCTGCATGTAGAGTGTGGATCGGATTGAAACGAGGTAGTTGATCTCTAATAGGCGCAATGTCGGAACCTTGGGGAACACCTGCGTTGAGATCGTGACATAGTCAATTACGACGCGTATCTTGCGGACAGAGAGGAAGTTAGCTAACCAAGCTTTACTGGGAGGCCACGTGATGGAAGTTCGTATAAGAAGCTAACATGCTGCAGCTGATCGAAAGCTTTCGTGATGTCAAAAGCAACGACATGAGCCTCACCATATCACTAGATGAGATCACTCCACAGCTGTGCTCCCGATTTACAGTATATTCAGATAAGAGATAGACCGGACATAAACAAGACCACGTGATCATCGAACGCTGTAACATTCGACAGGGACGTATTAAGAGTCACGCAGTACATATTTTAGATAGTAGATGCTGCTTTGCGTAACTTTGTAGTAAATTAGCACAATTCGATGTGTATACGATTG
This sequence comes from Acanthoscelides obtectus, assembly GCA_963669975.1. NCBI lineage: Eukaryota > Metazoa > Arthropoda > Insecta > Coleoptera > Chrysomelidae > Acanthoscelides > Acanthoscelides obtectus. Next base: position 6,000,157 of record CAVLJG010000005.1, read on the forward strand.
GTGATGGATATAGGATCATGTGGGGGTGGGGTAAGAAATATATAATGATGTAATTATACATAAGGGTTTCAAAATTTTCGCTTCGATTTCCAGCTTCGGATGCTGCCTGATGTTTGGTGAAATACAGTCGAATATAATCTCAAAATGGCGTTTAAATTAGCCTAAATTAAAAATAATCGTATATCTCTTAAAATTGCTTTTAGAATATTGATTAGTATATTTTTTGATTTCTGGGTAAATATGTAACCAAATTAAAACGTTCAAAACGTAAAAAAATGTGCATGGTTGAACATTGTCAGAAAGTAGATTCTTGAATAGGTTTTGCCAAAATGGGTTCAAAAATGTCAATAATTAATTAAAAAATACAGTAGCTTTATAATTACTTATAACTTACCGAATTTGATGAACGACATCTTTTATTGGAAAGATGAGCTTGATGAGCTTTCATCATCGCTACTGCGTGAAGCACCAACGTCAATAATGAATGGCTCGACTTGTTCCTCTAAAATATTGTCCAGTTCCCACATTCTCTTTTCAACTTTGTCTTTCACGTGCTTAATACAGTTTTCCCATTTTTGCGCTGTTATTAATTCTAGTGCTTCTTTGAAAAGTCCTTTGAGGTCACAAAATTTAAAAGTTGTATTGTGCTTAGCTATATAATTTTTAACCTCTGCCCATATGAGCTCAATGGGATTGAGCTCGCAATGGTATGGAGGTAAACGGAGCACAGTTTTATTTTGACTTGCTGCCATTTCGTCAATGGCGTATTTTTGATATTCCGCCTTGTGATCCTTGACAATTCTTAATAATTGTACTTTCAGCATTGCTTCTTCAAAGTTGATATTTTTCGAGCGGAGCCAATTTTGAACATCAACTTTCCTTGAAGCCGTTGTTGGGACCTTCTCCATTCTTCGAGAATGATAAGGCGCATTATCCAACACAATTACTGCGTTTTCCTCTAAGTTCGGTAAAATTTTTGAAAACCACTGTTCAAACGATTCGCCATTCATTTCCTCGTGGTAATCTCCAGTTTTCTTAGACTCAAAGCACCACAGACCGTCAACAACAAATCCATCCTCACTGCCAATATGGCAGATAATGAGCCTTTTCCCTTTACCTGGAAATCGAAGTACTAACTGGTGTAGATTTATTTCAATAAGCGAACCGTTTTCAAATGTTTTCATCACATTCAACGAAATAACATTGAGATATGAGTATCAGATTGCTATAATTGGGATTATTTAGTCATATTGAAAGAAAGAATATTGAACGTCGTATGATTACTCAGCGCTTCACAATTTAATTTAAAGTTATAAACCTTTAAAAAATGAATGATCAGGAACCTGAAATACGCGCAAATATTAATATTAACAAATTATAACTTTATAAAGCTTAAAGTATGAATTAAAATGATTAGAAATATTAGGAACGGTACACAATATAAAACTTAGTAACTTTTTTTAAGTTTATAATATTCGACATATTTTAAGATTACATTAAAAAAATATTGAAATATCGAAAACACATAAAAACATGGCTTAAAAAAGTTCTATCAAATGAAAATGACAAAACATCCACGCATTTTATCGAAAGTTATAAAAGTTTTGTTACTTGTAATATGTTTTATCTGCCCCCTGGAATTAATGTTTAGAACCTTGTTCCCAAAGGTTTGAAAAACATCCGATTGTTGTCTATTACTCGTATTTACCTGCTGGATTTTTTAATCCGGTGGACAGTCCATCTAGAAAGGCCCTCCTGGATGAAGTTACAGAATCATCAACCCATACTTTACTTGTAGTGTGTACCTGCGTTTACCCACGTTTCATCAAGGTAATAAATCTTCCTGTTTTGATTTCTATATTTCCCAATTTTTGTTAAATAATCCCTCCTCCATAGCACAATTTCTTCTCTATCCAGTAGTAAACTATTACGACCCCGTTTTTTCCATTTGAAATTTAAATGCTTCAGTAACGCATGGAAAGTTGATCGTTTGAAATTTGGCAACGTTGTATCTCTATTTACCTCCTGCAGTACTTTATCTATAGTAGGTATTTCATTCCTAAAGAAGAATTCATGCACTTTCCTCCTAATCGCATGCTTATCAGCTTCATCCAATGATTTAACAATACTTTTGCGATGTTTACTGGTCATTGGCTCAGAAAAGGTGTGATTTTTTTTGTATTGTCTTAACACATTAAACACTGATGCGCGACACACCCCAACTTTGTGAGAAACCTGCACAACAATTTCTTTGATGGTTGATGCCTCGTTCTCCTCGCGCTCGATCTTATATATATTCAAAATGACCTCTTTCATTTCTGCACTCAGGTGTCTTTTTTTAGAGCGTTTCCTAGGTGGACTACAGGAGTTCACAACTTCATCGGCAGTATCTGTACTACTCGGCATTTTGCGCAAGCAGTTGATAACAATAACAATCAATAACAAGGTATAACAATAACAACGACAAACTCAACAACTTAATAAGATAACAAACGAAAACGTCCAAAGAAATATCAAATTGCAATGATGCACACGTCATACGTAACACGTCTGAACCTGAATGTGACTCTGCCTTGATACGACTGCTCTGCCGCTCGGCATAGGCATTTAATTGCGAATTGACCAATGAGGGCTCCTGTTTTACGTCGAGACGGCGGCGTTAGCGTGAAAATCACCCGAACCTTTTGTTTACATCCGGTCTATCTCTTATCTGAATATACTGTATGCACCTGTACATCACTTTACTCATAACTAGAAAACACAGCCATAATAATAAAAAATGAAAAACTAAAGGTATTGGATGTAGGCTTCGTCCAGAATTTTATGCCTTACGGTGCGATTTCAAAACAAGCGAAAGCGTCTTTCGTGAGTACATTTGACGACATGACGTGCGATTAGTAGGAATTACTCCATTGTTACTAGTGGTAATTTAACCACGAACCAGGATGAAAAAACGCAACAAAAAGAGGAGTTTAGTAACGAACGCGGAATGTATTTAAATAATTAACTCGTGATTATATAATAGTTAAGTAAGAAAGGCCAGCTATTAACTATCATTACTGACACGCTGGTTGGCATCTTAAACGTCTTTTAATGGTGGTATAATCAGTTCTGCCATTTTTTTTCTGCGAAGCATACCTACAACCCAGTGGGTGTATGTAGTACATACATTAAGCCGATGATCACGAAGATCCTTTACAAGGTGTCTCTATCAATGGCAAAAAACGTTTATCAAAAAGCAGCATTTTCACAACCTCGTTAGTATGTTAGTATGTATGGGATAAATCTTTTACCAGGTGTCTCTATCATTTGCAAAAAGCCTCCCAACAAACCACAATAGTTATCCAAAATTCAAGGGCCTAAATTTTTCTAAACGTTCCAAGAAGCATTTACCTGAATACCAACTTTGCCCCTCAGCGACTTCGTATCTCTCATCGTCTCCGAGATCCCGGATCTCCTATTTATGAAATGTCACTGTCTCACTATACATTTTTCGTGTCAGAATTTAAAGCTGGAGGGCAACAGACGAAACGTCGCATTGGAATACTGATTTTGCCACCTTGTAGAGAGGAAAAGTGGCCATGTTAACGTGCAATTTTTTTTAAATCCCTCTACAAATAAAACAAAAGTTGAAACGATTTTTCTAAACGTTCCAAGAAGCATTTACCTAAATACCAGCTTTGCATCTCAGCGACTTCCTATCTATCACCGTCTCCGAGATCCCGGATCTCCTATTTATGAAATGTCACTGTCTCACTATACATTTCTCGTGTGAGAATTTAAAGCCCTATTCTGTGCTGGAGGGCAACAGACGAAACGTCGCATTGGAATACTGATTTTGCCACCTTGTAGAGAGGAAAAGTGGCCATGTTAACGTGCATTTTTTTTTAAATCCCTCTACAAATAAAACAAAAGTTGAAACGATTTTTCTAAACGTTCCAAGAAGCATTTACCTAAATACCAACTTTGCCCCTCAGCGACTTCGTATCTCTCACCGTCTCCGAGATCCCGGATCTCCTATTTATGAAATGTCACTGTCTCACTATACATTTCTCGTGTGAGAATTTAAAGCCCTATTCTGTGCTGGAGGGCAACAGACGAAACGTCGCATTGGAATACTGATTTTGCCACCTTGTAGAGAGGAAAAGTGGCCATGTTAACGTGCATTTTTTTTAAATCCCTCTACAAATAAAACAAAAGTTGAAACGATTTTTCTAAACGTTCCAAGAAGCATTTACCTGAATACCAAATTTGCATCTCAGCGACTTCGTATCTCTCACCGTCTCCGAGATCGCGGATCTCCTATGTATGAAATGTCACTGTCTCACTATACATTTTTCGTGTCAGAATTTAAATCCCTATTCTGTGCTGGAGGGCAACAGACGAAACGTCGCATTGGAATACTGATTTTGCCAACTTGTAGAGAGGAAAAGTGGCCATGTTAACGTGCATTGTTTTTTAAATCCCTCTACAAATAAAACAAAAGTTGAAACGATTTTTCTAAACGTTCCAAGAAGCATTTACCTAAATACCAACTTTGCCCCTCAGCGACATCGTATCTCTCACCGTCTCCGAGATCCCGGATCTCCTATTTATGAAATGTCACTGTCTCACTATACATTTTTCGTGTCAGAATTTAAATCCCTATTCTGTGCTGGAGGGCAACAGACGAAACGTCGCATTGGAATACTGATTTTGCCACCTTGTAGAGAAGAAGGCCATGATAACGTGCATTTTTTTAGATCCCTCCACAAATAAAACAAAAGTTGAAACGATTTTTCTAAACGTTCCAAGAAGCATTTACCTAAATACCAACTTTGCATCTCAGCGACTTCGCATCTCTCACCGTCTCCGAGATCCCGATGGCGAGTGTCGAATTTGAGACACCCGATATACGCTTGTAACCCCTATAGCCCCACAGTAAACGTGAAATGATATCGCTTCACCTTATAGCATCACCATATGGCCTGGGTATGAGCGTTGTGTGGAACATCTTCATCAAGAGGCACAGTAAGTCAAGCGCTGGTATTGTAAATAAAGAGGCATATAATGGGCTTGAGAGGAAAGAGAGATATTGCTACGGCGGGCCTCGGCTGGACCGGTGTGAAGCATGAAGCTCGTTATGTGTGAGGAAACGACTGGATGCGTGGGCGACCGACACAATATGGGATGCTGGATTAGCGAATGGGAGAGATGGTACGATGGAAGAAGCAGACGGAGATTATGTGTGCGATACAGGGGTGGAGGTGCTTGTGTTTTCAGCATTGAAACAATGTGTTGTCGAGTAGTTTGCCTCTATAGTTCCCACGCATTTGCTTATGAGGTATAAATACAACTAAACTGAATCCAAATTCAAGTTGAGATGTACATAATAACAGTTAGCGCGTGATCTCTCGGTAACATTGGGGACAACGCCTCTTATTAGTCAAATCGCCATTAAATTTCAAGCGGTCGCCTGGCGGAATGATGCGCGGGACAGGGGCAGGGCAGGCAGAGTTGCATTCAGGCCACCGACCGTCGCGTGTATCACTGCGTCCTCGTGTTTTCGTATTCACCTTGCTCGGTTGTTGCTGTTGTTGTTGTTAAGTGTATTTGAGTAATTTGTTAAGTTTCTGTTTCTGTTAAATACAGTCATCTTTGTTTTACAACACGTTGGTGGTATTCCATCATTCGGAGTTAGCCCTGAATGCGGCCCTGTACGCCGTCCTTTCTTTTGGCAATCACGCATCCATTCTATCTTGGGTATAAATACACTAGTTTCTGTTTGTTATTGTTATTCCTCGTTATTACCAATCCTGAACATGTCCAGTACAGATACTGCTGACGAGGCTGTAGGCTACTCCCTTAGCCCTCCTAGAAAGCGATAAAAAAGAGACATCTTAGCGTAGACATGAAAGACGTCATATTGAATACATTCAAGATAGAGCGGAAGGAAGACGAATCATAAACTAACCCGAAAATAGCGTGGCAGATAAAATTGGGGTATGCCAAGCGACAGTGTACAATGTTTTGAACGAGCATAAGAAAAAGCATGCCTTTTCCAAGCCAATGACGGGTAAAAATCGCAAAAGTATCATAAGATCGTTGGATGGCGCTGACAAGCATGCGATTCGGAGGAAAGTGCACGAGTTCTTCCTCAGAAACGAAATACCGACAGTTGATAAAGTACTACGGGAGGTTAACGAGGATGCTATGTTACCAAATTTCAAACGTTCGACTATTCATAAACTTTTGAAGCATCTTAATTTCGAATGCAAGAAACGAGGCCGTAACAGCTTACTTATGGATCGAGAAGAAATTGTTCTGTGGAGGAGAGAGTACCTGACCAAAATTAAATCATTCAGGGATCAGCACAGGAAGATCTATTACCTGGACGAAACCTGGATTAACGCTGGGCACACTACTCCGAAGGTATGGGTTGACAAAACTGTGACTTCATCCTGAAGGGCATTTCTAGATGGACTGTCGACCGGATTGAAAAATCCAGCAGGTAAATAGATCGAAGTAGTTCACGGTATCAATTTTTGCGCACAATCTTCGTACCTACAAGACGTGCATGTGTACTTAGCGGATTTTATCTTTCTAGGCAAAGGAAAAAGGCTCATTATTTGCCACATTGGGGGTGTAGATGGCTTCGTGGATGACGGCTTATAGTCTTTTGAGTAAAAAAAAAACACTGATTACCATGAAGAGATGAGAGATGAATGGGGAAGCATTCGAGAAGTGTTTTTCAGGCATTTTACCACGTCTCGAAGACAATTCTGTCGTTGTTTTGGATAATGCTCCCTATCATTCTCGCAAAATAAAAAAAATCCCAACTTCAGCTTCTAGGAAAGCAGACATTCAGAGCTGGCTCCGTTCCAAATATATAACTTTCGACCCTTCCGTACTGAAATTACAACTATTAGATATTGTGAAACAACACAGACCAAGACATGATAAATATGTCACAGATGAAACGGCCAAAGCACACCACAAAACAGTACTCCGTTTGCCGCCTTTCCACTGTGAGCTCAACCCCATTGAGCTCATATGGGCAGATGTTAAGAATTTTGTTGCTGCACATAATACAACATTTAAACTTTCTGATATGCAAGAGCTGTTCAGAATTGCTATACATAGGGTCACACCAGAAAGATGGCAAAAATGTGTGCAGCATGTTCAGGAGAAAGTGGAGGTAGCAATGTGGGAGCTGGACAACATAATTGAGAGAGATTTTGAATCCATCATCGTAAACATTAATGACGATAGCTCTTCAAGTGAGTCTGAGTAAGTTTCGCGTTTTTGTTTTGTCACAGAATACATATTATGGGAATCCTAGTTATAGTGAAATATTAACTTACAGATAAACTACAGACAATGCAAGTCCGAAGTGCACCTTCAAAATCTATTTTCAATTGATTGAACAACCTTATATTTATTCCATGTACAAAAGTGTCATCTCTACCCCTCGTTGACTACGGATTGTGAGCAGCTGGTTACCTCTGGTATGTGTTTCTCCATGTTGTCTAGTTTGAAAAATCTGTAGAAAAACTAAGCACCCCTTCAAGAATAAAAATTTGCGACACCCTTAACTATCACTACTTCACTATATTAGATAATTTCGTTAAATACTATCATCTTTGTTTTACAACACTTTATTGGTAGTCCATCATTCGGAGGTAGCCCTGAATGCGGCCCTGTATGCCGTCCTTGCTTTTGGTAATCACGCATCCATTCTATCTTGGGTGTAAATACACTTTATATGTATAGTCTGCTATTGACCCTTCGCAGTGACCGAATCTATTGGTAGATGGCGCTTCGCGCTGTCTTATTCCGAAGTCAATCTACCTGACACCTTTTTTACTTCCTACGCCTCTGGGCGAGGAACTATCGTAATCGCGAAGATTCTCGAAAACGAGGTAATAAGCCGCTTTTCTAGAAAAGTAGGATATGTATCACGAAAATTAAAATTTCACAAAATAGTCTAGTCTATTTAAAAGATTTATATTCGATCGAAACTCAGCTGCAGATGTTCACTTAAGTAGGATATACCTTAAACGTCTACGTCACAAACGATAGAAAACAAATCTATCACATCTTTAATTTAGTGGCAAATGAATGGAAAATAAGTGCTTTGTAATGATAGATCGTCTGTGATACCATATATGCAATATTTACAACTCCCTGCAATGGCCAACCTCCCAGTTGAATCATTCATAACAAAAAAGTAGGATGCGGTAGATATCGTATTCTGTAATTCAGTTCCTACAGTATATTCAGATAAGAGATAGACCGGACATAAACAAGACCACGTGATCATCGAACGCTGTAACATTCGGCAGGGACGTATTAAGAGTTACGCAGTACATATTTTAGATAGTAGAAGCTGCTTTGCGTAACTTTGTAGTAAATTAGCACAATTCGATGTGTATACGATTGGTGATCGATATAGGATCATGTGGGGGTGGGGTAAGAAATATATAATGATGTAAATATACATAAGGGTTTCAAAATTTTCGCTTCGATTTCCAGCTTCGGATGCCGCCTGATGTTTGGTGAAATACAGTCGAATATAATCTCAAAATGGCGTTTAAATTAGCCTAAATTAAAAATAATCGTATATCTCTTAAAATTGCTTTTAGAATATTGATTAGTATATTTTTTGATTTATAGGTAAATATGTAACCAAATTAAAACTTTCAAAACGTAAAAAAATGTGCATGGTTGAACATTGTCAGAAAGTAGATTCTTGAATAGGTTTTGCCAAAATGGGTTCAAAAATGTCAATAATTAATTAAAAAATACAGTAGCTTTATAATTACTTATAACTTACCGAATTTGATGAACGACATCTTTTATTGGAAAGACGAGCTTGATGAGCTTTCATCATCGCTACTGCCTGAAGCACCAACGTCAATAATGAATGGCTCGACTTGTTCCTCTAAAATATTGTCCAGTACCCACATTCTCTTTTCAACTTTGTCTTTCACGTGCTTAATACAGTTTTCCCATTTTTGCGCTGTTATTAATTCTAGTGCTTCTTTGAAAAGTCCTTTGAGGTCACAAAATTTAAAAGTTGTATTGTGCTTAGCTAAATAATTTTTAACCTCTGCCCATATGAGCTCAATGGGATTGAGCTCGCAATGGTATGGAGGTAAACGGAGCTCAGTTTTATTTTGACTTGCTGCCATTTCGTCAATGGCGTATTTTTGATATTCCGCCTTGTGATCCTTGACAATTCTTAATAATTGTACTTTTAGCACTGCTTCTTCAAAGTTGATATTTTTCGAGCGGAGCCAATTTTGAACATCAACTTTCCTTGAAGCCGTTGTTGGGACCTTCTCCATTCTTCGAGAATGATAAGGCGCATTATCCAACACAATTACTGCGTTTTCCTCTAAGTTCGGTAAAATTTTTGAAAACCACTGTTCAAACGATTCGCCATTCATTTCCTCGTGGTAATCTCCAGTTTTCTTAGACTCAAAGCACCACAGACCGTCAACAACAAATCCATCCTCACTGCCAATATGGCAGATAATGAGCCTTTTCCCTTTACCTGGAAATCGAAGTACTAACTGGTGTAGATTTATTTCAATAAGCGAACCTTTTTCAAATGTTTTCATCACATTCAGCGAAAAAACATTGAGACATGAGTATCAGATTGCTATAATTGGGATTATTTAGTCATATTGAAAGAAAGAATATTGAACGTCGCATGATTACTCAGCGCTTCACAATTTAATTTAAAGTTATAAACCTCTAAAAAATGAATGATCAGGAACCTGAAATACGCGCAAATATTAATATTAACAAATTATAACTTTATAAAGCTTAAAGTATGAATTAAAATGATTAGAAATATTAGGAACGGTACACAATATAAAACTTAGTAACTTTTTTTAAGTTTATAATATTCGACATATTTTAAGATTATATTAAAAAATTATTGAAATATCGAAAACACATAAAAACATGGCTTAAAAAAGTTCTAACAAATGAAAATGACAATAAAACATCCACGCATTTTATCGAAAGTTATAAAAGTTTTGTTACTTGTAATATGTTTTATCTGCCCCCTGGAATTAATGTTTAGAACCTTGTTCCCAAGGTTTGAAAAACATCCGATTGTTGTCTATTACTCGTATTTACCTGCTGGATTTTTTAATCCGGTGGACAGTCCATCTAGAAAGGCCCTCCTGGATGAAGTTACGGAATCATCAACCCATACTTTACTTGTAGTGTGTCCTGCGTTTACCCATGTTTCATCAAGGTATTAAATCTTCCTGTTTTGATTTCTATATTTCCCAATTTTTGTTAAATAATCCCTCCTCCATAGCACAATTTCTTCTCTATCCAGTAGTAAACTATTACGACCCCGTTTTTTCCACTTGAAATTTAAATGCTTCAGTAACGCATGGAAAGTTGATCGTTTGAAATTTGGCAACGTTGTATCTCCATTTAACTCCTGCAGTACTTTATCTATAGTAGGTATTTCATTCCTAAAGAAGAATTCGTGCACTTTCCTCCTAATCGCATGCTTATCAGCTTCATCCAATGATTTAACAATACTTTTGCGATGTTTACTGGTCATTGGCTCAGAAAAGGTGTGATTTTTTTTGTATTGTCTTAACACATTAAACACTGATGCGCGACACACCCCAACTTTGTGAGAAACCTTCACAACATTTTCTTTGATGGTTGATGCCTCGTTCTCCTCGCGCTCGATCTTATATATATTCAAAATGACCTCTTTCATTTCTGCACTCAGGTGTCTTTTTTTAGAGCGTTTCCTAGGTGGACTACAGGAGTTTACAACTTCATCGGCAGTATCTGTACTACTGGGCATTTTGCGCAAGCAGTTGATAACAATAACAATCAATAACAAGGTATAACTTTAACAACGACAAACTCAACAACTTAATAAGATAACAAACGAAAACGTCCAAAGAAATATCAAATTGCAATGATGCACACGACATACGTAACACGTCTGAACCTGAATGTGACTCTGCCTTGATACGACTGCTCTGCCGCTCGGCATAGGCATTTAATTGCGAATTGACCAATGAGGGCTCCTGTTTTACGTCGAGACGGCGGCGTTAGCGTGAAAATCACACGAACCTTTTGTTTACATCCGGTCTATCTCTTATCTGAATATACTGCAATCTTCATCTAATTATTGTTTTATACAATTTATACTTCTCACGCTTATTTCTCAAACATATGGCAATGATTTTGTTAGGTGCACACACAATTACAATAATCCCCCACTCTCTTATATTCATTTGATATTGAATCACTTGACGTAGCGCTATGGTGAGCAACCTGAGAACTGGTTGATCTGTGGTTTAATTAGGTGGCTTGAGGCTGACTGGATTTGTTTTGTTTGCAATTATTATACACATATGAATGGGGCTTTTGTGCAATTTTTGAAATAATTTATTTAAACACAATAATACAAAAAGTATAACCAGTTTTAACAATAATTCCCTAATCAGTGTTTGCAAACACTGGCCCCGAGAATAACAAGACAATAATCAATATCTATGAACTACAGGTACACTGCAATGTTGCTCATAATTTCAACAAATACATTCATTAACATTTTTACAATCTTTCAATTCTCTAACAAAACTTCTATAGTTATTTGAATCTTTTATACAATGTGGTAAATTATTAAATTTCTTAATTGCGTCTGTGATCGGATTTTTTAAACCTATGTTAGTTCTTGTGGAAATTTGATAAACATTATTTAGTGATCTTGTTTGGTGATCATGCACGTTATGGTAGAACCTAATATTTATGTTACTTTTTTAGTAGATTATTTATAATTTTATAAACAAGTTTACATTGTTCCACCTCCAATAACACTCTTAATTTGTTTAAATTTAAATTTGAATAAAGTGTATTAGAACTTGTAAGCCAATCAAAATTAAACAATATTTTCAGAACTTTATTTTGTAAAACTTGAGCTTTATTAAAATTAACTTCACCGCACATACCCCATACTGGCAAGAGGTACCTAAAATGTGTAAGAAAGAAGGCATTATAAATTTGAAATTTGCTTTTGCTGGACAAATAATCTCGACTCTTATATAAGGCAGATAGCATTGAAACTATTTTATCACAAATTCCATTTACGTGAAGTGACCAATTTAAACTTTCATCTATTAGTAATCCCAAATATTTAATACATGACACTTTTTCTAGCGCTATATTATTTATGTTAATATTTAGACTATTGCTAACTATCTTATTTTTTTGTTTAAATATAATGTATTTTGTTTTTTCAATGTTAATTTTTAATCTATTCGAAAACAGCCATTTAAGATAACTATTCAGGTCATCATTAATAAGATTCGTTAAAGCAATTTCGCCTGTTCCAGTATATACCAGTACAGTGTCATCTGCAAAGGTAAAATATCTTCCCCTCAGATTGGCCAACTTGAGATTCAGTACATAAAGACTGTATAACAGAGGTCCAAGAACTGACCCCTGTGGTACTCCATAGGTGCTAGATAACCATTCACTATCAATGTCTCCAAGCTTTATGTACTGTTTTCTGTCATATAAATAAGACTTAATCAAGCTGTACGAAACCACCTCTAAATCCCATTTTAAACAATTTATCTAAAAGAATGTCTATGCTTACTACGTCAAAAGCTTTTTTTAGGTCAATGAAAACAGCTACAACTATTTGTTGTTTATCTAGAGCCATTGAAGTGTAGTCCACAAAATCAACAACCGCACTAAGTGTGCTACTGTTCGTTATAAAACCATATTGAAATTCATCAATCAATATATTGTGAGTAACAATGAAAGATAACATTCTTTTTTTTATTAATTTTTCTATAATCTTAGAGAATACACACACCACTGAAATAGGCCTGTAATTGTTCATACATTTAATATCTCCCGACTTAAAAAGTGGGGTTATTTTAATTATTTTCAATTCTGATGGAAATATTCCTTTTTGTATAGTTTCATTGATTAATCGTACTAAAACAGGTATTAAGTATTCTCCAAGATTATTTACATCCTTAACCGTGATACCGTCATATCCAGGTGCTGAGTTTATTTTTAGTTCTTTCACAACTTCCAACAACTCTTCTTTATTAGTCAATGTTATCGAAATAGAATCTTCGTTGTGAACCTCACCAACAGAAATAAACTCATTCAACTGCTGAATCTCTGCTTCCAAATTTTCAACAATTGATCCACCGACCCGAGAAAAGTATTTATTTAAATTGCTTGCAATATCAAGTTGAGTGTTAATAATGTTATTTTCAGTTACTAGTTGATCAATTTCAACAATGTAAGTCAAACCCAACTAGTAAAAACGTTTAGATCAGCTGTGGCATGCTGCTCCCTTATGATCACATTCATCCTATGGCCTCCCAGAGAAACTTTGTTGACTTATTAGACTTAGTATATTTTAAAGAATTGTTACATTTGCAATAAACTTTAAAGAGATCTCAGAATGATCCAAATATTTTACGTGGAGCGAAAAGGGTTGCCAACAAACGTGATTATGAAAAAAAAAAACGGGTCGTAAAATTTCTCCCAAGAATTAATTTGCATTTATGCGTCATTCTCTGAATAATTTTCTTTTCTATCATGCATTTTATTTCCTACAAACAATATGGAAGCAATTCATATAAACTGCCATTAATCCATTCCTGTCCCACTTGTTATAATCCGAACTAACGCGGATGTGTACCGCAAACACCAATTTATTTAGTGCCAGTTTGCATTAATAAAGCCGTTTTGAATTTATTCACTAATGTTACTAAATATATTACGTTCTATTCATTGTGAGTTAATTGAAATATATTAATGCTAATCCGACTGAGGACTCTTTGTTGATAATTTAAATCGTTTAATCACCGTGACGTTAAATAATTGATAATCTAGTGAGTATTTGGTCGGATTTTAATCAGATTTCTAATCTGAGCGAATAAATATAGAGCCCTGGGTGTGGGCATATTTTAATATATTCGATCAAATAGTATACTAAGCGACATCAATCCGAACACCCAGTTTAAATGGTTTTATTTTAATAAAATTTTGTATAAGTACTTAATGAAGCATAATAAATGATAAAAATTTCAAAATGATTGCACTGCTTTAAAGCCCTTTGACCTTTAATAATGTGTGGATGCACCCTGATGTGCTACGCATTCTCCAACGCGCCTAGGCATGCTTCTGATCAGGTGGTCGATGTCCTCCTGTGGTATCTCATTCCAGGCAACCACCAACTCCTCTCGAAGTGCTTCTAGAGTCTGAGGAGGACGTTGCAAATTGAGCAATCTCCTACCCATCATATCCCACACGTGCTCAATTGGGGATAAGTCGGGAGATCTTGGTGGCCATGGTAACAATGTGAAAGAAGTCTATTGTGACTCTTGCAACATGTGGTCGGGCATTGTCTTGTTGGAAAGTTGGATCTGCCAGGGTGTCAAGATAGGGTAAAAGATGGGGTTCTCGAACTTCGTGAATATAACGCTGCGCGTTCATGTTGCCTCTGATGAAGATTAAAGGTGACCTGGAACCATAAGCTATAGCACCCCAAACCATAACTCCAACAGTGTGATGAATATGTCTTTCAACAAAAAACTGTGGATTCCTCCTTTCACCACGTCGCCTTCTAACCCTGGCACGACCATCGTGCATGCCTAAACAAAATCGAGACTCGTAACTAAAGACAATACTGTTCCATTCCTGATCCCAGAGTGACCGTTGTCTGCACCACTCAAGGCGATTACGACGTCGTTCTCGAGGACCCAGTGTGGCCGGTATGAAAACAAGCCAAAACTTCTCATTCGTCGGTAAACACTTCGCATGCCAATAGGTCTTCCGTGTTCTGCAAACCATTCATTTGCAATGGACCTGGTAGTGGAGAAACGGTCCCTTAAGGCCAATAATCTTAGGCGGCGATCTTCACGGTCTGTTGTTCTACGGCGGCGTCCAGTGCCCCTTGCTCTTTGCGTACGGCCTTCTCGAAGCCATACCTGACAACACCTAACCACAGTGTCTATACTTCTTTGCACTCTAACTGCAATTGCCCGAAAAGAAAGTCCAGCTTCCCGAAGTCCCACTATACGGCCCCTATCAAACTCACTAAGTTGACGAAATCGTACAGGTCTCCGTACTCTAGGCATCGTAACCGATCGTAAAGGATGTCAAGAACCAAAATCCGCCCACGTTGATTCTTTACTGCGGCTGAAATATTCATTTTTAGAGCGTTAGTGAATTAAAAAAAAAGCAGTATAAAAACCGGAATGTCCAACTGATAAGGCTGAAAATTTTGTCACTTGTTATTTACAGTAAGATAAATACATTCACCAACTTTTATTCAAATAAAACCATTTAAACTGGGTGTTCGGATTTATATGTCACTTAGTATATTTTTTATCATTCTTACCAAGGGCAAATATACGGAGAAATCTATGTGTAAGATCTGCCTGACGGGAACGTAGAATTACTGAGGTTAGAAGTTTATGAATAAATTACCGCCAAAATTGATATACACCGCCCCCACTTCATATAACCCCCACCCCAATCATTTACTCTGCAAAAAAAATTTCAAAAATGATCACGAGATTTGTTTTTCGTTATTTGCCTTGTCTCCACTGGACCAATTTTCAAAAACTTTTTCGACTGATATGGTTTTTTGAGACGAAGACTTCATGTACCACCCAAGAAATATATCTCTTTTCGAAATGTTTCGCGATCACGATACTTCCTTGTCAGTAAGAATCCTCATAAAATTTCGTATTTGTTGATTAATGACCCCGAATCATATTCGCAGCGTAATAAAAATCTCGGTAAGCGCTTTCCAGGATCAAGTAGCCTGCGTATCCCTTCAAACAGACCCTGCGGGAGGCGACACTCCACCCGTAGATATCATCTAGCAAGCCTTGGCATTTTGACGTTCGTTATTATGATGGAACATGCTCTCGTGCTCAGATACCATCAAAGCTATATGGGCGTAGACAAACAACAACTTTTAAAGGGTTTTGGGAGCGTTCAGTGAACATAAAGCGGTCCAGGGCCATTTCGCAGAATAGCAGTAGTTATTGGATATCTTTGTCAGTTTGACAGCAGCTTCCACTAGTATGTTGATTAATGTATACTGAGTGACATATAAAAGGCAATGATAAGGAGTATTTATTGAATTTTTATAAAACCTTGTTAACATATAAACGCTTTTTTCATATCAGGATCCGAACAATACGAGTATGAACATGTTTACTTAATATTCACTGATTTTTCTGCGTTGATTCCAGTCGTTTCATTGGATTGTCATGCCTAGAGTTCGCAGACGCAGGTTTTGTGTCATTTCAGTGAACACACGCGAAAATTGCGTCATCCAAATGGCGAAACAACAGCCGAGTCGTCCCGAGCACGACACCAACCGAGGATTCCCGAACAGCTCTCCCCACCACCCGAGCCACATATAAATATGAGCTAAGACCGCAGGGATGTCAGTAGGTCTCAGGACTCCAGACTGTGAAGATCTTCTGAATATACCAACCACACTGTTGGCCAAACGACAAGTAAAAATGTTTTACGACGGCCTAACCACCCGAAAATCAACCAAATAATATAAGGGGTTCCTGCATCTGTCCTGAGCATATGTTGGGCATACTCAGGCGCCACATTTAATGAATGGAAGTATAGGGCTCTGAGAACAGTGTGGCGAGAGATAATAAAGTAAAGACTTGTCCCTTTTAAGAGCGAATAGAGATTCTATTTACCCAAGTGGTGGAAGAATAGCGTTCTACTTTCTAGGCTTCTACCCCGTTCATTACAGTGTAAGGGGCTTGACAGTCAAGCCGCATACTTAGCTGAGTAAGCATATAAGGTGGACTTGTTGACTAGCTTCGCATTACCACTACCATTACTATTACACTGGACAACAAATTTTAGTTTTTTAATTGTATCTTGTGGGAAAAGTGCACTTCTTTGTTAATTTTGGGGCGCTGAATGCAAAAATGACAATGAAATAAAAAACATAGTTGCGGTTTAGAAAAAAAACTTTTTATTTTTAAGGATATATTAAAAAAAGTAATAAGATTCATATACTTATAAGAATCACTATATGCGCTGTCTTTTTGCTGTTCTTTTATGGATTGTTTCTGGAGCATCTCTACCAAGAGTCCAACAGTAGTCTGCAAGCATGGAAGGATTCCACTTTCCCTGGTACCTTTTTTCCATTGTTGAAATATCCTGATGAAAACGTTCGCCGTGCTCATCACTTACGGCTCCGCAATTGTCAGGAAAAAAGTCCAGGTGTGAGTGTAGGAAATGTATCTTAAGAGACATATTACAGCCCATCTTTTGACACGATGACAGCATATTTTTGACAAGAGTTTTATAGTTGTCGGCTTTTCTATTTCCCAAGAAATTAGTGACCACCAGACGGAAATCATTCCAAGCAGTTTTTTCAATACCTGTTAAAGTGTTGTCAAACTGTGTATCTTTCAAAATATTTCGAATCTGTGGCCCAACAAAAATACCTTCTTTAACCTTTGCCTCACTTAGTCTTGGAAATTTCTGACGCAGGTATTGAAAAGCTGACCCATCTCTATCTAATGCCTTGACAAGGTTTTTCATTAGGCCCAACTTGATATGCAGTGGTGGTAATACATTTTTTTTCGAATCTACTAATGGCATATGCTGTACATTTTTTTGACCTGGCTCTAGGAATTGACGAACAGGCCAGTTTTGTCTGGTGTAATGAAGTGCCTTTGTCTCTCTGTCCCATTCACACAAAAAACAGCAAAACTTTGTGTAGCCTAGCTGCAGCCCAAGTAAAAGTGCAACAACCTTCAAATCGCCACAAATATGCCATTGGTGCTCATCGTATTTTATGCATGTCAATAGGTACTTCATATTGTCATATGATTCTTTCATGTGAACTGCATACCCTACAGGGAGATATGGTAAAATATTTCCAATATGCAATAATATACTGCCTTTAAACTCAATGTTGAACTGTCTATAAACAATCTCCATTCTTCTGGGTTATAGTTTATATTTAAAGCCGCCAGTAAGCCGTTAATGTTACTGCAGAAAACCAAGTTATTCTCCATATTGAAAAATGGTTCTAAGCCTTTGTGGCGTTTACGAAAAACACATACCGAAACATCGTCTTCTAACAAGTTCCACTGCTGCAGTCTTGATCCAAGTAACTCTGCCTTACATTTTGGAAGTTCTAAATCTCTTACAAGATCATTTAATTCTGACTGTGTTATTTTGTGCGGTTGGTGGCATGACGTGCTCGGTATAAAATCAGGATCTCTTGACGTTGATGGCATATCTTCTTCCTGACGAATCACTCGATCGCCATGATCTGATTCGTTTTCTGATTCGCAAGTGTAGGATTCTGGGGGTTTTGGAATAGGATTTTCGTCACTGTGAGGCACAGGTCTCATCGCAGATGGTATGTTTGGGTAGTTAATAACCGATTTTTTTTTCTTGGACATACCTGTGGCTTGTCCAACACAAGGTACCATGCAAAAGTAACAATCATTAATATGATTTGTAGGCTCTCTCCAAACCATTGGGACAGCAAAGCGCATAGACCGTTTTTTGCCATTTAACCAGCTCCTCAGACTTGAAGCACATGTATTACAGCAGATGTGGGGTGCCCACTGTTTGTCTTGATCACCTAGTTTACAACCGAAATAAAGCTGATATGCCTTTGTTATTAGTGGAGTAATAGACCGTCTCTGAGACGCAAAAGTCACATCACCACACACGTAACAAAACTGGTCTGGATTGTTTACACACTTTCGAGACATCTTGCATGAACGCTGTCAGCCAACTGAGCGAAAAATGGCTAATATAAAACAATATAATGTACACGTATGTATAACGTAACACAATCATGCCGATTACATCATCTTTCCTTGCCGAATATAAAAATGTAGCACGTGCATTCTTGTGAATTACAGTATATTAACACTGTCACAGCAGGAACACATTTAATTACCGTATATCTAAAACTTGAACTAATATTGAAAAAATAAGTTTCATTCCGGTTTTAGCACATTAAAAATAGTAATATTTTGTTGATTTTATTTAGGATATTTTTTGGCTGTTGATCAGTGTTATTAACTCTGTGCTTTTTCGTTACCTTTTGGTTCCGTTCGCCCTACACCCATGGCTGAGATGCATGGTTTAAACAAACAGCGCATCATGTATACCTTGTACTCGCTCCTTCTTCTCAAACGTCTTATTTCTCAGCGACGGACGTGGTGTCATTGTTTTTGAAGATGGATTACCGCGTAGGAACAACAGGTTCCACCTTTAAGGCGTTGGGCTGGACATCTGTGGAATCCGGGTGAAAATTGCCGCTCATTGTTGAAAAAAAGAATAACAAACAGCAGGAATGCAGTCATTCGGAATACGAAATGACTGCTTGAATGCGTCGGGTGAAGATGTACTGGGCTGATCAAGAGTTGTGGGCTTTTATGTTACAATTGTGTAGTCGTTTTTAAAAATTATCTCATAGTCCAGGGTTTCGCAAGCTTTTTTCTGTTGAGGCTCCCCGGACGATAAATTATATTTTCATGCCCCCCCCCCCCCCTTTACTTTACAAAAAAAGCACATTATATGATATATACTAAGTGACATATAAATCCGAACATCCAGTTTAAATGGTTTTATTTTAATAAAAGTAGGTGAATGTATTTATCTTATTGTAAATAACAAGTGAAAAAATTTTCAGCCTTATCAGTTGGACATTCCGGTTTTTATACTGCTTTTCTTTAATTCACTAACGCTCTAAAAATGAATATTTCAGCCGCAGTAAAGAATCAACGTTGGCGGATTTTGGTTCTTGACATCCTTTACGATCGGTTACGATGCCTAGAGTACGGAGACCTGTACGATTTCGTCAACTTAGTGAGCTTGATAGGGGCCGTATAGTGTGACTTCGGGAAGCTGGACTTTCTTTTCGGGAAATTGCAGTTAGAGTGCAAAGAAGTGTAGACACTGTGGTTAGGTGTTGTCAGGCATAGCTTCGAGAAGGCCGTACGCAAAGAGCAAGGGGCACTGGACGCCGCCGTAGAACAACAGACCGTGAAGATCGCCGCCTAAGATTATTGGCCTTAAGGGACCGTTTCTCCACTACCAGGTCCATTGCAAATGAATGGTTTGCAGAACACGGAAGACCTATTGGCATGCGAAGTGTTTACCGACGAATGAGAAGTTTTGGCTTGTTTTCATACCGGCCACACTGGGTCCTCCCTTTAACTCGAAAACACCGACGTAGTCGCCTTGAGTGGTGCAGACAACGGTCACTCTGGGATCAGGAATGGAATAGTATTGTCTTTAATGACGAGTCTCGATTTTGTTTAGGCATGCACGATGGTCGTGCCAGGGTTAGAAGGCGACGTGGAGAAAGGAGGAATCCACAGTTTTTTTTTGAAAGACATGTTCGTCACACTGTTGGAGTTATGGTTTGGGGTGCTATAGCTTATTGTTCCAGGTCACCTTTAATCTTCATCAGAAGTAACATGAACGCGCAGCGTTATATCCACGAAGTTCTAGAACCCCATCTTTTACCCTATCTTGACACCCTGGCAGATCCAACTTTCCAACAAGATAATGCCCGACCACATGTTGCAAGAGTCACAATAGACTTCTTTCAACATAATGATGTCACATTGTTACCATGGCCACCAAGATCTCCCGACTTATCCCCAATTGAGCACGTGTGGGATATGATGGGTAGGAGATTGCTCAATTTGCAACGTCCTCCTCAGACTATAGAAGCACTTCGAGAGGAGTTGGTGGTTGCCTGGAATGAGATACCACAGGAGGACATTAACCACCTGATCAGAAGCATGCCTAGGCGCGTTGGTGAATGCGTAGCACATCAGGGTGCATCCACACATTATTAAACGTCAAAGGGCTTTAAAGCAGTGCAATCATTTTGAAATTTTTATCATTTACTTATTATGCTTCATTAAGTACTTATACAAAATTTTATTAAAATAAAACCATTTAAACTGGGTGTTCGGATTTATATGTCACTTAGTATATTCAACAGTATATTGGCCACCGGGAGATTTATATTTTTGAAGGCAGAGTGATGTTATAATCGTAATTTTAAATACATTTGGAATCAATATTAGGTATTTAAAGTTCGTCGTTTCAAAAAGTTCCAATGGCCGATCTATGAACGCGTCTCCACTCAATCAACAATTTGATAAATTAAATAAAAATGGTAACTGAAGTTTGTAAATACACAAACTTACCTTTTAACAGTGAGGCACAATAATTTGACACACTCAAACAGATTTCTTAACAAAACATGTATATCGAAACGTCAAATTTTTCGCAAGTTTGTGGGAATGAATGTCACAGATGCTCATCCGCGCTTGGTAGGTACACAATTGTTTTCTAAGTAATGAATGTTAAGCGCGGCGGGGGTGCGCTCGGATTTCATGTTGTCACTTGTCGAAACTTGTATATATACTAATAAACCCGAACACCCAGTTTAAATGGTTTTATTTTAATAAAATTTTGTATAAGGACTTAATGAAGCATAATAAGTAAATGATAAAAATTTCAAAATGATTGCACTGCTTTAAAGCCCTTTGACCTTTAATAATGTGTGGATGCACCCTGATGTGCTACGCATTCTCCAACGCGCCTAGGCATGCTTCTGATCAGGTGGTCAATGTCCTCCTGTGGTATCTCATTCCAGGCAACCACCAACTCCTCTCGAAGTGCTTCTATAGTCTGAGGAGGACGTTGCAAATTGAGCAATCTCTACCCATCATATCCCACACGTGCTCAATTGGGGATAAGTCGGGAGATCTTGGTGGCCATGGTAACAATGTGACATCATTATGTTGAAAGAAGTCTATTGTGACTTTTGCAACATGTGGTCGGGCATTATCTTGTTGGAAAGTTGGATCTGCCAGGGTGTCAAGATAGGGTAAAAGATGGGGTTCTAGAACTTCGTGGATATAACGCTGCGCGTTCATGTTACCTCTGATGAAGATTAAAGGTGACCTGGAACCATAAGCTATAGCATCCCAAACCATAACTCCAACAGTGTGATGAACATGTCTTTCAATAAAAAACTGTGGATTCCTCCTTTCACCACGTCGCCTTCTAACCCTGGCACGACCATCGTGCATGCCTAAACAAAATCGAGACTCGTCACTAAAGACAATACTGTTCCATTCCTGATCCCAGAGTGACCGTTGTCTGCACCACTCAAGGCGATTACGTCGGTGTTCTCGACTTAAAGGGAGGACCCAGTGTGGCCGGTATGAAAACGAGCCAAAACTTCTCATTCGTCGGTAAACACTTCGCATGCCAATAGGTCTTCCGTGTTCTGCAAACCATTCATTTGCAATGGACCTGGTAGTGGAGAAACGGTCCCTTAAGGCCAATAATCTTAGGTGGCGATCTTCACGGTCTGTTGTTCTACGGCGGCGTCCAGTGCCCCTTGCTCTTTGCGTACGGCCTTCTCGAAGCCATGCCTGACAACACCTAACCACAGTGTCTACACTTCTTTGCACTCTAACTGCAATTGCCCGAAAAGAAAGTCCAGCTTCCGGAAGTCCCACTATACGGCCCCTATCAAACTCACTAAGTTGACGAAATCGTACAGGTCTCCGTACTCTAGGCATCGTAACCGATCGTAAAGGATGTCAAGAACCAAAATCCGCCAACGTTGATTCTTTACTGCGGCTGAAATATTCATTTTTAGAGCGTTAGTGAATTAAAAAAAGCAGTATAAAAACCGGAATGTCCAACTGATAAGGGTGAAAATTTGTTCACTTGTTATTTACAGTAAGATAAATACATTCACCAACTTTTATTAAAATAAAACCATTTAAACTGGGTGTTCGGATTTATGTCACTTAGTATATGTACTGCGATTGACGACGCCTGGTTTTGAAACAGCGGTTGACAGAATAAATGAATATGATGTTTAATTTCTAATTTTATGCGTGTAAAGTAAACATTACATTGTAATGTTATTTCTTAATGATGTTTGTTTACTTTTTTTTTTCTTTGTAAAACGCTTTCTGTCTCCCTTGACATCTCTCTGTGCTACCCTTGGTAGGCGCTCCCCCCTGGTTGGGAATTCCTGTGCATAGTCTGTTGAGCATGAGTCCCTGAAATCTCACAAATGGAGCTTCAGCTACAGGATCATCTGTCAAGAAACTGAAGACTCCTTACGCATACTTGATCTGAATATAATTTCAGCATGACAACTCTTCAGAATTCACTAGTAATCATATTGAGTTTCGGCTTCCCAGCATTTTTTGGTAGTTATACCTAATAGTAATAGTGCTTATAGAAAGAAATTTAAAACAGTTCAATATGGTACGTGTCTGTTAAAATTCCTCGTCCATTCTTGAATAATCGTACGCGTAGGAAGGGAAAGTCACGGACAATAAATTTTCCTTTCTTCGTACGCCACGTTCAATAAATTTCCTCGTTGTAAGAGCGCGATAACGGTCATTAGGCGTATGCTTGGGCTCTGCAGCGCTGTTTTAAAGTTAGAAATTAATTATTTCTAAGGGGAGGGAATCAGGAAAATGTGATGGCTATTTATATTGTTACACGACGAGGAAGGATGGAGATTTTCATTTGGATAATTGGGCGCATTAATATAACAATAGTGAACGCCTATTTGGAATACAGTTTGTTACCACTAGCGCTATACAACTTAGGGATCGTAAGCAATCCAAGCTTGTTACGACTTTTAAATTATAGTCGCATGGATTTTACGAATTAAAAGGTTCTCTACTACTTACTCGTTTACCAGTTCATAAGATACGATATAGATAGATAAGAATATGAGAATCTCATACCCTTGCTGAAATTTATTGTGTATAGGGGTATATGTCCTAGTGAACCTGAAACAAAACTTAATAAGCAGCAAATTATACTAAGTGACATATAAATCCGAACACCCAGTTTATTTTAATAAAAGTTGGTGAATGTATTTATCTTACTGTAAATAACAAGTGAAAAAATGTTCAGCCTTATCAGTTGGACATTCCGGTTTTTATACTGTTTTTTTTTAATTCACTAACGCTTTAAAAATGAATATTTCAGCCGCAGTAAAGAATCAACGTTGGCGGATTTTGGTTCTTGGCATCCTTTACGATCGGTTACGATGCCTAGAGTACGGAGACCTGTACGATTTCGTCAACTTAGTGAGTTTGATAGGGGCCGTATAGTGGGACTTCGGGAAGCTGGACTTTCTTTTCGGGCAATTGCAGTTAGAGTGCAAAGAAGTGTAGACACTGTGGTTAGGTGTTGTCAGGCATGGCTTCGAGAAGGCCGTACGCAAAGAGCAAGGGGCACTGGACGCCGCCGTAGAACAACAGACCGTGAAGATCGCCGCCTAAGATTATTGGCCTTAAGGGACCGTTTCTCCACTACCAGGTCCATTGCAAATGAAAGGTTTGCAGAACACGAAAGACCTATTGGCATGCGAAGTGCTTACTGACGAATGAGAAGTTTTGGCTTGTTTTTATACCGGCCACACTGGGTCCTCCCTTTAACTCGAGAACACCGACGTAATCGCCTCGAGTGGTGCAGACAACGGTCACTCTGGGATCAGGAATGCAACAGTATTGTCTTTAGTGACGAGTCTCGATTTTGTTTAGGCATGCACGATGGCCGTGCCAGGGTTAGAAGGCGACGTGGTGAAAGGAGGAATCCACAGTTTTTTGTTGAAAGACATGTTCATCACACTGTTGGAGTTATGGTTTGGGGTGCTATAGCTTATGGTACCAGGTCACCTTTAATCTTCATCAGAGGTAACATGAACGCGCAGCGTTATATCCACGAAGTTCTAGAACCCCATCTTTTACCCTATCTTGACACCCTGGCAGATCCAACTTTCCAACAAGATAATGCCCGACCACATGTTGCAAGAGTCACAATAGACTTCTTTAAACATAATGATGTCACATTGTTATCATGGCCACCAAGATCTCCCGACTTATCCCCAATTGAGCACGTGTGGGATATGATGGGTAGGAGATTGCTCAATTTGCAACGTCCTCCTCAGACTCTAGAAGCACTTCGAGAGGAGTTGGTGGTTGCCTGGAATGAGATACCACAGGAGGACATTGACCACCTGATCAGAAGCATTCCTAGGCGCGTTGGAGAATGCGTAGCACATCAGGGTGCATCCACACATTATTAAAGGTCAAAGGGCTTTAAAGCAGTGCAATCATTTTGAAATTTTTATCATTTACTTATTATGCTTCATTAAGTACTTAAACAAAATTTTATTAAAATAAAACCATTTAAACCGGGTCTTCGGATTTATATGTCACTTAGTATACTTGTTCCCTTTTATAAATGACTGCCCCTGAAGCAATACTAGTCATTGTTTATAATTCTATAACCTTTGCTGCATGAAGTTTGTGGACGGGTGTCAAGTCAGCTGTCACTGTCAAAGGTGAAAATCATAGCATGCCAACTGGCGTGGAAATCTCAGGCGCGAGACGCGCGTAACACTTAAGGAAAAAAAAGATCGCAATTGGAATTTTTCGGTATCGAACAGAGGGTTCGCAATAAAAGGAAAATCTTCACAATTTCAATTGCTGTAGAGGTTCGCATCACTAGTATTGTGGGACCAGTAAGATTGGAAGATTTCCCTCCACTTTAAAGGCCACCCTACACCCTAGGTGGGTAGCTTACCTTTTTATTGCTGCCTTTAGCTTATGCTTTAAGCACTCATGTAGTGCCTGATTAATTGCGTTGTAGTGCATGTAGCTTGTGCTCGACTTTTGTCCACATGCGTTTTTCTTCTTTTCTTCAACGTCTTCTACTTCCTACATCCTCTTCTGCATTCTTCGTACATAATTGAGATCAGGATTTGACCAGAACTAGATTCTGCAACCTCAAAGGATAAACTGCTAGATTGAACCTAGCATCGCTTGAAACGTTCCATTCCTGATCCCAGAATGACTGTTGTCTGCACCACTCAAGGCGATTACGTCGGTGTTCTCGAGTTAAAGGGAGGACCCAGTGTGGCCGGTATGAAAACAAGCCAAAACTTCTCATTCGTCGGTAAACACTTCGCATGCCAATAGGTCTTCCGTGTTCTGCAAACCATTCATTTGCAATGGTAGTGGAGAAATGGTCCCTTAAGGCCAATAATCTTAGGCGGCGATCTTCATGGTCAGTATAAAAACCGGAATGTCCAACTGATAAGGCTGAAAATTTTTTCACTTGTTATTTACAGTAAGATAAATACATTCACCAACTTTTATTAAAATAAAACCATTTAAACTGGGTGTTCGGATTTATATGTCACTTAGTATATGTATATGGTCCTATTTTTGATTATAGGTAGTCAAACATTTTGGAAAACAAGGCATTTAATCCCTTGCAGACAAATATAGCGATAAATCGCAGGCAAGCGGTGGGCAGGGGGCATGAATAATTCTCGTTGGAGAATTAGCAGAGAATCGCAAACCACTTGCCTCGTCTGATCAGATAAGCGCGGAGTGTAGACTCCGAGCCGTTTGTTAAGCGACAATTGACACAAACAATGTGCAAACGTTTCGGATACGACCTGTATTCCGATTCTATTAGAGCCGCAAAGGCAATGGCGCTGAACACGACTCGTTTTCATGCTCGTTCAAGTGGTTTCCATAATGTTGCGTCCAACAATGAGTCTCTGGCAGTCCCGAACAGTTATCTACAGCGGACCAGATTGGGTGTTGAAACCAAAAAGTTTGAAACTAAATGATTGACTTAAGCTGGGAATCTTATTTTAATTTTTTGTACTATCAAAACCTTTGTTAACTTCCTATTTTTAGTCATATACATGTGAGATTATGTGTTGCAAATTATGTAAGTAATATCTCTATCTAACAAGCTTTCAGTTGAGGTATAAAAGTTACAACTAACTCAAGTACAAAGACATAAAAGTAAAAAAAGATGAGTAAAGTTGTACGAACGATAATTACGTAGGATAAATAAAAGGCTTTTATTTTAATTACAGTTTTATTTAATTACGTTTCCTTTAGTATTTTAGAGATTCTGCTCAAATTGTAATCCCCTGTTACGAATACACACCCGCAATCTCTTACGTAATTCACTTTTGGTAACTCTAGTTTTTAAGCGGCTTTTTATTTGGTCAGCTGCAGTGATTACTCGTATTTATCCTTGTAATTAATTCATCGTGCGTTGGTACGGACGAAACATCGTACACCAGGCTTTTCATATGTCCCCACACATAGTAATCCATCGGTGTGAGATCTGGGCTTCTTGCTGGCCAGGCAATGAGCCCGCCTCTGCCAATCCATTGATTTGGAAATTTAGAGCCTAAATACTCCCGTAATAATCTACTGTAGTGTGCGGGACAGCCGTCGTGCTGGAACCGCATATTTTGTCTCGTCGCCAATGGGACGCCTTCCATTAATGGAAACAAGTGATTTTTCAAGAACTCTTCATACACTTCTCCATTTAAATTGGCGGGCAGAAAATGAAGTCCAATTAAATATCCATCAATGATACCCATCCACACATTGACTGAAAACCTGCTCTGAGACCCCGTCGGTCTTATTTTTCGGGGGTTTAAAGCTTCTTTATCAGCCCAGTAATGAGCATTACGGTAGTTAGTGATCCCGTCATTATCAAACTTCGATTCATCGGTCCACAGAATTTTCTTAAAATAGTCTGGATCTTCTGTATCTGCATGTAACATGTACCTGCAGAACTCCAATCATCTTGCAGGATCGCCCTCTTCAATCACATGCACAGGCGTACAGTGATAAGGGTATAATCTTGCAGTATGCACAGTAAACCATACTTTGTATTGTGATATACCCAACTGAGCAGCCACAATGCGCGTAGACGTAGTAGGGTCTTCCTGAAACACACGAAGGATTTCCTCTTCATCTTCAGGAGGATAGACTCGGGGTCGACCAGCATCACTATGTTGCCTTTGAACACGTCCGGTTTGGCGGATGCGCCGATACACAGAGTCAAACACAGTAACATGAGGTGTTCGGCGATTCGGGAAACGTTGCTGATATTCACGGCGGGCCGCTGCAGAATCGCCGTTACAAAGTCCATAACAGAACATTATGTCTGCGTATTCTTCCTTTGTAAAAGTTTGCCCGTGCTCGCTATGGCGAGGTCCTGGCGGATATTTTGCGTCTGCCATGATGATAAAGAAACCACTCGAAATGAACTGGGAAACTCGAAAATAATAATCGTGCGTAAAACATGTGCGCGTACGCAGTAGTTGATACCAACTAAATCTAATTCTCACTCGGCGTGCGGCGATGGCGTAACTACAATGATGAATAATAACAGCTCTCTCTCTCACTCCTCCACTAAGTCAGCTCTTCTCGCTCGCTTCCTCGTCGAGCCGATGCCATAAAACAATCATAGCATGCGAGTCCTTTGAGGATAGTAACGACTTGTTCAAACAGGTAATACAAATTCCTTAAAAATCCAGCCTCTGTGGGTGTCAGTGTTGTTTCTCTGCATGTACTTCAGATAATTGAACGCTTAATACCTCAAATGAAAGCTTGTTAGATAAAGATATTATTTACATAATTTGCACATTTCATTACTAGGAGATTTTTTCAGAAAATTTCATTTTTTTATCGAATAAGTTAGTAAAAGAAAAAATAAAATGATACATTTAAAAAGCGTAATTTTAAAACGTTTGTAGCTTTTCAACATTTTATTACTTATTACGAACTATTGGAATGTCTGCTATGCGACGATAACAAAAAACTCAAAATCAAGCATGCAGTTTTTTGTATTTCAATTTTAACCATCTTAAATCGGAATAAAAAATAAAACACTTAAAATTCAAATAACTCAAAAATGGTTAACTTTTGGATAAGACATGATAGGACAAAATCGGTTGCTTTTGACCTAATCTATCACCCCTTAACAGGAATACAAGACATTACAAGTCACCCTGTATATGTATTTATTCATAATTAATTTAGTTTTTGTTCTTACATGGTTTCTCTTTTTCGCGTTTTGTCTTTTCCGACTTTAATTGTGACTTGTTCTATATCGCTTTCAAATCGACAGAATGAATAAAGAATTTGAATATGGAAGCAGGTCATTCAAAAAATGCCGTCAAGTAGATTGACTCCATACTTCCCACGCCACCCAAACGACTTCTAGTACAATATGCCATCTAGTACAACGGCATCAAAAAGACGTAGGTTTGGTCAGAAACATATACAGTATTTTATGGAAAAAATCTCTCAGATTGCAGCAATGAGCGTGTCTGTACACGGTAGCTCCATGTCTTTGGAGACCTGACAACAAAATCAAGTAACCTCATTAAATTTCACTAGAAATATAAGCTATATGATAATATCGCACCCACCTCGTATGTGCACATCTCATCACGCATCGCAAAGATGAAATATTCACAACCCCGTGGCGCATGGCAAGTGCGACAGATAGCGGGGCTTAGAGTGCAAATAATAAACTAACAGAACTTACAACCCCGAATCTTTTACCCCAAATAATTTTTGAAAAAACAACAAAGTTAAATTTATCCACTATTGTTGGCTAGATTAAATACAAAAACCCGAAGCACCTGTTGGAAGACCCTTCATAATGCTTTTCGAGTCGAACTATACTAAGTGACATATAAATCCGAACACCCAATTTAAATGGTTTTATTTTAATAAAAGTTGGTGAATGTATTTATCTTACTGTAAATAACAAGTAAAAAAATCTTCAGCCTTATCAGTTGGACATTCCGGTTTTTATACTGCTTTTTTTTTTAATTCACTAACGCTCTAAAAATGAATATTTCAGCCGCAGTAAAGAATCAACGTTGGCGGATTTTGGTTCTTGACATACTTTACGATCGGTTACGATGGCTAGAGTACGGAGACCTGTACGATTTCGTCAACTTAGTAAGTTTGATAGGGGCCGTATAGTGGGACTTCGGGAAGCTGGACTTTCTTTTCGGTCAATTGCAGTTAGAGTGCAAAGAAGTGTAGATACTGTGGTTAGGTGTTGTCAGGCATGGCTTCGAGAAGGCCGTACGCAAAGAGCAAGGGGCACTGGACGCCGCCGTAGAACAACAGACCGTGAAGATCGCCGCCTAAGATTATTGGCCTTAAGGGACCGTTCCTCCACTACCAGGTCCATTGCAAATGAATGGTTTGCAGAACACGGAAGACCTATTGGCATGCGAAGTGTTTACCGACGAATGAGAAGTTTTGGCTTGTTTTCATACCGGCCACACTGGGTAATCCCTTTCATTCGAGAACACCGACGTAATCGCCTTGAGTGGTGCAGACAGCGGTCACTCTGGGATCAGGAATGGAACAGTAGTGTCTTTAGTGACGAGTCTCGATTTTGTTTAGGCATGCACGATGGTCGTGCCAGGGTTAGAAGGCGACGTGGTGAAAGGAGGAATCCACAGTTTTTTGTTGAAAGACATGTTCATCACACTGTTGGAGTTATGGTTTGGGGTGCTATAGCTTATGGTTCCAGGTCACCTTTAATCTTCATCAGAGGTAACATGAACGCGCAGCGTTGTATCCACGAAGTTCTAGAACCCCATCTTTTACCCTATCTTGACACCCTGGCAGATCCAACTTTCCAACAAGATAATGCCCGACCACATGTTGCAAGAGTCACAATAGACTTCTTTCAACATAATGATGTCACATTGTTACCATGGCCACCAAGATCTCCCGACTTATCCCCAATTGAGCACGTGTGGGATATGATGGGTAGGAGATTGCTCAATTTGCAACGTCCTCCTCAGACTCTAGAAGCAATTCGAGAAGGGTTGGTGGTTGCCTGGAATGAGATACCACAGGAGGACATTGACCACCTGATCAGAAGCATGCCTAGGCGCGTTGGAGAATGCGTAACACATCAGGGTGCATCCACACATTATTAAAGGTCAAAGGGCTTTAAAGCAGTGCAATCATTTTGAAATTTTTGTCATTTACTTATTACGCTTCATTAAGTACTTATACAAAATTTTATTAAAATAAAACCATTTAAACTGGGTGTTCGGATTTATATGTCACTTAGTATATTTGATTTTGCTCCTTCTAATTTCGATACCGATTTCCTATTCGTCCAATTGAACCGCTTTGAAATTGCATTTGCCTAATACCCGCCGATATGATCAAAGTGAGCGTGAAAAACAAATAAAAATCGTGACTTGCACCACTGGCGCCAACCTAATTATATTATTGTTGGTTCTCGCCTGTCAAATATTGAAGGCTCAATAATATCGGGGCCAATATTCGAGCAAATATAATGGAGAATGAGTCTTTAAAAGAGGCGTTTATGAATTCTTTGGAGCTTCAGGGGGGGCAATTGATCATTTTTCCGGCTGACACCTGTGATGGACGTGCTGGTAATGAAGATGTTTTTTCGCCTTGACGCTCCAGGAGGCACCAACGAGTTTCTCCATTTCGTATGGTAATAGATAATATTGGAGATAATCAATTTATAGACCGACGGTACGAGGTATGCTTAAGGTACGCGCCCATAGGTCCGCATTAGCCGTCATCTACGATCAGCATCTGACATTTGATTCTAGAATATAAACAGCGAAACTCTTATGTCCAAGCTTGCCCATGTCAAGGTCATTTGGAAATCAACTGAAAATTCTGGTTGAAAATTTTGGCCTTAACCTTGACAATGACCTACAATGTTAATTTAATTTTGAATTAATTTTTATGACCTTCAAGGTCATTTTAAGTCAGTTGACTTGAGCGTATAAAATGCTTAGGCATTTTTATAAATTGTGACCAAACGGAAGTACCACATTAAGAATGGTTCGTATGTAATCCAATAAAATATTTTTTTATCAAAAATGCTTAGGTCATCTTTAATGCCGAAATGGACAAGCGAAGCATTTCATGGTCCAAGTCACGTTCAAGGTCACGGCCAAGTAATCAAGACTTTGATCATGACCTTCAAAGCCCTTTGACAGTCCGATGAACGAGTCGCTTGAAAAATTTAATCTTTGATGTCGGTAAAGAAAATAACAGAGCAATTCAGTTCAGGCATGTCCTTGTAATTGACCTTGACAATGACCTAAAAGGTTAAGTCAATTTATTTTTTTAGTAAGCCTTCAACTTTTCATCGCCGTCAAGTACAAAATTCCGGCCTTGACTATGACCTCCAAGGTCATTTTACAGTCAAATTTTACGATCCACCTAATAAATTTAATTTTTGATGCTGTAAATACAATTAGCAGAATCTTTCAGTTCAGGTATGTCCTTGTAAATGACCTCACAATGACCTACAAGGTTATTTTAAGGTTAAATTACTTTTCAAGTAAGCAATCTACCTTTTGTTGCCGAAATAAAAGAGCGAAACGTTTCGCGGCCAAGGTCACTGTCAAGTACATATTTGTGACCTTGAATTTGACATTCAAGGTCACTTGAAAGTCAAATGAACGGTCCGTTTGATGCCGTAAATGCAAATAGCAGAATATTTCAGTTCAGGTATGTACTTGTAAATGACCTTCACAATGACCTATAAGGTTATTTTACGGTAAAATTACTTTTTAAGTAAGCAATCTACCTTTTGTTGCCGAAATAAAAATGCGAAAAGTTTCGCGTCCAAGGTCACGGTCAACTAAATATCTGTGACCTTGAGTTTGACCTTCAAGGTCAATTGAAAGTCAAATGGACGGTCCGTTTGATGCCGTAAATGCAAATAGCAGAATATTTCAGTTCAGGTATGTACTTGTAAATGACCTTCACAATGACCTACAAGGTTATTTTAAGGTAAAATTACTTTTTAAGTAAGCAATCTACATTTTATCGCCGAAATGAAACAGTGAAACGTTTCGCGGCCAAGGACACGTCAACTACACAATTGTGCCTTTGACTTTGGCCTTCAGGATCACTTGAAAGTCAAATGAACGATTCGTTTGAAAAATTCAAATTTTGAAGCCGAAAATGCAAAAGGCGAAGCATTCTAGTTCAAGTATGTTCTTGCAAATGACCTTGACAATGACTTGCAAGGTTATTTCAAGGTGAAATTTATTTTCAAGGTAAGCTCTCTATCTTTTATCATCGAAATGGACATGCGAAACATTTCGCGGTCAAGGTCAACGTCAAGGTCAAGGACATAATTTTGACCTTGGCTACGACTCTCGAGGTAATTTGGAAAATGGAATTTTAGTTCAAATACGTTTTTGTCAAAGACCTTGACAATTACCTACAAACGCATTTGAAGTCAAAATTCATTTTTAAGTAAACCCTCAACCTTTAATCACCGAATGGAAAAAAGAAACACTTCAAAAGCATTTCAGTTTAAGTATGGCCTTGTAAATGACTTTGATAAAGGACATACAAGGTTATTTTAAGGTGGACTCAATTTTTAACTGCTGCAACGGAAAAGCGAGATACTTCACGGTCAAGGTCAAATACAAAATTCTGACCTTGACTATGACCTTCAAGGTGAATTGAAGATCAAATGTCTTGAACATAACATTTTCAGGCATTCAGAGTGGTTCGTATGTAATGCAAATTGTTATTTTTATCACTTATCATTTTAAGATAGTCACAATATTTCTTGGGGCAGCAATAGTTCTTTTCCGGATAGATGTCTGTTTTTTCACCTTTAATATAATAGAGGATATTTATATGTATATAACCACACCGTCTTCTGTATAACAATAGCTGAAACGGTCTCATTTCAGGAATTAATTCCCATTTCAGGCCCACAAGAGTCGTAGGTGTCTTGATAAATGGTGCAGATAGCGGATGAGCATGAGAATATGCGCGTCGCCTTCCATGTGAAATATGGCGGCTAGTGGCAACGTGCGACACAGATTGAGATCGGATATGGACAAAAAGATGGAGACGTCAACTCTCTGTGATTCTGTTTTAGGGCAGGATTCACAGTGTCCACTTAAGGCACTTTTCCAAAGTCGGGCATTACAGATGCCATTAATACAGTTACTGTCGGTTCCTTTCGCATTGATATCAGCAACTATTTGACAACTATCCTACCAATTGCCATGAGCGCCTGCTAGAATTTTCCCAGGTGGCACAGTACAATCATAAGAATTTGCTCTCGAAATTAGTTGAGAAGCAAAAGATAAATCGGGCAGAAGATATAATGTGTCTGAGTTTTTGAAGACCGTGAGGAGGTAAAGCGAAAGGGCTATAAATTTTAATTTTTCAGACAACCTTGACTATGATCTTGAACATGAACTTCAAATTCATTTCAAGGTCAACTTGATACTTTAAGAACAATGAATCATATGTTTTTTACTCAGCAGATGGAATATGCGGAAAAATTACGTTCAGGCTCTCAGGTGGAGGAGACGGTCCGATGTAGCCCTAATCTTGAAATTAGTTGACATCTAAATCACTGAGGTCATGGTGAAGGTCATTTCTTACAGTAAGCATTTTCCTCATTTTCCATTTGCTGAGTCAAAAACTCACGATTCCTTATTATAAACTTTGCAGTTAGACCTCTAAATGACCTTGAGGCCAATGGTTAAAGCCATCCAAGGTCATCTCTGAACGTAGGTTTTTCGATCTTTGCATCGGTGAGGTCAGAGGGATACGGTTCCATTTAACACCTTCAAGTTTATCTCGACCTTGAACATCGTAGTCCACCTTTATCGCTATACAGGGCGCTCTTTAAGTTGGAACGTTGCTTTAAATGGCGTCTATTCGATTCCAAGCAAGCTTTTCTAGTAAAACGGTGTCAAATACAGCTCTGCATCCAGCAAAGAATAAGTTGAAAAGATTCGACGAGCATTAGTATCCAATAAAAGTACCGGGCCCTTTAGGTAAACCTAGCTGTTTATTTATACATTGGATTTGAAAAAAATGTTGAATTCCTGAAGCCGTAACAGACCCGATATCAAGTCAGAAAAAAATTAATTTTGTGTTTCTGACACTCACGACGACAGTATTTATAATCAACATGTGAGTGGTATCTGAGATTTCCTATGAGTTAAATAGTGAGTTTCTTCTCTTATTTTATTTTTTACTTTTCCCTGCTGTTCTATATCTGAATGGCTTTGTTATTTCAAGTGAAAGAAGGCCATCATGATTGCCGAAACCTCATCAGTAGACAGCATATCAGTTTCACTTGCGGCTCTCCTAAAAACTTGTTATTTTTGAGTTAGGTGGTATTAGAACTCAAGCGACAATATGTTCTTCTTATTGAACAGCTGTGGTCTTGGTGTAATTATAGGAGGATATCCATTCAGCATTTTTTAATGATTCAAGGGTGTCCAGTTCCTAAAAGAAGAAAATACGAAACAAATCTGTCCTCTCGATCCGGTTCTGTCCTCTGCTGAGCGTTAACACTCTCGCAGAAGGAAAAGAGTGGCCACTTATTATGAACACCAAATATACATCATAATCGTACGAGAATGGTGGGACCATAATGAGATATTTATATGGATATTATGCCTGAATGGAACAGCTTGGGTCGCTTCAGTCTGCTGAAAAATCCAACCAGATGATCAGGGCCTCATTTAGGTTGAATGTCGCCGGCGCTATTACGTTATTCATTATTATGGTCTTCATCGGACAGAGACGTTTAGCATGAGGATAAAAGGGACACTGTTTATTATGGAAAGTATAAATAAGCAGACCTACATTTGCCGTTCTTATGTAGATTGTAGATGCCCTTATTTGGTGAAAATCTTACTCGTAGTTGCAATAGGAGGGTCCAGCTCTTCACAGAAGGGGTGATATCACTCATTATACCGTTATAACAAAAAAAATACATAGAATAAATGGAAATAACGTTTAAAACATACAAGCTCACAAGAACATTAGCAGTGCGTTCGAAAAGTAGACAGAGATATTTTAGAGGGTGAAAAATAGGAAAAAAAAATCAGGATCCATGTTTATGGGAAATTTCTTTCTAAGATATCTCCGTCTATTTTTGGAATACTCTGTATAAAATCACAATTTAAAAGATACTTTTTAAAGCCTAAGAGTGTACAGGTAAATATGTCCATATCAGTGCTCTATCGAGTGGAGACAGCTGGCCATAATTTGTCGGATGGAATTTAATCACAAACGGTTTATTATTACCCAATGTTCTACGGGGTACATTAAAATTCGAACCTTGGGAACAAGGTTCTAAACATTAATTCCAGGGGGCAGATAAAACATATTACAAGTAACAAAACTTTTATAACTTTCGATAAAATGCGTGGATGTTTTATTGTCATTTTCATTTGTTAGAACTTTTTTAAGCCATGTTTTTATGTGTTTTCGATATTTCAATAATTTTTTAATATAATCTTAAAATATGTCGAATATTATAAACTTAAAAAAAGTTACTAAGTTTTATATTGTGTACCGTTCCTAATATTTCTAATCATTTTAATTCATACTTTAAGCTTTATAAAGTTATAATTTGTTAATATTAATATTTGCGCGTATTTCAGGTTCCTGATCATTCATTTTTTATAGGTTTATAACTTTAAATTAAATTGTGAAGCGCTGAGTAATCATACGACGTTCAATATTCTTTCTTTCAATATGACTAAATAATCCCAATTATAGCAATCTGATACTCATGTCTCAATGTTTTTTCGCTGAATGTGATGAAAACATTTGAAAAAGGTTCGCTTATTGAAATAAATCTACACCGGTTAGTACTTCGATTTCCAGGTAAAGGGAAAAGGCTCATTATCTGCCATATTGGCAGTGAGGATGGATTTGTTGTTGACGGTCTGTGGTGCTTTGAGTCTAAGAAAACTGGAGATTACCACGAGGAAATGAATGGCGAATCGTTTGAACAGTGGTTTTCAAAAATTTTACCGAACTTAGAGGAAAACGCAGTAATTGTGTTGGATAATGCGCCTTATCATTCTCGAAGAATGGAGAAGGTCCCAACAACGGCTTCAAGGAAAGTTGATGTTCAAAATTGGCTTCGCTCGAAAAATATCAACTTTAAAGAAGCAATGCTGAAAGTACAATTATTAAGAATTGCCAAGGATCACAAGGCGGAATATCAAAAATACGCCATTGACGAAATGGCAGCAAGTCAAAATAAAACTGTGCCCCGTTTACCTCCATACCATTGCGAGCTCAATCCCATTGAGCTCATATGGGCAGAGGTTAAAAATTATATAGCTAAGCACAATACAACTTTTAAATTTTGTGACCTCAAAGGACTTTTCAAAGAAGCACTAGAATTAATAACAGCGCAAAAATGGGAAAACTGTATTAAGCACGTGAAAGACAAAGTTGAAAAGAGAATGTGGGAACTGGACAATATTTTAGAGGAACAAGTCGAGCCATTCATTATTGACGTTGGTGCTTCAAGCAGTAGCGATGATGAAAGCTCATCAAGCTCATCTTTCCAATAAAAGATGTCGTTCATCAAATTCGGTAAGTTATAAGTAATTATAAAGCTACTGTATTTTTTAATTAATTATTGACTTTTTTGAACCCATTTTGGCAAAACCTATTCAAGAATCTACTTTCTGACAATGTTCAACCATGCACATTTTTTTACGTTTTGAACGTTTTAATTTGGTTACATATTTACCTAGAAATCAAAAAATATACTAATCAATATTCTAAAAGCAATTTTAAGAGATATACGATTATTTTTAATTTAGGCTAATTTAAACGCCATTTTGAGATTATATTCGACTGTATTTCACGAAACATCAGGCGGCATCCGAAGCTGGAAATCGAAGCGAAAATTTTGAAACCCTTATGTATATTTACATCATTATATATTTCTTACCCCACCCCCACATGATCCTATATCCATCACCAATCGTATACACATCGAATTGTGCTAATTTACTACAAAGTTACGCAAAGCAGCATCTACTACCTAAAATATGTACTGCGTGACTCTTAATACGTCCCTGCCGAATGTTACAGCGTTCGATGATCACGTGGTCTTGTTTATGTCCGGTCTATCTCTTATCTGAATATACTGTACATTTCCTCCGCTCTTCTAGCAAAGTTGAGTATAGCCCTGAGTCCCAGCTCCTTAACATTATGGAACATGCATCGAGGACTCTTCCTCTACTCCGCAGCGGTTACACATGGGATCCTCAGCCACCCAGGTCACATACAGGTGACGCCTCATCGTGTTATAGCCAGGCAACGGTCCCAAAAACAACCTGAGGTTGTCTCTATCCAAAAATAAGCAAGAGACTCCATCCTTAACGCTGGACCCTACGATGAGCTCCAGTGCCTAACGGAGACTTCTAGAGATGCTTCTTCATTTCTAAGAGTGTTGCCTAGCAATCTACTTCTTCATTTTCCTCCTGACACTTTGTTCGGGCTCCTCCAGGACCAAAAATCCTGCGTTTGCCCCTTCATCTCGTCTCTCCGCGGATCATTATTTAGTTTCACC
This sequence comes from Acanthoscelides obtectus, assembly GCA_963669975.1. Classification (NCBI taxonomy): domain Eukaryota; kingdom Metazoa; phylum Arthropoda; class Insecta; order Coleoptera; family Chrysomelidae; genus Acanthoscelides; species Acanthoscelides obtectus. The sequence continues at coordinate 6,038,494 of CAVLJG010000005.1, forward strand.
TTAGTCCAAACCAAACCAAACCAAGGAATCATACCAAAGAGATGGAGGTAGCTTCGTCGTAGAGGAGGAACCCCTGATGTAATATTGAAGTTCTAATTGAAGAATGATGTTTGCTGATTGAGTCCTACCCTTGAGGAAGCCCTCTAACCACATTACAGCGTTTTCCGGAAAACCATATGCTGCCAGTTTTGTCGAGAGGCACAAATTTCGCAGACAATGGAAGCAGCATGTGTAGTATTGGCACCATTGGTGACAATCCCAGCTGTAACCAGAGATCGCGATAGTGTGTCGAAAGGAGCGCGAAGAAACAACAAGCGACGAGCAACGAGACGCAGTCACACCTCTGCAGCACAAATTACAGGGAATTTATTCGTTATGAACAGGGAAATGTCGTACGCTCGCTATATTTGTTTATAGCAGTTGTTAGCGGATCGCGCCACGTTTGCTTTGTCATCGCTTATGGAAATGAAGTGCTGCTTTCGAGAAAATTGATGGCGTGCTCGCATTGGTTCACACTCTGAGAATGGTGGATGGCCGTGTCGGAGACGCGGACGTGTTAATTGATTTCTGATACGGACGTTGTACAGGGCGGTAAAATTATGCTGCCCATTGGCAAGGAAGTATTGTAAAGGTTTTGGAAATATACTAAGTGACATATAAATCCGAACACCCAGGTTAAATGGTTTTATTTTAATAAAATTTTGTATAAGTACTTAATGAAGCAGTAAATGATAAACATTTCAAAATGATTGCACTGCTTTAAAGCCCTTTGACCTTTAATAATGTGTGGATACACCCTGATGTGCTACGCATTCTCCAACGCGTCTAGGCATGCTTCTGATCAGGTGGTCAATGTCCTCCTGTGGTATCTCATTCCAGGCAACCACCAACTCCTCTCGAAGTGCTTCTAGAGTCTGAGGAGGACATTGCAAATTGAGCAATCTCCTACCCATCATATCCCACACGTGCTCAATTGGGGATAAGTCGGGAGATCTTGGTGGCCATGGTAACAATATGACATCATTATGTTGAAAGAAGTCTATTGTGACTCTTGCAACATGTGGTCGGGCATTATCTTGTTGGAAAGTTGGATCTGCCAGGGTGTCAAGATAGGGTAAAAGATGGGGTTCTAGAACTTCGTGGACATAACGATGCGCGTTCATGTTACCTCTGACGAAGATTAAATGTGACCTGGAACCATAAGCTATAACACTCCAAACCATAACTCCAACAGTGTGATGAACAAGTCTTTCAACAAAAAATTGGGGATTCCTCCTTTCACCAAGTCGCCTTCTAACCCTTACACCGACGTAATCGCCTTGAGTGGTGCAGACAACGGTCACTTTGTTGAAAGACATGTTCATCACACTGTTGGAGTTATGGTTTGGGGTGCTATAGCTTATGGTTCCAGGTCACCTTTAATCTTCATCAGAGGTAACATGAACGCGCAGCGTTATATCCACGAAGTTCTAGAACCCATCTTTTACCCTACCTTGACACCCTGGCAGATCCAACTTTCCAACAAGATAATACCCGACCACATGTTGCAAGAGTCATAATAGACTTCTTTCAACATAATGATGTCACATTGTTACCATGGCCACCAAGATCTCCCGACTTATCCCCAATTGAGCACGTGTGGGATATGATGGGTAGGAGATTGCTCAATTTGCAACGTCCTCCTCAGACTCTAGAAGCACTTCGAGAGGAGTTGGTGGTTGCCTGGAATGAGATACCACAGGAGGACATTGACCACCTGATCAGAAGCATGGCTAGGCGCGTTGGAGAATGCGTAGCACATCAGGGTGCATCCACACATTATTAAAGGTCAAAGGGCTTTAAAGCAGTGCAATCATTTTGAAATTTTTATCATTTACTTATTATGCTTCATGTATTTTTATAAAATAAAACCATTTAAACTGGGTGTTCGGATTTATATGTCACTTAGTATAAGATATTAATAAGAAATAAGCACTGCTTTGGATGTTGCGAAGACTTTATCATTTCCAAAATTCTCTCGAAAATGCATAGAAATTTTTTTCATAACTGCTAAAATAAGGAGCATTGATACTGATAAGAAGGCCAACTGTCAACAAAGCACTATTTAACCCATATACTGCTTATGGTTTGTGTCCTGAGTGTCTAGGTATTTTTCAAATAAAAATCTATGACATCACTTGTAAACAAAGTGCGCGACAAAAAATAAAGCATACATACAGGATAAGGATCTAGCTATATTAGCTTATTATTGCCGAAAGTAATGATATTTTGAGTAATGTATTCAATTCAGGATTGACCAATGACTTTTTCGCCTGTTTCTGCATATTAGATTCTCACCTTGAGAATAAACCTGAAATGGTTTGCCAAATTAATCCTTATGAAAAACAAAAGACGCGCCACTTTTTGTTTTTTGAAAATATTCAAAAATTACCCCTATCGACACTTCACCAGACTTTCAAGTTCCCCCTAATTTATGTGAAATTGTACCGAAAATAAAGGAGAACTCTAATTCGGAAAAAGTGAACTTTGATCGAATTAGATTTAGAGTCACTTCAAACCCTAGGTCAAGCTAATTTTTGAATATTTCCAAAAAACGAAAAGTAATGCCTCTTTTTGTTTCTGACAACGTTTAATGTTATGTCTGAGAAACCTCTTTAAATTTATTTTGAGCATCGAAATCCATTGCGCAAAAACCGACAACATTTGGGGACATTTTTTAACATGTGGTTTCCACCTCGGTGGCCGAAACGTTAGTAAAAAGTAATTCTTATATATGTGGTTTAGCTTGGCCAGAAAACATGTATGTCGGTATGTCTGTCTGTCCACTAATCCTTGGCAAATGTAGAACAAGGAAGTAGCGCTTAGATTTTGTTGAGAAGCTTACTACTGTGCCAAGGAGGAAAACGCGTTAGAGGTTTTGAAAATCCAATGAGTGATAGTAGAGCGAAAAGACAAAAAAGACCAAAAAAATGGCAGAAACTCGAACACCAAACGTGTCAGCGACCCTTGCAGGATCAGATTTTTTGCGGGGTTGAACATCGAAGGTTGGAGGTTTCAGCTGGTGGGAGGTTGCAAATATTGCTTCATTAGTATCGGTGAAAGACATTTTGTTATTAATCAGTTTCTGATAGCGATAATACTACGTACCAGTTGAACATAATAGTCACATTTTTTCCATACATTTGATACTGAAGCAGAAATATGATCTATCTTCTAGAGTTCTGCTATCTGAGAAGTCAAGTTTTTACTTCACAATTTTTTTTTATTACTAGGAGGACTTTGCAATTTGAGCAATCTCCTACCCATCATATCCCACACGTGCTCAATTGGGGATAAGTCGGGAGATCTTAGTGGCCATGGTAACAATGTGACATCATTATGTTGAAAGAAGTCTATTGTGACTCTTGCAACATGTGGTCGGGCATTATCTTGTTGGAAAGTTGGATCTGCCAGGGTGTCAAGATAGGGTAAAAGATGGGGTTCTAGAACTTCGTGGATATAACGCTGCGCGTTCATATTACCTCTGATGAAGATTAAAGGTGACCTGGAACCATAAGCTACAGCACCCCAAACCATAACTCCAACAGTGTGATGAACATGTCTTTCAACAAAAAACTGTGGATTCCTCCTTTCACCACGTCGCCTTCTAACCCTGGCACGACCATCGTGCATGCCTAAACAAAATCGAGACTCGTCACTAAAGACAATACTGTTCCATTCCTGATCCCAGAGTGACCGTTGTCTGCACCACTCAAGGCGATTTCGTCGGTGTTCTCGAGTTAAAGGGAGGACCCAGTGTGGCCGGTCATTCGTCGGTAAGCACTTCGCATGCCAATAGGTCTTCCGTGTTCTGCAAACCACTCATTTGCAATGGACCTGGTAGTGGAGAAACGGTCCCTCAAGGCCAATAATCTTAGGCGGCGATCTTCACGGTCTGTTGTTCTACGGCGGTGTCCAGTGCCCCTTGCTCTTTGCGTACGCCTTCTCGAAGCCATGCCTGACAACACCTAACCACAGTGTCTACACTTCTTTGCACTCTAACTGCAATTGCCCGAAAAGAAAGTCCAGCTTCCCGAAGTCCCACTATACGGCCCCTATCAAACTCACTAAGTTGATGAAATCGTACAGGTCTCCGTACTCTAGGCATCGTAACCGATCGTAGAGGATGTCAAGAACCAAAATCCGCCAACGTTGATTCTTTGCTGCGGCTGAAATATTCATTTTTAGAGCGTTAGTGAATTAAAAAAAAAAGCAGTATAAAAACCGGAATGTCCAACTGATAAGGCTGAAAATTTTTTCACTTGTTATTTACAGTAAGATAAATACATTCACCAACTTTTATTAAAATAAAACCATTTAAACTGGGTGTTCGGATTTATATGTCACTTGGTATATATAAAAATATAAATTTTTCGGCAACGTGAAACCAACTTTTGTATGCCGGTATTGCAGAACTCCCTGGATTTGGAGTAAACAAATTGGCGGACTGCATTTATTACACCATCTCGAGTTGTGAACTGTCGGTGCCTCATACATTTTTTGAACCACTTCTGAGCTGTTTGATCACTAACGGCAGCATCTCCGAATGCGGTACATATTTTTCGCGTCGCCGCTGCAGCGTTTGTACCAAGTTTGTACTCATACGGTAAACAACTTCGAATTACTGTTATATTTGTCGCGATTTTCAATTACTAAAACTAGATATGAAACAATTTTCAGCAACTTTTTATGTTTGTGAGACAAGAAGGATTCACACTAAAGTGACAACAGGTAATAAACAATCGCTATCGATCAACAACATCCATGGCAATTTACGATATACATAACCATATCTCACATTCGAAAATCCCGAATCTAATTCGGAGCAAACATAAAAACGCATTTCGGCCAGTAAAAAACGTGTTGGAATGTCCGATGGGTGTTAAATCCATCGAAGAACAAATAAAAACCGGTGTGTTTCAATTAAAACCCGATCCGAAGCGTAGTTGTTATCTGAGGACGAGTTGAATCCCGACAGGCCATGGAATCAGGCTCATTACCATCTGAACACTCGACGTTTTACAACGTTGTGGTTGTCACCACGATGCCTGATCCGTATCGCAACCAATGAGAGTTGTGTTCCCTTTAAAGAGATGGGATTTGGGTAGTCGTTTTTGTTTATAGAAACGTCTATTATTTTTTAATGTACCCTAGAAATATTGCCACTTTATTCTAAATCACGCTGTATATCTGCAAGCACTGAAAGTTCCTTGTACACTTCATTGATTTTCAAAAAATCAGAACAAACAGCAACATTGTTATTCTGGCTAATACATATAATTAAAGCATTGAGTGAGAGACCGAACGTTCCAGCTTTCACGAGTCAGTTTCTGGTTCGCGCCCTGACATTTTTCACCAAATCGCCGCTGCACTGTCGGGCCATTAGCCGGGCAATTTATAACAACAATAACGTCTCTACGGCATGCACAACGCTCAGAGGAAAAGAATAGAACTTGGCATAGGCGTAGACAGCAGAGAATACGCTAAGAATAAGGCATTCAATTTGAGGATATGCTTTTGATAAAGTTTATAAACTTGAGTATTTTGGTGTACGAGTTAAGCTTTTAGGTTGGATAGAAGCATTTCCTACAGACAGAACAGTAAGAGCAAATGGGGTTCTAAGTGACGCACATCCCGTGCTGAGTGTGCTCTGCACTTGGACCTCTTCTATTCCTTGTTCACACGTCAGATCTACCAACTGATATGAAACAAACATTTCGTTTTATGCTATTCGGAAACCCTTCATTGCAAGAGGTCGAAATTGAAAAGAATATACACTCCATCGAGGAGATGTTTAAGAAATGGCTAACGTCCCTCAACGCAGAAAAATGCACGACAGTTCTTATTGGGAAGACAAGTCCTAATATAACTTACAGTATAGGGCAGGTAGAAATTGAAAATATACAGTACCAGGAGTTCAATAGAACATTGTTTAAAATTTGTTGGCCTACTTGACTGACTTGATCCGTTTCCCGAATGAATACAGCAGATTGCTACATTCGCACACGTAGTTCGTGAACCGTGTTTAAGTCAGTTTTCTTTTTATTTCATTTCGCCCCAATTAAAAAAGAATCTTCAAAAATGATCTGCATGGATCCTCGAAGCCTCGGTAACATTTCGAAGACACCGTAAACATGACCGACCATATAGCAAAATCCAGGGGGGGCATGTTTGGTTTACAGGTTGTGCAGGATAAAAACTATGTTGGGATGTTTTTAAGAGTAGAAAAACTCACACGCCACCTCTTACTCAAGGATTGGGTATCTTATTCAGAATATTTCACGTTGGAGCAGAAGCCAGGGGGGCATATGCCCCATGACCGTAAATTGAAATAATATGGACCATATTACCGTAGAGTGTCCCATAAGAGTGCTTGTTTTTCTAAGTCCGATAAGCTGTTCTAAGTTAGTAGGATTCACAAATCCAACAGCGGAAAGCTACATGCAAGACCATGTGTCAAGGCTATGGAGTCTGATTAAGGGATCAAGGCTGGACGCGGTGATTTAGAAAGTGTATAACGAGCCCCTTCCCACTTCAGTTGGCCCACTTCAAGATTTGTACCAAAATATGCCTTTATATGACGAAACTATTAACTTCTAAAACAATTTATTTTCTCAAAAACATTTTAGATATCACAAATAATCAATATGCGAATGAATGCGCGAGGTTAACAAAGCATCAATTGAAAGATTACCATTGGGTAACATCACCTTTATTTTTCATTACGTCTGAAATTCTTTGAGGCATAGTGTTAACCAAGTTTTGGCAAAAATTTGGTGTAAAACAATCCCATATTTCTTGACGCTTTTGTCTCAGTTCGGTGATTGTACGAGCAGGATGTTGTCGTAGAACCTTTTTCATCTCGTGCCACAAAGTTTCAATAGGTGACAGATCTGGACTGCTAGAAAACCATTTCAAAAGTGGTACATTATTTTCTTCCATCCATTTTATAGCCTTTTTTGAGGTATGGCACGCTGCACCATCTTGCTTAGCCGGATGTCAAACATTCTTCCATCACTGTTAAAAGCGATTCTTCTAAAATTGCCAAATATTTGTTTGTATCCACATTTCCATCAATAAAATGAAGCTTTCCTACTCCTTTTGATGACATACTGCCCCAGACCATAATGGATGCTGGAAATTTCACTTTTCTCTTCAGACAATCAACATGGATGCTTCATTTTTTTTGCGAATAACTCTACTGCGACTGTCACCAACACAAACTTCGAATCTGGCCTCATCACTCCGTTGTATTACACACCATTGTTGAGGTGTCAATTGTCTATGTTCTTTAGCCCATCTGAGCCGATTTTTCTTTTGCAGTGGAGTTAATAGTGGTTTTTCTTTGCCCTATAAACAAGTTGTGAAACTTTAGGGTTTTTACTTCACATTTTTTATAAGAAAACTTACCTTGCAAGTGCTAAATCCCAATTTGTGGGCCTCTCTATGAGTTGCGGACCTCGAAATTCTCCTTCCAACAGCGTCACTCCACAGAGCACTTAATTGTAAATAATTGGCCTGTTTTTCACGATTATTCGTCTTAATGCGCTTCGGTCGGCATTTGTAATATTCCTTTTTTTCACATATCGTGGCATAATATTAACTGAACCAGTTACGTTATATCTTCTAACAATATTTCTCACACTGTACCGCGATAAGTCTAACAAAGTTGCAATTTCTGAGTTTGATTTCCCAGAATTAAAAAATTTAATTATCAGTAACCGAATTTTCTCACTAATAACCTTTCCTCTACCCATTTTGAAAACCTTAACTACCCAAAACTATTTTAAACGTATTCTGACAGCTGTGATTAATAAAAACAATTGTCATGGCTTTTATTTTTCACAGCCACCTATGCGTTATAGACTTATTTTGCATTGAAACGAAAATAGGTTGATATGCTGTAATTGCAACACGTGTTATTTTTATGCTGCAAATTTGATTACGGAGTGATAAAGTTGGTGTTTTCTACTATATATTATTAATATTTCAAACCTATAACACCCTGCTACATTTTTATTATTTGTGTTTGATAAGAAAAAAACTAAGATTTCAATAGTTGGGCCAACTGAAGTGGGAAGGGGCTCGTAGTACTTACAATAGATCCATTTCGATCGCAGTAACGTCAAGGCTAGCAAGCCAACCACTTTCTTTTGTAATCTAGTCTACCCTATTTTCTTGCAGAGTGAGCCACCACTGCGTTAAAACTAAAAAGGGGGTGTGTCGGTGCCCGGCCGCGGTAATTTGTTGTCGATCCTGAAAGGTTTGCTTAACCCGAAGATTAAAACTAACTGATAATTACATAATAACCGGGTTGGCTGTGGCCAGCAACTGTTGCTGGCCGCGCCGATCATTAATAACAAACGACGAGCGTTCTGGACCCGAACCGTTTACTAATTTATTTGTTTAATTACTGATCCATAACAATTATGAACGCCTCGCTCTCCATCGTGCTCGAGCGCCAACGAGAGGATTCCACAACGCTTTGGGAGCGCCAGCCATTCTATTCTGACCCACTGTCATTAAAATTGTATGAGCTACTAGGTGACATGATACTAAAGCAATGTTGTAGCATCACATTTCCAACGGTTTGAAACAGAGTATGCGTAGTGGAGAAAACGTGTTCAAGGGCGGAACCTAGTTGGGATTTGGTTTAAAAACTGGTTTCGGATTGCAGGATTTTGGCGGGACTCGAGGTTTCTGACATGCGCAGATCGCACAAGACCTTGCTTTGTTATGGGTGCCTTAGGATTTTGGTTATGGTTTTTAACGTGTGTTGAGGGTTTTGCGACTTTCTTAGTTTCGTTGCATCGTTGAGTAGCACTAGTTTTTTATTGTGTATACCTGTTTGTACTCTTGATTCGTATGGTTCAAATTCAGAATCCGATATCAATTAGAGTTACCATAAAAACATTCTGCACACATTACTTCATAATCGAAAAAACCTATTGATGAGCATTACATAAATGTAACGGTACCTCTTCACAACTCAAACGTATTTTTGATAGAAAAATCTATTCTAGCTGAACCAAATTTGTAACCGTTTGAAACTAGCATTTCGACATGCGCATTGAAGGCGTTCACAATCGGGTGTCGAACCGTTGGAAATGTGATGCTAGAACATTACTTATGACTCCAGAAGATATGCTGTCGGTGACAAATGTTCCGCTTATCGGTACGAAATGCATCGGATTAGAGCGCTTTTTTGCCAATATTTAGAATGTTTGCTTAACATTTTTTACGTTACCGATTTTACATGATAATTTTAGTATTATTCCAAATTAATTGTGGGAGACTGAGAAACAGTGCGGGACCACAACCTGAGAACACCGTGGCATCCACAAAAAATGGCGCTTTTGATAAGTATAACGGTTTATCCGCCGGCAACGGAAGTTAACCTCTCTTTTATTTGTGTCTGGATAGCCTCGAATGCAAGGTTTTTCGTAACCACAAATTTTATTAAAGTCGTTCTTATTTAAAGTACATTTTTTGTTAGTTCATGAACTTTAGAATCTCAGGTGTAATACTCAACGTGTCGGTGAAGTTGTATATGCTTCTAGGTGATTGTAGTCAACAAACGGAGCCCATCCCTTGAAAAAAGGTTTAGAGATAGATAGAGTCTATATTAGAAGGGTGTATTTGTTAGAACATTATGGCTATGGAGGATCTCTACTTGATTCAACAGTCATATATGTGGAGCTTTGTGAAACATTCAAGAAGCAGAGTTGAAGACAGTTCATTCCACTGCTAGCCCATGGTGATCAGACATAGATAGAATATAGCTACTGTTATTTTCTTCCAGGGAATATATCTGGATAATTGAGTGCATGGAGGCATAGCTAATGTGTTGCACAATCATGGATAATGTAAGAGTATGTCAAACTGAGTGATTTTTGGAGTTTCTCTGTTAATATTGGTATTCTGTAGTTGTTATGAAAAACTCACGACAGTTTCCTTAGGTTTCAAGTATGAATATGTACTTCAACCAATTACTTTTTTAAATATTTATAGCTAAAAAAAAAGCTGTTAAGGATTAATCGAAAGTCAGATTTTATGATAATACATTATCAACAGGCATAAATCATTTAAAATATTATACATGATATATTTTAATGAAGCTATAAAAATTCCTAAATTATGTATAATCATATTTCCCACAAAACTTTTACATTCGGATTATCAATGATATGAAAATGTATAGATATTCCTGTGTTATAATTCTTATGAAAAATCCGGTAACTCTAGTATCTTTGAAATCGTTAACGATATCTTAATATATTTATAATAATAATTTGTTTCACTTTTCCCATGGAAGTGCTGCAGAAGACCGTCACGTGGAATGAAAATATTTGAACCATAAATATTATTGATATCTTTATACAATATAAAATTTAGATAAAAATATATTATTAAGTATAGATTTGTTAATGTTCCGAAAATTTCAAATAACTGTAGGATATATGGATATATATATATATATATATATATATATATAACTTGAGACGTGGTCATTGTCGTCTAGACCAGTTAGGTGAAAAATTAAAGCTTCCGCCTTTTGTTGGGTACTTCGACAAAATTTAAGCAAAGAGGACTCTTTATACTTTTTTAATTCTCTCTAGCTTTCAATGGACTTTGCCATCATCATCAGGAGCTGCAATTACAATGATAACAGTAGCAACAAAAGTGTAAAATGAATTTAAATTGACTCAACTTACAGTAGTATGTGAGGACGTTGCTAATTGTTGTTTACGTATAGGATGAGGGAAACGTCCAGTAACATGGTGAGAGCTGGATAGATGGTACAATGGTCAAAATTATATAAAATATGACAAGAACAAGTTAAAAACAGATTAAATATTATTTAAAAACATTAGAGCATTACATCTTGAAGCCACTTGATGATTGCACAAAATGGTGGTCATGGAATAATGAGTGAGATGAACCCTTTGACAGAAGGCCGAAGGTTGTCAATGTCTGTGTTGAAAGATGGAACGAATTGTGGGCGTGTGCCAAACGTTGCCAAATCACTTCAGATGATGTGATTTTCAGAATGTTATGTAAGAAATTGTTAAACCGACCAGAGGCAGTTGAATAAACTATATTTTAATTAATGGGAATTTAAATTAACAATTATTAATAAATCGTGAGAAGAGAATTATTAGATTTTGAGTGGAATGAAATTTACTGGTGGAATCGGCCAAAACACAGATTCTATTTATGGTTGTGCTTGGCTTAACCAACACAGTCTACTCCATCAATTGCAACAACTGCAACCAAATATACATAGGTCAGACCTCCAGATCTCTAAAAGGAAGGATTACATCACACAAAAGTGATGTTAGGCTTCATCCTGAAAGATGCGCTCTAGCATCTCATGTTAACACAACAGGGCATTCTATGAATTACACAAGTATCAAAGTTCTTGATAAAGAAAAACACCTTTCCAAACGTTTATTCCTGGAAATGTCCCACATTTTCATGAATAACAACTGTATCAACAAAAAGACAGATGTTAAACAACTGAGTCTCATTTACTCATATTTGCTAAACTGCGAAAAATTGGAGAACTTACATATCTCCCCAAATTTCGACTCTTCACAACCATAAATAGAATCTGTGTTTTGGCCGATTCCACCAGTAAATTTCATTCCACTCAAAATCTAATAATTCTCTTCTCACGATTTATTAATAATTGTTAATTTAAATTCCCATTAATTAAAATATAGTTTATTCAACTGCCTCTGGTCGGTTTAACAATTTCTTACATAACATTCTGAAAATCACATCATCTGAAATGATTTGGCAACGTTTGGCACACGCCCACAATTCGTTCCATCTTTCAACACAGACATTGACAACCTTCGGCCTTCTGTCAAAGGGTTCATCTCACTCATTATTCCATGACCACCATTTTGTGCAATCATCAAGTGGCTTCACGATGTAATGCTCTAATGTTTTTAAATAATATTTTAATCTGTTTTTAACTTATTCTTGTCATATTTTATATAATTTTGACCATTGTACCATCTATCCAGCTCTCACCATGTTACTGGACGTTTCCCTCATCCTATACGTAAACAACAATTAGCAACATCCTCACATACTACTGTAAGTTGAGTCAATTTAAATTCATTTTACACTTTTGTTGCTACTGTTATCATTGTAATTGCAGCTCCTGATGATGATGGCAAAGTCCATTGAAAGCTAGAGAGAATTAAAAAAGTATAGTATATATAGTATAAAGTCCTCTTTGCTTAAATTTTGTCGAAGTACCCTATATACGTTATATATATATACAGGGTGACTTCGAAGTTGAGTCACTTATTTTAACAGTGAGTAGATCTGATCAAAAGAAATGTTTTTTCCTTTACCATTTTTCTGGTAAAATTAAAGTAACAAAGTTATAGCCCTCTAGAAGTTTGAGTACTGCCCTGTCTCAATAATAATATTATGTGCTCGTGTTTGGCAACAACGGATATAATCCGCCTTATCGGTTCATCGCATCGGAAACAAAAAAGCGAAAGAATTTAAAACGTTTATCACGATGTTCTTACTACAATTTTATTCAGTTCTATTCAGTCAATGTGTCAGTCGGTAACGCGAGAGTGAATAGTGGTGTTTGTTGAGTGGCTCAAACGAAATAAAAAATGGCACATGTTTACGGAAATGCTGATCTTGTGGACATGATTTTTATTTACGGGGGGGAGTCTTTACAAAATGCTGCCGCGGCATCACGGATTTATGCGGATCGGTTTCCCAATCGAGTGCAACCAACCCCTCGTGCCTTTGTTAATGTAGTACAAAGGGCTCGTGAATCAGGTGACTTAAGACCTCACAGGGGAGGGCATGCCGGTGCTCCAAGACCGCACGATCAAATACAGGTCCGCACTGAAATACTTGTCGGGAGGAACAAGGTAACATTTTTTATTTTTTTTTATTTTTACTCACATATTTTGGTTTACCTTCCTTCTACAATCATTATCTGAAAATTAATGACTCAACTTCAAATTCATGCACCCTCTATATGTTAATAACACATGACCTTATAAAATTTTCCATATTTCATCGGAAATGCGCGCTATAAAATTATACAACAGTCTCAGATTTATGCAAGGAGCCGGCAACATCGCTTGTGGCGTTCGTGCACAATCTGACAACCGCGTGGCATCAAGAAAAATGACGCTTGACGCTGACATGAATCAACCGTGTTGCCCTATGGATAGCACGGGACTGTACCTTCTTCACTGTTTATGTTTTGTGACCGATATTCTGAATAGAACTAGCCAGCCAAGGCAAAAACGTTTCAAGGTTCAATTTATTCTACAAATACCATAGGAGGGTCATAACTAGGATCAAAAATAGCGTATAAACACCCGCATTAGGCCGTCAATCATCCGCAAGTTAATTTTCCGGTCGATATCGTCGCACGATAGAAAGCTGCACACTTCCAAAAAAATTGTTATAAGCCAGTTCGGCGTGACTCCACGCTTAAACGAACACCAATTAACTCTAAAATGACGCTAAATTAACCGACACATCGTTCATGGCACGGGCAGTATAATGAGAACTGAAGGAAAATATCAGGCACTAAAGGTTTAAACAGTTTGTTAGAATGGACCTTTAACAAGTTTATCTTCTCTGAACACACATCATTTCTTGATTAATCCTTCGTTAACTGATGAGAAAATAATTTACTCATAGCTGATTATGAAATGAAACGCATTTTATGAAGTATTTGGCTTGAAAAAACGAAATAAATGTCGATTTCAATTTTTAAAATGTGATCCACCTTCAGTACAAGTTTGAACTCGCTCGAGTCATTTGCTTGTCCGTAGCGTTTGTAATAAAGTTGGAGCAGGGTCTATCAAACACCCTTTTTCTTGATGGAATCTAACTTTATTCTGTCTTTTTCAAGTAACAGTGCATTTTGTACAATACAAAAGTAGGGCAGTCATTCAACTGCCTAGATCAGCTTTTAACAAGTGATAAACAGGAAAGTATCTAACTTGCAGAATCGGTGGGAACATCGATATGTTATAACTTTTAATATACAGGGTGATATCAGCCAAACTACACGTCTTTCCGTGAAACTGTTTATTTTTTGTAATGAGTTTCTCATATAACGTTGCAGCAATATATAATTCTTTGGACAGTAAATTTAAGACCATGAGTTTACCACGTTTTCGCTACAATGTTAAGTTGAGTTATTTGAACGATTAACTTTTCCCTCAATATTTCATAGACCTTTTTAGAGTAGCAGTATGTGCACACAAAATATCTCATTTTCCACTTCTCATATGGGTTATAAGTGATTTGTTATATATATTTTGCATTTTTTTCTGTTAGCTGTTAACAATGTAATATTTAACTTTAGTGGTTAAGTAGCATATTGCTAAACTTCGAAACTATAATTACACTCTATACAGGGTATATATACACATGTATTGTATATATTATTGAATAAAGACGTTTATTATTATTATTATTATTATCTTAAGGCTATTCCAGTATCCAGTCAGTTCCGTCTGTTCTTATATCAGAAATCTATAAAACCAGTTGCAAGTAGAGCATAATAAAATAAACATAAAACTTCTGCATTATCACGGAGTGTAGCAAATAAAGCAGGAAACAAATTGTATGTAAACAATTACTCATTATTAAGAACACCCACTGATCTTTTGTACCTGGTGATTAAAGTATTAGTTATATTCTTCCCACATCGAGCGATGCATAAACACAGCATATACAATACTACCCATCAACAAAATTCCTTGCAGTATTCTGAATTTTCGAGCAAACCTTCAGAGCTCGGCACATGCTGCGAGACGCTGCCACGTATCGTGAGGTTGACGCTGTGTAAATAACGAGTTGTTCGTTACGTTATTTTTGACAGTAAATATGGGAGAAGTTTTTATTAGAAGTAAGGTAAATCATGATAATTTCATAGTGCTGATTACTGACAATCGTGTTACAGGTTGCCTATTTTTTACTTCTCACTCCTACTGGCGAGGAAATAGTGTAATCGCGAGAAGTTGAGATGTTATGTTTTCCATCGGTCTGTCTGTCGGTGTGTCCGCTAATTGTATAACCTCTTATAACTTAATTAATGTTCAATGTGACTACTATGACAAGGGTGAAAAAGCTTTGTTGTTTTTGAAAATCCGCCTAGTGGTAACGCAGATAGAGGTACAAGCACAAAAAAATAAAAATCGCTAGTACCTACTTCGTTTTTTGACGTCTCAAACGCTCCTGATCATTTTAGGAGATTTTTTGTAGGCGTACCAACCCGTTATGCGCATAACGCGGTGCTGGGTGATATTGTATATACTGTGGCATAACTGCCGGCCATTCCCAATAAAAAATAATTAAACATTTAAAATTATCGTTATAATTATTCATTTTCATTGTTTAAATGCGGCGAATCAATTTCGCTTATCGCTACGGCTGAAATTGAGTTTTGTTTTATGTTCTATTATGCGCTTATATCGATTACCGAAATACAGGTATTTATTGCAAATGTTATAAAGAATTGCTTTTATTAGAACATGGGGCTGACATAAAATTTATCGTTTTTGTTGTCGTTTTACAAAATTTCATAATTTCGGTACCTAGTATATGGTAGGTGGTTCATCTTTACGTACGACGCATCTACATATAATCTCATATGTCATTGTACGGTTTTGAAATCCAAAACACGGTTCACTGCATCCGAAATCTAATATCAATATATAGCGAACAATTAGATGATTCTTATATTACGGACGATACTAATTATATCCACCTTCTGTTGCGTTAATATTATTCTAAAATGCTGTCGGAATGGGTTTCTTATTACAATGTCGAAAAAAAAAGAAAAAAAGTCCTCCCCGGCGGGGAATCGAACCCGGTCTCCCGCGTGACAGGCGGGGATACTGACCACTATACTACCGAGGACTGATACTGGTTGATTTCGGTAAGCGGTATAAGCGCGGAGACAACTAGCTGAACTATACTAAGTGACATATAAATCCGAACACCCAGTTTAAATGGTTTTATTTTAATAAAAGTTGGTGAATGTATTTATCTTACTGTAAATAACAAGTGAAAAAATTTTCAGCCTTATCAATTGGACATTCCGGTTTTTATACTGCTTTTTTTTAATTCACTAACGCTCTAAAAATGAATATTTCAGCCGCAGTAAAGAATCAACGTTGGCGGATTTTGGTTCTTGACATCCTTTACGATCGGTTACGATGCCGAGAGTACGGAGACCTGTACGATTTCGTCAACTTAGTGAGTTTGATAGGGGCCGTATAGTGGGACTTCGGGAAGCTGGACTTTCTTTTCGGGCAATTGCAGTTAGAGTGCAAAGAAGTGTCGACACTGTGGTTAGGTGTTGTCAGGCATGGCTTCGAGAAGGCCGTACGCAAAGAGCAAGGGGCACTGGACGCCGCCGTAGAACAATAGACCGTGAAGATCGCCGCCTAAGATTATTGGGCTTAAGGGACCGTTTCTCCACTACCAGGTCCATTGCAAATGAATGGTTTGCAGAACACGGAAGACCTATTGGCATGCGAAGTGTTTACCGACGAATGAGAACTTTTGGCTTGTTTTCAAACCGGCCACACTGGGTCCTCCCTTTAACTCGAGAACACCGACGAAATCGCCTTGAGTGGTGCAGACAACGGTCACTCAGGGATCAGGAATGGAACAGTATTGTCTTTAGTGACGAGTCTCGATTTTGTTTAGGCATGCACGATGGTCGTGCCAGGGTTCGAAGGCGACGTGGTGAAAGGAGGAATCCACAGTTTTTTGTTGAAGGACATGTTCATCACACTGTTGGAGTTATGGTTTGGGGTGCTATAGCTTATGGTTCCAGGTCACCTTTAATCTTCATCAGAGGTAACATGAACGCGCAGCGTTATATCCACGAAGTTCTAGAACCCCATCTTTTACCCTATCTTGACACCCTGGCAGATCCAACTTTCCAACAAGATAATGCCCGACCACATGTTGCAAGAGTCACAATAGACTTCTTTCAACATAATGATGTCACATTGTTACCATGTCCACCAAGATCTCCCGACTTATCCCCAATTGAGCACGTGTGGGATATGATGGGTAGGAGATTGCTCAATTTGCAACGTCCTCCTCAGGCTCTAGAAGCACTTCGAGAGGAGTTGGCGGTTGCCTGGAATGAGATACCACAGGAGGATATTGACCACCTGATCAGAAGCATGCCTAGGCGCGTTGGAGAATGCGTAGCACATCAGGGTGCATCCACACATTATTAAAGGTCAAAGGGCTTTAAAGCAGTGCAATCATTTTGAAATTTTTATCATTTACTTATTATGCTTCATTAAGTGAGTACTTGAGTATACAAAATTTTATTAAAAACCATTTAAACTGGGTGTTCGGATTTATATGTCACTTAGTATATATTACAAAAATAAGGTGTTTTCCAAGTTAGAATCAATGGTTACGATGAATAACGATAGTATTCGCAGTTGTTGTTTTATTTATGTCAGTGCCTTGAAAATTTAGATCATCCACCAGATAGCCCTCTCTTAGCACCGCTTTCATCTTTCTCTAAAACTGAAGGAATTATTGGTGGCAAGTGCTTGGAAAATGGTGACATGTTGAAAGGAACAATTACTAATTGGTTAGGCAGCAGCGTTCTTTGATGACGGAATAGAAAAGCCACTTGGTCACTTTAAGGCCCGTATCGTCAGTCGTCCCTACAATTGTAGGGCGCGTTTATGGCCTCCTGGATTGTCATGCTCCTTTCTCTCCTTCAAAAATTTCTAGATTGCACTTGTCCCGTGTCAGCGCCAGCGCTCTCCTATTGTGAAGATATGTTTTCTTTTTAAATTGTAGGAAATTTTAGGCTGATAAAACATGATATAACTCAAAAGCAAGCACAATTCGATGCAAATAGATGTTTGTGACATAACCTCAAAATAGAGCGCTGACACGGAGAAGTAGAAAACTATGACAATCAAGGAGGCCATAAAGGCGCCCTACAATTGTAGGGACGACAGACGATACGGGCCTAAAACATGGCATCTAGTAGGATGACTCTTACGCAATGCCATTATCAGTTCATCAGGTTCAGCGCAATTTAAATCATCCGAGAAAAAAGTCAGTTACGAACATCTACAGCAGAGAAACTAAACGGATCAAGTCAGTCAAACAGACCCATACGATTAGTCTATAGACATTATTTCCCTGGTCTACCGGTAGTTACCGTCCATCTGGCAACGTTGTTCCTTTCGACATTGGCGCGGCAGCACCCAGAGCAGCACCGCTGCAGCGAATTATCATCACCCATCCCCTATAACTCATAACCACTAAATTTTAACAAACCAAAAATTTTTCTGAAAATGATCAGGAGCCTCTGAAACTTCAAAAAATCAAGCTTGAGCAATTTTTCATATTTTTACCCCGAGCTCCGCGGTCACTAGACCGATTTTCAAAAGCTACGCAGTTTTCTAAATTTTCGCTATTACAAAAATTCCTCGCCCAGGGGTGTACGAAGTAAAAGTGAAAAAAGGTTCATTAGAGTTACTTTGACTCCACCACAAAAAAAAAATGACCTTGGTACATCTAAACCCGCTCAAAAAAATTAAATACGTAAATTTGAAATTAGATATTTGTTTGGTTCCGCTCCATCTTCAAGTTCGACTTCACGAGGATTCAGAATTTTATAAAAAGTCGTAACGCATTGAAGGAGGTCAAAAATCGCTGGAATACCCTATGAAACTATGGTACGTATACAATAACAAGCCCGCATGTATACGGTTTAACATTCTATCAGGTTATTGTGCGGTTTAACTATTCCATACATTTGCTCACATTCAATCGCAGTCGACATCAAATAATAGCTAATTTACCACTCAACCGGCACTTTAGCATTTCTTTAAAGTGCACACTTTGCACTTGCTTGAAATCCCATACCCTCATTTTCTAACCGCGCTTCTTATAGGCACTTATAATACAGTCAACCTGAATTTCAGTTCCTCTCGGTTTTCAGAAATTCTGTAGATAATGTGCAATAGGCTAGATAATGTAATCTATGGGAATTCCCATATTGGTTGCTAGCTTCATATTTGTGTTTTCAGCTCCTGAAGATGGCTCCATAGAGATGCCGAAAGCTTGAGATTACCGTTAAAAGAGTTCACTAAAGCCAATTGATAGGTATTCCTTATAATATATATATTTATATATACACCATGTCACTGGGTGTTTCCCTCATCCTTAACGTAAACAACAATTAGCAACATCCTCACATACTACTGTAATTTAAATTCATTTTACACTATTGTTGCTACTGTTATCAATGTAATTGCAGCTCCTGATGATGATGGCAAAGACCATTGAAAGCTAGAGAGAATAAAAAAGTATAAAAAGGCCTCCTTGCTTAAATTTTGTCGAAGTACCCAACAAAAGGCGGAAGCTTTAATTTTTTACCTATATATATATACATATATATATATATATATATGTGTGTGTGTGTGTGTATATCTATATTTTTTTTTTGAGACGTGGTCATTGTCGTCTAGACCAGTTAGATGAAAAATAAAGCTTCCACCTTTTGTTGGGTACTTCTACAAAATTTAAGCAAAGAGGACTCTTTATATTTTATTAATCTCTAGCTTTCAATGGACTTTGCCATCTTCATCAGGAGCTGCAATAACGTTGAGAAAAATAGCAACTATTGTGCAAAATGAATTTTAAATTAACTTACAGTAGTATGTGAGGATGTTGCTAAATGTTATTTACGTTTAGGTTGAGGGAAACATCCAGTAACCTGGTGAAAGCTGGATCCATGGTACAATCGTCAAAATTAATACAAACTACACACAGCTGTATGTCAGGAACAAATGAAAACGGATTAAAAATATTTAAAACGAAAGTTAAAAATTACATCGTGAACCACCTGATGTTGCACAAGATGGTGGGCATAGAATCAAAAGTAAGATGAAACCTTTGACAGATGGCAGAAGGTTAGTAGTGTCCGTGTCGATGGATGGAACGAAAATTCTTTTGTAAAGTGTGTGCTAATTACTTGGTGTGATTGATCACATATATATATATATACGTATATATATATATATATATATAATTTTTTTCTTTCAGAAGGTCACAGAAAAGAAAGAAAAGGGGATCAATTTACGTCTTTCACTCAACAACGATGCAAGGATGCATTTTTGGATAGTCTTAACTTTAGACTATAAGAAATGTACTATATTTAATTGAGAAAAGAAGTCCTACGGTGACTGTGGCATGAAACCGAACCCTGCGGTTGCATACGTGGCTGTCTAACGCGTGATAAGATAATGCGCTGTGAACCGCACATTACTATCATTTGCGGCATGCAATATGTAAATTGAGAATCTGTCTGTCGTTTTGTTTGTGTGTAATATACTATATTCGAATATGCGCCGAACAGTTGGCGAATATGACAATTTCCTGGCTTCAGGTGGTGTGAAGAACAACAAGAAACAGTGGCAGCGCCAAAACCAAAGCAAACTGAATCTTTGTTGAAGTATATATCAACAGATGAAGCTACAAGCCACATACATTACCCAAAAAGCATCAAAATAGTATGTCCATGATCATAATAATAATATAACAATAATTATTGGTATTACATATGCAATAGCATTTGTAAAAGTCAAAAAGAGAAAACTAATTAGATCAAAAATACAAATACAATTTGAGGACAACGAAATATTAATAGCAAATACAAGACACATTAAAACAGATCACTAAAATCATTGTACATAAAATTAGACATAAGTATTTTAAAAAGCTTTTCTAATTAAGTATCCCTTGAGAGCCTTCTTAAAGTGTTCCGTATTTAGTGACTTCACTGACTGGTAAAAAGTTTGAAAATTTAATACCATCTCTGGCTCTCTGTATCCTAAATGGAACTATTCTATAGCTGTTTATATTTCCCCTGATAGGCGCAAGGCATCCCAAGATACGGGGGTTGTCTCAAAAATAAGCTTCCCACATTTTTATCAGCCATAAGGATTTTTTTATTTGACAAAACTTAATTCAACATTGGACCATCTCTTTCCGGAAGTACTTGGAATTTCGAAACTTTCTAAGCGGCAGTTTTTTAGTTACCTAAACATGCAACTTTGCCCCTGATGGAATTTGAAACACCCGGTGTATTTTTCAAATAGGTAAGTTCCCCTTTTCCTTGGTCTACCACTGTGACCACTAATTTACCATACCACAAGCAACTTGCTGATAACGTAAATGATATTCAAATTGAAGAACGATTTCTCGCGATGGCCCGCCGCACCTGAGTTCAAAATTGCCTGCTCGAACAATGGATATGTTATTCAAGTAGCTTCAAGGGTGTTGAAAACGCATGTGATTACAACGTCAAGGAGTCTTCGCGGGTATTGTTATGCTAAGGTTGGTAATTTCATAATCCCACAAACGATTGGCACCTCTTTGAACGTCAAAGTTTTCTTTTTGGGAACGAGAAAGGTCCGTCAACTCGGCACGTTGATGCAGTAGGTAATTTGAATCATTTCCAAAACATTCTTCAGTTCCTTGTGTTGTCCTGAAAAAATTTTGAATTTTATAGGTGTATTTTATAGCCCTAACACTTCGTGATATTTGTATATGAAAGAAAATCCAAAGAACTGAAAAAATTCCGAGTCGAGAATAACAAATTTCGCAATATCCACTGAGTATTTACAGGGACATGTGGTTTCAGCATGATGGCTGCCCAGCGCACTATGCACTCTCAGTGAGAGAGTATCTCGATCAAAACTTTCCAGGCAGATGGATAAGGCGGTCTGGTACAATACCGTGGCCAGCCCGATCACCTGATTTGAATCCTTTAGATTTTTTTA
The DNA here is from genome assembly GCA_963669975.1 of Acanthoscelides obtectus. Taxonomy (NCBI): domain Eukaryota; kingdom Metazoa; phylum Arthropoda; class Insecta; order Coleoptera; family Chrysomelidae; genus Acanthoscelides; species Acanthoscelides obtectus. The sequence continues at coordinate 6,060,390 of CAVLJG010000005.1, forward strand.
CTGGGGAACTGTAAAAGAAAAAGTGTATTTCAAGCCGATTCAAAATGTAGCTGAGCTACGGCAAAGACTATTGGAAGCAGCTGAGTTTGTTAATAACCGTGGATTCGCTCGTTTAATAACCCGATCTTTTTTAAGATGTCGAGCGTGTATTGCGGCTGAAGGAAAACAGTTTGAGCATTTGCTGTAAAGGTAAATCATCATCAGCAGCATTTTGACGCCCACTGCTGTGTAAACAGTTATCCTTAAGGGTCCTTGTGCGTTTTCATAATCGCTGTTTAATTAGGAAATTTTGAAAAATTTTCATTTTCAAATAAAAATTTGCATAAGTTAACGAGTAATCTTCTAAGTGTTATACCATTTTGGAATCGTTATTAAATGCGCCAACTTTTAAGGTTACTTGCCAAACTCTCGTAGTACATTTTTTCCAGTACCTACAGCAAGTTGAGCAAAGTTTTACTTTGGAATACTTGGTTGGGAAATAAGTGGCAATTTTTCCTGAACGAGAAAAGTTGGCAGTAAGGTTGAGACACCAGTTTGAAGATGCATTATTCATCATTACATTGTAAAAATAAAATCCAAAAAAAGTTAATATTTGTAGTAACAGGAGTTGACAGACTGCCGTAGGGTGTGAAATTTCTATATCTTTTTCAAAGACCTATAATTTTCAAAACACATACATGAAATTTTTTTAAATATTTTTCTGATAGCTGTTATGACTTTGCCTATCACCCGGTTTCGGCTTGACGTCGACTTCTGGGACACCCTGTATTACATCGCTTATATCTTGAAAATTATCAGGTTTAGAGAAAGGTTCATTTCAACCTTTTTTGTTCAAAAAGACCCAGAGAACAATTCTTCAACTCCCTTGAAAGAAATTGTTTGAATAATTTTCGACGTAATTTTGGGCCTGGCAACACGCAGATTCTTCAAAATGGATCCTTTTAACTAAGATTATCAAAAAACACAGTATATGGATGGCGTCGAAATGTATCTATAAAACCATTCTCCAATATAAAAATAATAATTTGAATATGTTTAGATCAGAAAACATTCACATTTACCAATTTACATCAATTTGATTCCATGTACGTCATAATGTTTCACATTTCACTGCCTCTTTCAACGTTTTCAGCGGTATCCTTTTTTCCAAGTATAAAAAAGAGTTGCCTCATTGCGTAGCCGTTGATTTAACACGATTTCGTGCATTGCTTAACGCCGTTTGACACCCAATTTAAATGTTTACATAGCGCCTGAGATCACGTTATGTTAAAACATGAATGTAGACAGGACCGTATTCGGAAAATCCTCATCTTACAGGACGTATAGCGTATCCAAATATACTAAGTGACATATAAATCCGAACACCCAGTTTAAATGGTTTTATTTTAATAAAAGTTGGTGAATGTATTTATCTTACTGTAAATAACAAGTGAAAAAATTTTCAGCCTTATCAGTTGGACATTCCGGTTTTTATACTGCTTTTTTTTAATTCACTAACGCTCTAAAAATGAATATTTCAGCCGCAGTAAAGAATCAACGTTGGCGGATTTTGGTTCTTGGCATCCTTTACGATCGGTTACGATGCCTAGAGTACGGAGACCTGTACGATTTCGTCAACTTAGTGAGTTTGATAGGGGCCGTATAGTGGGACTTCGGGAAGCTTGACTTTCTTTTCGGGCAATTGCAGTTAGAGTGCAAAGAAGTGTAGACACTGTGGTTAGGTGTTGTCATGCATGGCTTCGAGAAGGCCGTACGCAAAGAGCAAGGGGCACTGGACGCCGCCGTAGAACAACAGACCGTGAAGATCGCCGCCTAAGATTATCGGCCTTAAGAGACCGTTTCTCCACTACCAGATCCATTGCAACTGAATGGTTTGCAGAACACGGAAGACCTATTGGCATGCGAAGTGTTTACCGACGAATGAGAAGTTTTGGCTTGTTTTCATACCGGCCACACTGGGTCCTCCCTTTAACTCGAGAACACCGACGTAATCGCCTTGAGTGGTGCAGACAACGGTCACTCTGGGATCAGGAATGGAACAGTATTGTCTTTAGTGACGAGTCTCGATTTTGTTTAGGCATGCACGATGATCGTGCCAGGGTTAGAAGGCGACGTGGTGAAAGGAGGAATCCACAGTTTTTTGTTGAAAAACATGTTCATCACACTGTTGGAGTTATGGTTTGGGGTGCTATAGCTTATGGTTCCAGGTCACCTTTAATCTTCATCAGAGGTAACATGAACGCGCAGCGTTATATCCACGAAGTTCTAGAACCCCATCTTTTACCCTATCTTGACACCCTGGCAGATCCAACTTTCCAACAAGATAATGCCCGACCACATGTTGCAAGAGTCACAATAGACTTCTTTCAACATAATGATGTCACATTGTTACCATGGCCACCAAGATCTCCCGACTTATCCCCAATTGAGCACGTGTGGGATATGATGGGTAGGAGATTGCTCAATTTGCAACGTCCTCCTCAGACTCTAGAAGCACTTCGAGAGGAGTTGGTGGTTGCCTGGAATGAGATACCACAGGAGGACATTGACCACCTGATCAGAAGCATGCCTAGGCGCGTTGGAGAATGCGTAGCACATCAGGGTGCATCCACACATTATTAAAGGTAAAAGGGCTTTAAAGCAGTGCAATTTTTATCATTTACTTATTATGCTTCATTTTTCAATTTTATTAAAATAAAACCATTTAAACTGGGTGTTCGGATTTATATGTCACTTAGTATAGTTTAGAAGGACACAAAGACTATATGCTACTACATTGCATTGTTTAACTCTTTTGACTACCATTGCCTAAAAAGTTGTATTAACATTCATTTGTGCTGCTCTTTGCAAATTATGCAAGAAGTAACATATCGCGAAATCGTCTAATACCCTCTCCAGACTCACGCGCGCATCACGGCGTGAAAACGCGGCGCGGTTCGCGGTGCGAATTCCGAATTTTGTTCCTATAGTTCCACACTCACAAAAATCGCTAATGCTGCTGCATGGCTAGTTTTGCGCTTTGGCAATAATTACGCATTATAAGTAAAACTAGAGCAATTGAAAAGAAGTGGAAAAAACACAACCATTCCCGGCACTCGCTATGAGGCAACTGAAACATCAGCTAATGAGGAGCCTAGTTATGTTCACGCTTTGCGAACCGACAACAAACGGGAACAACGCGCGAACGCGACGTGAAGCCGCCAAGAATACTCAAATGTGATCCACACTCATGGGTCGCGTGTGTCTGGAGAGGGCATAACACCACAATTATCTGCTACACACACCCTTTAAAAAAAAAATCACTAAAAATGGACTGTCAAAAATTAACTTCTGTCAAGTCCACGTGTAATATGCACTTCCATCCTTCCTTTTTTTACACTGAGTCAACCATGCAGACAGAAACCTGAATGACGCGGCACCGCAATTGCTATGAGAGGCTTAAAGAAACTTGGTTAATCCGAACTGGGAAAAGCCTTCTCATGTAGATCCTTACTACAGACTGAGATTTTGGAGATAAGCAAGTGGTAGGAGTGCTCCTTTTACCTAGTCTGAATTCGTTGACACAAACTTTTAAGATGAACATCTGCTGCACCAGTTCGAGAAACGCGTTCAGCGATGATTAAATGGAAAGGTACGGCAAGCTCCATTATCCAATCCGTCGTGTAGTAAACAGAACTGTTTGTTTAAAAATCTGATTGGAAAAACCGAAAATAATTCAGATTATTTTCGTAGACGTTTTATTCTGCGCCGCGTAGGATTATCTGATACCAAAAAGCTAAGGACACAGGCTGTTTGCAGGAACTTTGAGGACATGGAAGACCTGGACAGTCTCGATTGCTGCAAACGTGGAGCACAAACTAACATAACAATTAAGAGGTGTGTTGCGATAAGCGTTCTGGGTGGGTTTTCGCGTTTTCAGAATACTTTTGGCGTTTTGGGAACGATGGACGAGGGTCGTGTATCTTGTACATTGAAAAACGACAGATAACGTCACGTTCGCTTGTAGCGGGAATGCCTAACCCAGGTGGTCCTAGGTTTTGCTGGTTTCTCAAGGTGCCATCTTAAAATTGCAATGTTATGTTCGCGTAATATCAGTACGTCACAGACTTTTCAGACTACTGAAGTAACACACTTTATAGAAATTAGACATTAGAAGCGGTACATCCAGAAAAATAATTTCTTCAACTCGATGTTTTGGTAATAAGGAAGCCTTACGTCAAGAATGAAACGATAACATTCTCACGAAATTTTGTTGACAAGTTGGGCGAGCAGCTTATTACACTCCGGTATACGTCTAGGCATCGACAAGGTGAGATGATCAAAGTGCAAAGTTGATTGTCTGCTCCTCATCATATCTCACACATGTTCGATGGAATGTAAATCCGGTAAACGGGGTGGCCATTGCAAAACATTAACGCTTGCTTCATGAAGAAAGTTTCTGGTTCTATATGCAATGTGAATGTGTGGACGTCCCTCTAGATACGGCAGTAAAGTGGGTTATATTGCCTTGAACAAAGAGAAGGGGTGATCGGCTACCATAGTCGAACCATTACTTCAACAGGCCTGTGTGCATGCCTCTCAACAATATCACGTTGTTTTCCATGGCGGCGTCTTACCCTTCTACGACCATCATACGTACCTAGACTAAATCGCGATTCGTCGCTGAAAATGACATTATGCCATTCTGCCTTCCAATGTTGCCGTTCTCTGCTCCAGTTCAAACGTTGACGACAGTGGTCCGCAGTCAGAGGAAGCGCTAACCGTGAACGGTATGAAAAAAGTCCACAGGCTTGAATGCATAGTAATAGGTCTACCTTATTCTCCAAACCATTGGTGAGCGATCTGGCGCATAGTACAAAGACGGTCTCTTAGGACTAGTTGTCGACCATTTGGCCTACTTCGTGTTCCTCTACCTTCTTTTATCCACACACGACACACACGCATTACCGTCATTGCAGTACAACTAACACGGCGGTCAATTTCGCAATGGAACAAACCAACATCTCGATGGGCAATAATTCTACCCCTAACATGGTGATAATTTGAACGGTCAGACAATGGAGTCCTTTGAATGGTAAATATTCCGGGACCAATGTTTATAGAAATGTTTGTGTTGGCTTCTGGATGTACTTTTCGTTTTAGAAATATCATCAAGATTAACCTAATTTAAGAAAACAGTACGGTCCTGTATGTAAGCCTGGGGGTTCGTGCAAGTCGGTTCTATTAATGCACGTACGGTAATTCTCCCTATGTGGAGTAGAAAGACAACGTAATGGTTACGACTCTATTAGCAACCATCCATGCTTAATGTTCGTGTGTGATCCATTTTGCGCCACAATAGAGGTACGTGGAAAGACGACGCCATTTCTTCCAACGCATTAAGCCTTATTGGGGTTATAAATACAAGCAAATACAATAGAACAGTTTCTGAGATAGTCGAGCCGCGTTTTAATTAAAGTTAACTGTAACGTTCACAAAATTAAGTGCGCCTTTGTCTTTTATATTTGAAACAAGGCAATGATGACTCCTACTATGCGTATGCCGCTTTTGACGGATTCCAATCCAAAATGGAAGGATGCGCGGCCAGATGCGCAGACGAGATATTTTACTCATTGTTACCCTATGCTGTGGCTGAACGCTATTATACTATAACTATCTAAAACTGTAATGACTCATCGATGTTCACGTGAAAATCACTTAACTACCAGTAGTCGGCTGTTCATAGGCGGGGTATGAATGTTTAACATGGGTGAACTAGATTTGTCACATGCTTAATAAAGAGTGGTTTGAAACATATTGTAAGTCAAAAATTTGGGAATTACCTTTATTCATCGTCGCTTCCACTTACATCTGACAGTAATAAACTGTCGCTATCGCTTTCCCCGTCGAAATTGACTATAACTGGCTCTATGATGGTGTCGATATGGTGGTCAAGCTGCCACATTTTTGTTTCTTCCTTCTCAACATGACGGATAGCATTCTGCCAAGCTTCGGGCGTTACTAGCTGTATGGAAGTCTCAAGTAAAACCTTAACGTCTGGTAATTTGAAGGTTGTGTTATGGCGCGCAATATAACCCTTCACTTGAGCCCAGATGAGCTCTATTGGGTTCAGTTCACAATGGTAGGGCGGTAACCGCAGCACAGTGACACCACATTGACGGGCCATCTCATCAGTCACGTAACTAATGTTCGCAGGTTTGTGCTGTTTAATTTTTTCATACAATTCCGCTTTCACACATGAATCGTCAAACGGGATTCCTTTTTCGCGCAACCATTGCTGCATGCCACTTTTTCGAGATCCCATAGTCGGTACACGTTCGGCTCGACGACTATGGTAGGAAGCATTATCCATGACGATCACAGAGTTGGGCTCAACTCGCTGAAGCACCCCTTCAAACCAGCTCTCGAAGCAGCTGGCATTCATTTCGTCATGGTAATCACCTCCTTTCTTAGAGATGAAAATCAAGTCACACTCTTCTAAAAAGCCACTATCGCTACCAATATGAGTTACGATCAATCTTTGACCTTTCCCTGATGGTCCACGAAGACCTGTTGACAAACCTTCAATGCTTGCTTGTCGGTTACTCACTACGTTTTTGTCTATCCAGGTTTTTTTAACTGTGTGACCTGCATTTACCCATGTCTCGTCCAAATAATAGATTTTTCTGCTTTGTTGCCTATATTCAATCATTTCGCGTAGGTATTTTCGACGCCAGGCGACTATTTCAGGTCTCTCTATCAATACTGACTTCCGATTACGCGTTTCGTAACGAAAATTAATTTCGTGCAGGGATTTCCTCATTACCTCGACGATCATTTGGGGTATAATTTCATTTTCCTTGATCGCTGCATGTACAGCCTTGAGGGTTGGTATCTCATTCCTAAAGAAGAATGAATGTACGGTTCGCCTTAACGCCATTTTGCTATCGTCATCCAATTTAACGGCCTTTCGTCCCTTCAAAAACAGTAGTAGCTCCAGTTTTCTTCTGTTCATGCACCACCCTGCGAATGGTCCACTCTGGAACACCTGTCATACTTTCACAACGCGCGACTGCATCTCCCTGCGACATAGTTCTGTTCAGATAATTGAACACGTTCAGCACGATTTCTTTCGCGTCCCTCTTCAGTGCTTTACGAGGCCGTCTACTTGTTCCCTGGCTTTCAGTACTTCCACTCGTGCCATTTGTACTCTCCATGGTTAAGTATAACCAAAACAGTAACCACAGAAACCACAACAATAACAATCACACAACAATTCTTATAAAAACACACAATATGCGATCGCTCAACGAAACACGTTCCAATGCGTTGCCGACGCCTGTGAGTCTGCCGGTCGAGGCGCGTCTTTGATTTCATTGGTTCTACCGGCGGAGAACAATCAGCCATTATTTCCATCTCTGTCTGTGCTGTTGACCACCGCAAAGCCACAGAAACGACATATGTCGTACGCTATACGGCTGTACTGGAAGGAAGCCGGGATCGAGCTCTGATCACGTGTTGATCACGCGTATGAGTCATTACAGTTTTAAATAGTTGTAGTATAGTGGTGTGTAGTTCGCGAATGAACTAGTTCAATCGAACGATTCTCATGATTACACTAAACGAACTAGTTAATCATTCCTTGAAAAACTCGTTTACTCGTTCACTATGAACGAGCGACTGGTAACCGAACTAGTTGGAAGTGAACGAACGAGAACGAGATAGGAGATGTTTGTATGACTGGTTGCCTGAAAGCTGTGAAAAAGATGATAAATGCTGTTAATAATGCTGAAAAAAATACAAAACATATCCCCCGTTGCGGCTCATGAAGAAATTAAGACAATACTAATATGAAACTGTAAATCAACTACAAACGTCTTGTGTAAAATAGTTCGTTCACCAACTAGTTCCTGAGACTGGCTCGTTTCAGTCAGCGCTACCTATTGAACTAGTTCGCCGAAATGAACTAGACCACATTACTAAATGCCATACATCCAGGAATCAACAAATGTGCTTAGCGATGATGGTCCAATCATCAGCTTGCATCCACGCAGTTGCCGGCCCGTCCCGGTAGGCGGCGTGGCGCGCTGGTTCGCGTTTAAAATCTCATAAATAACGGGCGATCGCGTCGAGCGGCGGAGCGTCGCAGCGTCGTTCGCTAACAATCCTGCCGGCGACAGCTCGTTAAAGCCTAACCACGGGTTAGGTTGTAATTAATGGAGCCAAACAGACACACGGACATACGGACAGCATCCGAGGATCAACTGATGCAGGCAGCGAGCGTTGTCTTCACGGCTCAAGCAAAGCGGTTCTGACACGTACGAGAAGGAAGCAGATATGTTGTAGGAATAAGAAAAGATAGACAATGAGTATATAAGCTCATCATAGCTAATTGTGAAATTGTAGGCGATCCGAATAACCTCGCGATTTTGTGAGAGTCGTGTTTGTAACCTTGGGCTTTAGGGATCGTCAGTTGTTCCTACAATAATTGTAGGACACTTTTACGGCCTCCTTGATTTTCATAGTTTTCTACTGTTCCATGTCAGCGCTCTAGTTTGAGGTTATGTTACAAATATCTATTTGCCTCAAATTAGTCATGCTTTTGATTTATATCATCTGTTATATCAGCCTGGAATTTCCTACAATTCAAAAAGAAAACATATCCTCACAATATGATAGCGAGACAGTAGACATCTAGAAATACCCCAGCCTTGCTGAATTAGAGAAAATACTAGAAAAAACAAGGAGGCCATGAAGGCGTCCTACAGTTGTAGGAACGATTGACGATACGGCCTTTAGCCTCATAGAACACATTAATTCGTTTATGGTTACCTTTATTCTGTTTTATCTTTGTTGTTAGGTATTGCAAGGTACATAATCGTTCCTCTGCTCTACTGGGCAAGTATGTAACCAACGATGATTAAATAGGACACACTAAACATGAACAAGACAAGATATAAACCAAAAATCGCACCGTTGTCGGAGGTAGTACAGTTATCCAAGTAAACATTTTTTCAGGTTATCGGGGTTTTTGGGAAATCATATTTGTAACTTTAAGAGGTGATTCTTTGCATTATTCTAAGCAAAAAAGTTCGTTATAACCGATGTCCGAAAATCAACGGTTTCGGAGCAAAAAATGCTGACCTTATTACCTTTTAGTCATGAAATAAATTGCCTAATAATAGGCCTAATAGCGTAAAATCTATCAATACATCGATTTATTAATTAATTGTCTCTAAAAAAATAATTTTCTTGCTTATTCAATACAATTTTCCGAAGAAAAACGGACAAACAAAATTCCTCGCACAACTGGCAACGTCGTACTCCGTCTGCATTGCATGTATCATCGCGTGTTGAAACTTGAAGTGATTGACGGATATTGTTTTTTTTCCTTTTTTCGTGCATCGCAAGTTTCAAATAAATGACTGATAATCGTGGGAATTGGTGGCGTGTATCGCCACGTACTGGTAAGTTCTGCAATTTTTTTTAAGTAAATGTACTGTACTGAAAGCGTTATTAAATAAAAAATATTAGCCACAAAAATTGCGTAAAAGTATTCAATAACTCAAGGCATATTTTCAACAAAAATATCACAATTCGATGAATCAGTCGCGGTCGTCGTGCGCTCGTATCGCGGTTGCGTTGCAGCGTTGCCAAATGTTTGAGAAAATTTAATTATTTACGACTCACGTTCCTCGAAAACGATTGATTTTCGAACATAAGTTATAATGAACTTTTTTGCTTAGAATAATGCAAGGAATTACCTCTTAAAGTTACGAATATTATTTCCCTACTAATACATTTAACTGAAACTTTAAGTGATTGACGGATATCGTTTTTTTTTCTTTTTTCGTGCATCGCATAGTTTCAAATAAGTGGCTGATAATCGTGGGAATTGGTGGCGTGTATCGCCACGTACTGGTAAGTTCTGTAATTTTTTTTTAAGTAAATGTACTATACTGAAAGCGTTATTGAATAAAAAATATTAGACACAAAAATTGCGTAAAATTATTCAATAATTCAAGGCATATTTTCAACAAAAATATCACAATTCGATGAATCAGTTGCGGTCGTCGTGCGCTCGTATCGCGGTTGCGTTGCAGCGTTGCCAAACGTTTGAGAAAATTTAATTATTTACGACTCACTTTCCTCGAAAACGACTGATTTTCGAACATAGTTATAATGAACTTTTTTGCTTAGAATGATGCAAGGAATCACCTCTTAAAGCTACGAATATTATTTTCCTAACACCCCGAATATTGTAACAGGATGGCAGAATATATATCCATATTGAAACTAGTAACGTCAGAGGCTCTTTTTTTGTAGCATTTCAGGGTAAACCGGCAGCAAATATTTTAACAGCTTTTTCTAGTTTTTCTTTCGCATTTTGGCTTTTCCCGTTAGAGTAGCCGCGCTTCAATCAGTTTCTACCAAAGGCCACTGGCAGGGTCGCCATTAAAAATATCGTTAGTTTATCTAGTGAAATACCTTGATTCGCTTATGTAACTTATTCTACTTGATCTTTCTTGCTAGGTATTGCAAGGTAGTCGTTCCTCTGCCTACCGCAGCATTTTCGGTGGAATATATTACTTGCAATACCTAAGATTTGCTAACATTTTCTAATAACAATATTTAAACAGTGTACTTATTCGTACCATACTACAACCTTCATTGACTTGTAAAAACAGCAGACGGGAACGTGACTACCTTGCGCAGCTTGAAGACAGTTTTTATCCCATTTTTAATGTGCCTAAGGTTTGTAAAACTGGGGAAAGCCGCTTCAGGCAGATCATCGATCAGTCGATTAAGCACCCACCCGTCTTATCTTTCCATCCTGGCACGTAAGTGGTGGAAGGCTACTGTGTGAGAAGTTCCCTTCAATCTGCTTGGCCAGCGTCCAAAAAGAATGACTGCCATTACGCTTGACATTATCCTGTGCCTAATTGTTTCTGGACCCGACATCAGCTTGTCTGTTCTCTACAGTAGATTTTAGCATAAGACGTGTGCCGATTTTCGATCTCATGCTCATCGATGGCGCCTTGACGTACACAGTCGAGCCTGGGTTCTCAGACGGTGGCTTCCACTTAACTTCTGGCCCTTGCACGTCGTCCATCCAGGCACAGTATAAATAAATAACAATCACGACGAGTGGCCAATTGGCCATTACCGGCACAAATGGCCGATAATTAGGTGGTAGGTGCACCGATGGACCCGCTTGCTTGCCTGCCATGCTCCGTCCTCACGGAATTAAAAGTGGATTTCGAAACGATACGATGATGCGACTTAACTCCTACCGCTACGTATGATTTATGATGCGAACCATTAAAGTGGAGATCTGGAGATGAAGCGTAATTAATTTGATGAGAATTATCTTGGTAGGTTAGAGGACCATTGTTAACCACTCCGACGATAGCTAGAGATCTAAAAAATGTTTACTTCAAACATTGGCATGCTTGTTGTTAAGGTACTTTACGATGTTGCCATCGTTCAGAGGTGAAACGTTTGTTCGTAGCTATATATAATATTTTAAATATGAGCACAATCTTTCCCGGAATATACACGCGTCTAGTAAGTATGATGCTTCAGCGGCGACGCAGTGTCGAGAGGAATCGTAAACAGTTTCAAGAGCAGTGCACCTAATGTTGGACCAGCGAAAGATTGCAAGCCGAAAGAATGCGGACAAAAAATTGCGAAGTTGTCAGATGTTCTACATAAAATGCGGTCCATACATATTAACATATTTAAGATATAGAATTGTTCCGCTGAATTTGGCAATGTAGCTGGAAAACCCAGGCCGCAGGTAAACATCCGGTCGCTGATTGGTCCAAAACTCTTATCTTATCTGAAACTAGAATAACGTGCCGATGGCACGGTCATTTATAAACCTACTCCCATAGGCGTAGGCAGTTGGCAAATACTTTGAAAATATAATTTACTGTTTAGTGGTGATAATGGAATTCAAGCATGGGAAAGTTATTCACAGCCAGGCAAGGGAAATAATAGCAAACGTGATACGTGCTTGCGATGCAGAAGCGGCTAACAATACTTTCGTTTATCCACTGGTAGCTAGAAATGCAAGGGCGGCATATTATACGGGTGTTAGTGAACGAACTATAAGTAAAATTAGAAAAGAAGATAAAGACAGGCAAAATGCAACCTCCACACAGCCTTTAGCTTCTCCCGGAAAAAAGAGATCACGCCCTTCTGTGATCCAAAAAATTGATGGAGTCGATTTTTCCATTATTCGGAGAATGATAGAAAAATTTTACTGTGATTTTAAAGTGGTACCTACTTGTAGTAAACTTCTAATCAAACTGAAGGAAGAAATGGAATTTCCATTTGGTAAAGAATCGTTGAGGCTGCTTTTAAAAGCAAAAGGATTTTACTGGCGTAAATGCCACAACAAAAGGAAATTACTAATGGAAAGACCCAGTATTTTACATTGGCGATACAAGTATCTTAGGTCTATTAAAAAGTTCCGGGAAGAAGGAAGGCATATTATTTATTTGGACGAAACTTGGGTTGATAATGACCTCACTTTCAAGAAATGCTGGCAAAGCGAAGAAATTATGGGTGTCCTGAGCAATATAAGTTCTACAGGTAATAAAGTTTCTTTCACCTCGATTTTGCTTATTATACATTTTTCTCAATTTTGGAATATTCTTAATAAGTGCTCATTTAATTTGTCTAATTGAATACATAATCCCTTGCAAGTATTTTTTTCTCAAAAATATGTTTTTTATACATAGTGATTCAAAAAGGTGTTGGCAAACTTAAAATAACACTAAAATGAGGCTATTTATTCATTTCCAGGACGACTTATAATTGTTCATGCGGGTTCGCAAGATGGTTTTGTTCCTGGAGCCTGTCTCATTTTCAAGGCTGGCTGTGCCACTGGTGATTATCACGGTCAAATGAACCAAGAAAATTTCACGAAGTGGCTTACTGAAAAACTATTTCCTAACATTCCTCCTAATAGTATTATAATAATGGATAATGCACCTTACCATTCAGCTTTGGAAGACAAGCCTCCAACTAGATCTTCTCTAAAAAGAGACATCATCACGTGGTTGAGCAAAAAAGGTATAGAGCATGATCCTAATGCTAAAAAAATGGAGCTTTATGAAATAGCTTGTCTACATAGGCCACCATCTGATGAGAAAAATTATAAGATAGATAATTTAATAAGAAGTTTCGGACACACCCCACTTCGAACGCCACCCTATATGTGTCAGTTTAATCCCATAGAGATGATTTGGGCACAAGTAAAATTTTTCATTAGAAGCCATAATACAAGCGGCGAATTTACTATAAAAAAACTAGATGAAATTTCTAATAAGGCCATCGCTTCAGTAAGTGCCAGTGACTGGCAAAAGGTTATTGGACATGTTATAAAAATTGAAGATGAATATTGGGAAAAAGACAGTCTCATTCAAGAAATACAGGAAGAAATAATAATCAACATAGGAGGTGAAAGTGATAGCAATGACAGTTCCTCAGACAGTGATCATGACTCTAATCAGGATTGAAACTATACTAGATTGGCTACCTTTTAGAATTTTTAGATATTCATTTATTATACTATTGGTTTGTGGCTTTTAGTATCTCAGTAGAAAGTCTAATTCTATGTGTTGTTTATGGGTTATTTCATCAAGAAATTACTTTTTGTTTTCCTATATTTTTCTATTCAGTCAGATATTTTTGACTTGTTGTATTCTATTTTAGAAGAATGCATAATTTGTTTTGCTGTTCAATCATAATGCGTACATAGGAATATTACTTGTTGCCTAAAAAATATATTTATTTTGTTCTCAATATTCAGTGTTTGTGTATATTTATTTCTTATAATGTATGTTTGGTATCACGTCATTATGAATCGCAAAAAAATATTAATACTACCAGTTGTAATAAAATATAAATTCAATTAATAATTCAAGTCTCTCCGATCTCCGCCTATGACTCCATATAAAATCGTCTAATGGTAAGGTTTTTTCATCGCATTTCCCCCTTTCGTCCCTAGCAATCTTTGGCTGGTCGATCAATACGTTCAAAGCTTTGCAGTTTGGCAACGTCGGGTCGTTTCTTACTATTCCTGGGTTCACCTTCCATTGATTTTACGAGAAAGCTTTATTCATTTGCCTTTGTTGTGTATGTGCATCGTCGAACAATTGTAATTTAGTCCTTTTATAAATTTTTTGAGCATGGTGTCTATACAGGGTGTCCGCAAAGTTGGGGTTTTCCTTTTCAGAAACAACTACCCTTGAAATAACAAAGGTAATGTGTAGTGAAACGAGGGCGACCAAGTAAAAAAAAATAAAGGAAAAAGTACTCACTCTCCAGTTGACGAGAAGGGCTAAGTACGTCTCTGCCCGAAATCATACCGCTCCAACAGAAAATGAAATCAGCTGATGCGCTACCGAGCAGACGCCGGCGGTGGTGCAGACCAGTAGACCACGAACAGAGGTAACAAATATGACCATCGTGCAGAAGCCACATTGATTGTCTTACACTTAATGGCACATCTTCTAACAAGGAAGGCAAAATGTTGCGTAAAAAGTCTAGGTATTGCATCCCGTCCAATCGCTTTGGGAGAATAAATGGTCCAATGAGCATACCGTTCACCATGCCAGCCTAAAGATTCACCGAAAATGTTTGTTGAAAATGTGCCCGACTGACAGCGTGCGGATTTTCTACTGACCAAACATGAGTGTTGCGAACGTTATTCACCCCATTACGCGTGAATGTAGATTCGTCTGTCACCAATATGCACTTCAAAAAGTCCGGATTATTGTCATGTTGATGCAACAACCACTCACAAAACCGCACTCTTGCTGGAAAATCGTCAGGTTGAAGGGCTTGTACACGTTGGACGTGAAACGGATACAGCCCCTCTTCACGCAGCGTTTGTCACACTTCAGTTTTTGATACTTGCACGTCTCTAGTGCTTGTTGAGGCATTCTCGTCTACGCGATTACCTCTATACACGTGACCGTAACCGTCGGTTGAAGGTTGCATACTGACCTGACACACTGACCCCGACCTAGTTCTGTCGTCGGGTTGAGCCAGTGACATTGTACCACTCCGTGATGTCGCGGCTACAGGACGGTATTCAGATATTTTTGATGTTGCAGAGCCCTTTATCTTGGTCCCCTTAAGACATTGGTGTATATGGTACTGAGAAAAATTGCTTATGTTTTCAAGATCTACACGTCGTGTAAAGGAAAACCCCAACTTTGCGGACACCCTGTATAGTTAGCAGCCTGAACAGAAGGCTCATGTTTTCACTGGTAAGTGAGTTTAAAATTTGAGGTTAGGAAGTCGATAGCTTTATGATTTTACTCAAAATAGGCATTTTAAGATCAATCTTGCATTTGAAGCCCTTCCGCTGTTCTTTTAGATACCACAATGAACTTAGGAGATGTATACTCGTATCTCCTTTGGGGTTCGAGATCAGTTCCCAAAATATGCCGCGAGGGCGGTAGTGTTTTCATTATGATACGCGACTGGTTCGAATTTTATTCTTTCCAGCGCGGTGGTCATTTTGTTTTCCTAGCCAGTCGCATCTGCACCCTGGCCGCCAATCAGGTTTAACGTTTTTCAAAGCTAGCAAAATTTTCAAGTTCTCAAATACTCAAATTTTTCAGAACTTTCAAAATATTCAAAATTTTGAGGATCCTGAATATTTTAAAAATTTAGCAATTTTTGAGAATTACAAAAATTTAGAAAATTTTGAAAATCGTGCAAATTTAGAAAATTTTTTAAATCTTTCAAGTTTTGAAAACTTGTGCAGATAACTATCACATCGCACAATAATAACAATTCAAAAAATATTGAAAATTCTGAGCATTTAAACATTTTGAAAATTTCAAGAATCTTGCAAATATCGAAAATTTAAAAGTTTTCCGTTTTAAAAAAAATGTGACTATGTTAGAGACCATTATGCAATGCAAATTTTTACTACTTTGAACGTTCATCAAGGAAGCGTTGTTATTTGTTCAAAAAACAGGGAGATCTTCATCTTCTGTTTTGCGTGCATTTTCAATCGCAATAATAAGTAGGTATCGTTTCTCATTTGTTGAATGATAACAACATTCCCATGTATCACAAATATATTTTTCTTCAGCTCATATTTTATACTTTTTATAGTAAAAAGGACTTCCCAACAATTTTTGCGTAAATACACAGAATAAAAATAAATCTGGCACCCATGTCAGCCATTGCAGGTGACGTGGTATCAGTGTTGCCAGACGTACAATAATTATCGTATATATGATAATTTCAACAACTGTACGATGTACGATACTACGTGTACAAGAATAAGCTTTATTCTTTCACATGTTGGAATGAATCCAACAATTATGTTCGCAAATCTTTACCCCCCCCCCCTCTTCCGTTACAATAAATTGTGTTGCACTGGCACTGGCATTGTGTATGATAAGTTCGTCGCTATAAGTTTAATAACGAACAAAACATTTTGAAAATTTTGAAAATCGTGCAAATTTAGAAAATTTTGTAAATCTTCAAAGTTTTGAAAACTTGTGCAGATAACTATCACATCCTACGATAATAAACATTCAAAAGATTCTGAAAAATCTGAGCATTTACACATTTTGAAAATTTTAAGAATCTTGCAAATATCGAAAATTTAAAAGTTTAGCGTTTTAAAAAAATGTAACGATGTTACAGCCTATTATGCAATGCAAATGTTTACTACTTTGAACATTCATCAAGAAAACGTTGTTATTTGTTTAAAAACCAAGGAGATCCTGATCTTCTGTTTTGCGTGCATTTTCAATCGGAATAATAAGTAGGTATCGTTTCTCATTTGTTGAATGATAACAACATTCCCATGTATCACAATTATATTTTTCTTCAACTCATATTTTATACTTTTTATAGTAAAAAGGACTTCCCAACAATTTTTGCGTAAATACACAGAATAAAAATAAATCTGGCACCCATGTCAGCCATTGCAGGTGACGTGGTATCAGTGTTGCCAGACGTCCAATAATTATTGTATATATGATAATTTCAACAACTGTACGATGTACGATACTACGTGTACAAGAATAAGCTTTCTTTACTTTCAGATGTTGGAATGAATCCAACAATTATGTTCGCAAATCTTTAACCCCCCCCCCCCTCTTCCGTTACAATAAATTGTGTTGCACTGGCACAGGCATTGTGTATGATAAGTTCGTCAGACAATACAGACGTAATGCAAAGATATGGTACGGTTTGTTAGAATGATAGAACTCAGAATGGAAGTTTTGAAAAGTTTCAATTTTGTTACCTTACAGCCCCATAACTTTGGTTAACAAAAAACTGGTTTTCCTCATCTTTGTCTATCAGCTGTTTGTCGCCATTTTGCTAATCATGTAAGGCGGGAAGCCATATGAAAAAGTAATTCATCACTTTATAAGAAAAACAGAATCGTGCGTTAAAAATCCAATTGTTTTCCTAACCTCAAACAGGTCATGTGTCACTCTGGCTTAAAATAGCAAACATGTAGTCCATGAGATTTGGCAACATTGCATTTCAAGCGTCTAAATCCAAGTGGAGCTGAATAAATAAAACAACTGAATATCTCATAAAACTTTCATGTATTTCATATTCTTTACAGATTTAAGTACATTATACTCAACATATTTTGCAGTTTCTACAATTGTCTCGTGACTAATAAATACAGTTTTAAATTTTCAGAACCAGCTTTTTGAATATTATTACCTTTCTTGTTACGCTGGAAACCCGAACTGCTTCATGTCATTATGCGGTTGTATCAACTTTTTTCCTTTACTGGTCGGGTTTTGCTGAATGTGACCCGCACAATGTTTTCGAAAAAGTACTTTTCGTCAAATACCACCCAAGATTTCATAAAAATTGTATATAAAAACCTTTTATTCGATTTCTTCATGAATCTGACTATTCATATTTTATTTTGTAAACTTTGGCAAAAATTCAACGCTGGTAAAAAAGCTGATAGAACCAATCTGAGAATGTATAAGTAGAAAACACATTGACTTTATATAAAACTGTATAGATATGTTAAAATAATACAAAAATATATATACAATCATCACAGAACAAAAAACATCCTTCTCTGGCTTAAGTACTTGTGTTACAAACTGAAATTGTGACTAAAAGGAATGAATTCGAAAAGAAAATGCTCAAGACCTGAATCACAAATATTTCTTTTTACAGGTACAAAACAAAAAATTGGCTTTGTCTAACACGAGCAGTAATGGTTAAGATGATACCACAAACAATATTTGTAAATAGATTGCTTGCTTTTGGAATTTGAAAACATGAATTTTGTGTACATTTGGTAGAATATTAAAAATCCGACACTTCAGGAACATATATCTTTTTATATACACCCATACTAACAAAAAACACTCTATTTTACATCTACACATCGTATCTACTTATGGACAAAAGGAAATATGTACATTCAAAATAAATATAAATCTTTTCAAACAAAAAAATAATAAATAATCATTCTATATACATTGGGCAAAACTATAGCTTTTATGTATATTATATTACGGTCCCGTCTCCTAAATAAAGAAGTCTGTAGTACCTCCGTTCTGCGTTTCCGGACCACAATTTTTAAAGAAATCTGCATCTGGCAACACCGCACCCCACTCCGAACCTTCAGGTGCCTCGCTGCTTCAGTCTTCGTTTTTGTGTATTACGGATCACATAGATACGCTATCGCTTCCGAAATTTATTGTGCATAATGGCGGACAGAAGTACAAAACGACCAAGGAGCTCAGACAGAAAACATT
Source organism: Acanthoscelides obtectus (assembly GCA_963669975.1). Classification (NCBI taxonomy): domain Eukaryota; kingdom Metazoa; phylum Arthropoda; class Insecta; order Coleoptera; family Chrysomelidae; genus Acanthoscelides; species Acanthoscelides obtectus. Next base: position 6,079,157 of record CAVLJG010000005.1, read on the forward strand.
TGGATAGTTCTGAGATTAAATCAATGTTCAAAACAGTGATGCGGAGGTTGAGTGCAATCGAACAGGAACAGAAACGTTATCGTCGATCCCTAACCCCTTCGTTTGACTATTCGACGGGAAGTGATAGAGGAAGTGGTCCGAATATGAGCCCTGCACTTATTATGGGCCCCCAATATATTTCAACTAGAGCACGTCGCGACATCTATGAATTTCGTACTAAAATACTTCTACTAGACCCCCAAACATTTTTCTGTTTATGCACGCAGTCTCGTGTGTATCTCTATAGTATCAGGTGACATAAGTTTATTTGTGTAGTTCAACAAATATTTTACGGTAAGTGTTTTTGTGCTATTTATTAACGTTTATGTTTAAAACTGGTGAGTTGATGTGTTAGTATGTTAGAATAGTGATCAGTATTTGATATCCCAACATAAAAACTAACCTAATAATGGATTGAGAAGAAATTGAATGCTTTTAAATATTCAGATGGAATGTTGCTAATATGGGCCCCTACCGTGGTCCTATTATGGGACAGGGCTCATATTCGGACCAAGTCTTAATAAAGTTGTTTTTGCAGTTCATTATGCCACGAAGCAAGGCGAAGTTTATTTCAAAGAACTTAAGACAAACATGGAGACGTGAAGATATGGTTAAGGCTATGGACGGTGTTAATAACAAAATAATGGGTCTTAAAACTGCAAGCAAACAGTTCAGCGTGCCACGATCTACACTTCAAAGACTGTTAAAAAAACAAAAGGAAGGTAACTTAAATATTAGTGACGTAGTTAAAACTCAACTAGGAAGAAAGACAACATTAGGAAAAGAACTGGAGGAAGAACTTGTTCAATATGTTTTGTCCATGGAAGCTACTTACTATGGTCTCACAAGAAAGGACATTAGAAAAATGGCATATGTCTTAGCTGTTTGTAATGGAATAGCTCATCCATTTAAAAATGGTGTGGCGGGGAGAAGCTGGTTGGATGCATTTTTACTACGTCACAAAAGTGTACTTTCTATTCGAAGACCAACAGGAACTTCCTTCGCTAGAGCTTCAATAAGGAAAATGTGGAGCAATTTTTTGACAATTTGCAGAGTGAATACTCAAAAAATAACTTTTCGCCTCACCAAATTTACAATGTAGATGAGACTGGGCTTTCAGTTGTTCAAAGTAAGGTGGCATCAGTGGTGGGAAGAAAAGGAAAACGGCAAATTGCTTCAATTACCTCAGCCGAACGGGGTTCACTAGTTACGTTTATAGCTGCAATGAGCGCTGGAGGTCAATTTGTACCGCCCATGTTAATTTTCCCGAGAAAAAATCGCAACGAACAGCTGATGCGAGGGGCTCCTCCAGGTTCAATCTATGCAGTACATCCAAGTGGGTGGGTGCAACAGAATTTGTTTTCCGATTGGATGAGGCATTTCATAAAATTTGTTAAACCAACAAAAGAATGTCCAGTTCTGCTAGTGTTAGATGGCCATTATAGCCACACACGAAACTTAGAAGTAATTCGACTAGCTCGTGAAAATCATATTTCCATTATCTCTTTGCCGCCTCACTCAACTCATAAATTACAACCCCTTGATAAAACATTCATGGGAAGTTTCAAGGCTTATTACAGTGAGGAAATTAGAAATTGGCTTCGTGTTAACCAACGAGCCCTCACACAGTTTGACTTGGCAGAACTTTTAGGTAAAGCCTTTTTAAAATCACAGTGTGCCGAAATAGCTGCTAGTGGTTTTAGGGCGACGGGAATATATCCGTTCAACCGTCACATTTTTTCTGAAGCAGATTTTATATCTGAACGAATTCAGGCTGAGAAAAACTGCAACATTTTTCCTCAAGCGCAGCCTGTCACAACAGAACCCCAGCATGGTACCCCAGAACCTCAGCCAGGATGTTCTCTTTGGGACGATACAGCTAAATTACAATCCCAGGCAACATCGTCGCCGTCAAATTCCAATTTCTCTAGACCATCTGTTCCAGGAAAGGAAAATTCCGTTAAATTGGTCTCACCATTTGACATTTCACCTGTACCTTCTGTCACAAAGAAAAATACCACTCGGGGAAGAAAATCAACTAAATCGCAAGTGATCACCTCTTCCCCCTACAAGGATGAGTTAGAGAAATCCTGCACGCCTAAGAAAGCAAGCACCAAACGACAAGTCTTTTTAAAATCAAAAGCAAAGAAGACAACTAACAAAAAAAGACAGCAAGCAAAAGACAATAAAGTCAACGACTCTGAGGATGAAAGTCACGAGTTTGTCCCAGACGATGAAGATATGGATATCGACGAAATTGGCAAATCTGTTCCTGATGACTGTGATACAGCATGCCTATTTTGTGATGGTTGCTTTTCCGATGACCAGAGAGGAGAGCTATGGATTCAATGCTTCATGTGCAATCAATGGGCTCACGAACAATGTTCAGGTGCCGAAAAAGATGCATATATTTGTGACTTTTGCGTGTAATATTTAGTTTTTAAGTTGAAATGTATTTTCATTTTCATTTTCAGTTTTTTTTATTTGAAAAATATATGTTTTTTCAAATTGTTAGATACCTGTCAATTATTTTACTAGGGGGCCCATATTCCACGCAGTCTAATCCAAAAGTAGATCTGTACATAATTTAAGTGTTGACACAAATTCGACCTAAATTTAATTTTTTTGATAATGCCTTTTTAATATACCATAAGGTAAACCTTTGAGCGTGCAGTGTGTAATTTACTGGATATTTATTCGTAAGTTTCCAAAATTTATAAAAAAAAAACAAATGGGGGGCTCATATTCGGACCACTTCCTCTAATGATTTGGATCATTATGACGACGATGCTGACGCTGACGAGTTGATTACAGGTGAAGATGAGTCACAGAGTGTTCAAGAAAACAACAACGCTCCTGAGAGCGTTGCCGCTGGTAAGAAAAATTTTTTGGTTAGGAATTTTGTTGATTTGGTGATTCATATGTTAAGATACTATATTTATTTTTTCGACATTATTTGTACCTAGAGTGGTATAGATATATGTACTTATACTAAAGCAGCCCGAGTCTAGAGTGACGCAGGACATATAATGCTTCTGATTCAACTTAATCTAGAGTGATTCAAGTTTTTTTTTGGAAAAAACAGCCTGTGTCTAGAGTGACACGTTCCACAAGGCTTTTTAACTTAATCTAGAGTGGTTACAGTTTGTGAAATGTGTGTAGAGTGACACATGATGGGATGCTCCTTTAATTCATGATTTTCTCCATTTTATTAGCACCTATTGTTATCGTTATCTAACCTAGAGTGGTTATAGATATGTTATGCCCCTTTTTTTCTTTTGGTGTTACAGACAACTTGATACCAACAACAGTAAACATTAGTTCTATTCTCGGTGAAGATGAAATTCAAGAAAGGGTTTTTTCGGAGCCTATACTTGAAGAGTTAGTTCCCCGCTATACCAAGGTTTTGCTAGGCGGATTGAAAGAGGAGGTAAAAACGGACCTTATCAAGAAATATCTTCCTCCGGAAAATTTTAAGGTCATTGTACCTCCTGTAATCAACCCCGAGGTCAAAGTAGCTGTTCAAGAAAACACATTGAAGAGGGATGCAAGGCTATCTAATCTACAAGGACAGGTTGCAGCTGTCATTTCAATATTAATAAAATTCACATCAAAATTGGCGAAAGAAAGTGGGGAGGAAAATATTAAACATATTGAGACTACAAATGACGCGTTACGCCTGCTTTGTGATGTTTTTTATCATGAATCAGTGTCAAGAAGGGAGCTTTTACTGCTAAATTTGAATAAGGACCTTAAGGAAACCTTAAAAAATACCACCATTTCAGAGTATTTATTTGGTAAAGAGCTAGAAACCACCATAGAGGCTGCAAAGAAGCTTGAAAAGTCTGGGGAGCAGCTGAAGATTAAAAAATATAAGCCATCGTTTTCCACCATGGCCACTACTTCAAAACAGGGAAACTTCCGGCGCCCATTTGCAAAGGGAGTGCAACAGATGGGTCAAAAAGTTCAGAGACGCACTCCATCGCAAAACAACAACCCGAGAAGATCCAAGACTCATTACTATTCTCAGAGTCATCGTATCAACAGCAGCGTCGAGAGGAGACGCCGTCATTGAATGATTCAGTGGAATCACTATCACAGCAGCAGCAGTGTCTAGATGTGACACAGTTCTTAGAGGTTAGTAAGCCGTGTGGCGGATTACTACCTTTTTCCAATAGGTGGAAAAAGCTAGGTTTTCATAAGAAGGTTATTTCATATATAACTGGTCTAAAAATTCCTCTTATTAACAAACCCAGACAAAAAACGGCTCCTTTAGAGCCCTTAAGGTCAAAAAAAGAATGTGATGCTATTGATATTATTATTAAAAAATCCTTGCAAGAGGGAATTTTTTCTATAGTAAAACCCTGTAAAGATCAATTTATTTCAAATGTTTTTATCGTGCCAAAACCTGATGGCACTAATCGATTGATCATTAATTTGAAATCCTTTAACACATTTGTAGCAGCATCACATTTTAAGTTGGAAAATCACAGGACAGTTACCCAGATAGTTACACCAAACTGTTTCATGTGCAATATTGATTTAAAGGACGCCTATTATTTAGTACCAATACATGATTCACATAAAAAGTACCTACGTTTTCAGTTTAAGGGCTACATTTATGAATTTAATTGTTTGCCATTTGGATTGAGCTGCGCGCCTCTAATTTTTACGAAGATTTTAAGGCCAGTTGTATCTCATCTTAGAAAACGTGGGTTACTCTCCGTCATATATTTAGACGATTTTCTACTTCTTGGAAGAACTTACAAAGAGTGTGTAGTTAATACAAGGGAAACTATTAAACTCTTAGAATACTTAGGCTTTATTATAAATTATAAAAAAAGTTCTCTCATTCCTAATCAAAGTTGCGTTTTTCTTGGTTTTCAATACAATTCTATTTATATGACAGTGTCATTACCCGAAGAAAAACGTGCTAGGTTGCAAAAATTGTTACTACGTTTTACTAAAACTAAAACTTGCACCATAAGAGAGTTCTCCAAATTTATTGGAAATTTGGTTTCAGCCGCTCCAGCACTAAAATATAGTTTTTTGTACACTAAACTATTTGAACGTGCCAAAATGAAGGCCTTATATCATGTTCAGGGAAACTATGACGCAAAAATGAATATTTCCCCGCATTTGTTATCTGATTTGTCTTGGTGGCTTAAACACGTCACTTTATCGAATAATTCCATTCATAATGAGGAATTCGCTCTTGAAATCTTTTCAGACGCTTCTAAATCTGGGTGGGGGGCGTACTGTGAAGGTAAAACTACATTTGGTTTCTGGTCACTTCAAGAAAAACAAAAACATATTAATGAATTGGAATTATTGGCAGTCTTTTTTGCGATAAAGTGTTTTACGCAGGGTCTATCTGATTGTTATATTCTATGCAGAATTGATAACACCACTGCAGTTTCCACTATTAACAGATTTGGAAGCGTACGGTTTCCAGCTCTGAATAAATTAGCCAGAAAGATCTGGAATTACTGCGAGAAAAAAGATATAATTATCTTTGCATCATATATTAATTCCAAAGATAATGTACATGCCGATAGAGCCTCCCGTCAGATTCACAGAGAAACAGAATGGTCAATTTCCGAAGCTGCCTTTTCAAAAATTTCCAGTAAATTTGGTGACCCGAAAATTGACCTGTTCGCAAGTCGCATTAACAAAAAATGTAAACTCTTTATATCATGGTTTCAAGACCCGGAGGCTCACGGAATAGATGCTTTCACCTTAAGTTGGAATGGGTTGAACTTTTATGCCTTTCCACCCTTTTCCTTAATATTAAGAACGTTGCAAAAAATAATTAGAGATAAGGCGGAAGGCATTGTCGTTGTACCTCGATGGTGTTCACAACCCTGGTACCCACTATTTAAATCCTTATTGATACAGGAACCCCTAGTTTTTGGCCCTAACGAAACTCTACTTTCATTTAGCGGGACCCCACACCCCTTATGGAAAAACCTTTCCCTGGTAGCAGGGCGGTTATCAGGGAAGCACTTCTACAAGGGAAGGTGCCTTTAGCTACTCTGGATATTTGTTTAGCTTCGATCACAGAATCAACCTTGAAACAGTATAATGGGGGTCTACGCCTGTGGTGGGAGTTTTGTGTTAACAAAAACATTATTCCATATGAGGTAGCTGTGGAGGACGTTCTGGAATTTTTAACCATTCACTTTGAGAAAGGCGCAACTTATGGAACCCTTAATTCTTATAGATCGGCCATAGCTCAGATTGCAGGGCCACAATTTGGCCAAGATTTTAGGGTCAAGCGTTTCTTCAAAGGAGTTTTTAGCAAAAAACCACCTACAGCTAGATATGAGAATATTTGGGATCCCCAAATAGTATTATCCTATGTAAGGACGCTTGGAACTAAAACTCTTTCTCTAGCAACCTTAAGCAAAAAACTTGCGGTTTTGTTGGCCTTGGCCACCGGCCAACGTATACAAACATTAACACTTATAAAGATTAATAATATCTCAGTTCAATCTCACGTAATCAATATAAAGATACCAGACCGTATCAAAACATCCTCAATAAATAAACCGCAACCCCTTTTGGTTTTACCTTTTTTTGATAATGATCCGCAACTATGCGTAGCTAGAACACTATTAACATATCTTAGTGCTACCGAGAAGTTAAGAAACTCTTGTGATTGGCTTTTTATTACCTTTAAGAAACCACACAACAAGGCATCTGTTTCTACTATATCCAGATGGATTAAAGATATGCTAGAAAATAGTGGAGTAGATATGACCATATTTAAACCACAAAGTACAAGACATGCATCCACCTCTTCTGCAGCAAGGGCTGGGGTCAGTTTTGATTCCATAAGATTAGCGGCAGGTTGGTCTAACGATTCTAGAACGTTCGCAAACTTTTATAATCGCCCTGTCGTAGACAATTCTAAGTTTGCAAAAGTTATACTAAATTGTTAAAAAAAAAAAAAAAAAAATATATATATAATAAACTTGTGTATCTTAAAATAAGTAAGGAGTTGAAACTTAATTTAGTTGAGATAGTAATTATTTTTAGTTACCATGTTATTTCAACCATTATTCAAATAAATTTATGCGTTGTTGCAATTACTTTAAACATCTACAGACTTCTTTATTTAGGAGACGGGACCGTAATATAATTATAAGATCAAACGAACTTACCTTAAGTGATGTTCGATCTTGATTATATTACGGTCCCGTCGAAGTAAATAAAGTCCCACCCTGCCCTGTTATTATAAAAAATAATCAACTGGAATTCCCCTTTGCAACAACAACTTTAAAATGACTGAAGCAGCGAGGCACCTGAAGGTTCGGAGTGGGGTGCGGTGTTGCCAGATGCAGATTTCTTTAAAAATTGTGGTCCGGAAACGCAGAACGGAGGTACTACAGACTTCTTTATTTACTTCGACGGGACCGTAATATAATCAAGATCGAACATCACTTAAGGTAAGTTCGTTTGATCTTATAAATATACATTAATAATAACAACAGGACCTTTAGTTTTTCTTCAGTTGGCACTATAACGAACGACAGACGTTCTTTTGGCACGAGTCCTTGGCATTACGACATGGTCGCGTATTTTATTGCAATTTGTCGAGGAATTTTTGCACTCACACAATATTTACATACCGTTAAGAACCAAATCGACAAGGGAAAGTCAGGTCGAATATTATATACTACATCACCTACTGGTTGCTTCGACACCTTTCATCGTTTCTCATATTGCATTCTTTCGCTGGACATACAATGGCCACCTTTTCAAAAATACACCTTTGATCTCTCCCTTGCTCATTTGGTTCTACGTATTGAATCATTCACGATTCGCTTTCAACATCACTAACACACTCATCCTCCATGTCCATGTCTATGTATTCACCGTATTCGTCTGTCGTTTCCTCTTTCCATTTGCTACTATGATGGCTGTTGCTCTGTTGACTGTTGGGAGAAGAAGACTTCTGGCCATTGTGACCCCCCGTCTTCGCCTCTTCTTCCTGTTGCATCCTCTTGTGTTTCGTCCGCCTGTTTTGGAACCATACTTTCACCTGGAACAAGGGACAGAAGCTCTTAAGATGCAAGTTTGGTCAAATAAGGCAGGTATTGAAGATAGTTATGTATTCTAGCATTGATTAACGTGTTCTTACAAGGTAACCAACCTATATGTTTTATTTGGAACGAGGCATTAAAAATGGCATCAAGTAGATTGACTCTATACTTCCTACATTTATAAGGACTAAATTTAAAATATTTTTCTCACTGATTTATACTTCTTAACCTTTAAACGTCACTGAAGCTTTTTCGCTTAGTTTTCACAAGTAAACAGCCGTATTGAAGATTACTAGAGAGCTTGGACGACGTTGTATACGGTTGGTAGAGGTTACAAACGAAAAACGAACAGATCCTATTCAGCCTATACTACAGTTACCTCCCGACTATAACCTGACATCCTCCCGAAAATCCGAAATGCAACTTTTGCGATTCCCCAATGCAGGGAGCACAAACGATTTGCATTTCAAATCGCCCAGGCGCATTCTCGGATGTATAAATCTCTGACAGACGTAAATATTGAGCTGTCAAAGCGAACGAGCCGATGATTTGCAGTCTGCGGAGCGTCTCCCCGTCCGCGTCCCAATGCAACCGCCGAAAGTTGTTCTGACGCATCGGTATATAAATCATACACCGTCGAAGCCGAATCCGAATATTTACGAACTGGCGAACAGTGAAATGTATGCAGATAGCTGTTGAAACAATGCCAGCTCGCGATACACGAGCCCCGTCAACGCAAGTTCGTTTTTTACGACAAAAATTGTACCTAACTTTCAGGATCTACTGTTAGAGGCAAATTTAATCCCACCCACGCTACTATTCCTTTGTTCTTTCAAACTGCTTGATGCTCCATCTGGCGGCATCCAAGTGAAACAAACAGGATTGTTAAGTATATCCGATCACTTCCCAGTTGCACCACGCTGCCTCGTAGGCACTTACCACGGTACCAACGTGTAAACGATTTTTTGGATGAACGTATCCGCAACAGCGAGTATGTTTTGTAAACAACAAATTGAGTGAAACCAGAGATGGGCACCAGCAGGATTCGAACCCGCATCTTCTCCATTACCTGGAGTCGAACAAAGATACAGTGGCGTGTTGGTTGACATCTGGTGCTGCAGACTAATTGGTTAGTTCGGCCTCACGGAATGGAGGCGATGCGGGTTCGAATCCCGCTGGCGCCTTTTTTCGTTTCTCTCAAGTTCACCAAACATACTCGCTGTTATCCGAAAAATACATAAGTTGTATTGTAGCGATGAGCCCGATGCAGTATGATATTTGTACATGATTTCTGTTGGATCTGATGACATTAGAAATCACCGCAGTAATTTCGGCGTAGTATTTTGCGTTTTTTTTTTTTTGAGGAAATCTACAGTTCGTTGATAATTTTTATTGAAACTGCAAAAAATGCTTTGTTATTTATATTCCTCGAACTGACAATTGCTTTTAAATAAAAAAGGGCAGAATGTAAATCGAATAACGTATGAGCTAATTTTATTTAAATTTGTGAACCCAAAAAGTGAGCCAAACAACTCCATACAATCAGTTCTCCACCCATAGGATAACGCTAGATGTAATCTAGAAATTCTCCCCTAGACTTACTGAAAGTATCGACCATGTGGCAACGTCGGTCATGCTATGCTGGCCAGCTCGAGCAGTGTGGCGTGAGATTTGGCGGCACCGCGAGACGCAGGCAGGATTTTGTGTGCATCGTTGAAGTTCGTAGTGTACGACAAGTGCGACACGTGCGTGTGATATTTCACTAAGATTTAAGAGAGGTATGGCAGGGAAATAATGTCCATGGACTAATTTATGGGTTAGACTGACTTGATCCGTTTAATTTCTCTGTTATACATGTTCGTAATTAACTTTTTTTCTTAACTTGCGCAGAACATAATCCTTAATGGACGGAGTTGAGTGGGAAATGCAGAGTCAACCTACTTGACGTAATTATTTGTATTTTCCAACTATTCCTTGAGCTTCTGCTTGCAACGAATATCGATATCTTCCTTGAAATCTACACCACCGAACTGTTCTTATATTTCCAATAATGAACGCTCGTAAAAATTAATTGACAAATGGCAAGATGACTGAAATCGGTTTAAGCGAAGAATTTTCATAAGTGATCGTTGTTGAAACGTTCACATTATAAGATGCTGATTGCGAATCCAATCGGCAATATTTTCTCTTTTATACCATGAGCTTAATTGACTACCACTGACTGTTTGATTTTCATTAATTTGTTGATTTGCTCGAGCAGTTGCTAGCAGGTTTTTGTGCAAATATGGCCGCGAAATCGTTTTACTTCCCATGCCTACTAGATGTCATATGTCGAAAAACAATGTCACTCATTTCCGTCGGTCTGTTTGTCTGTCGGTATGTCCGCTGATCTTATAACCGCCTATAACTTTCGATAACATTTTTACATAGTGTTACTACTATGCTAAGGAGAAAAAAGCTTTGCAGGTTTTGAAAATCTGTTCAGTAGAGGCGGAGACTTCGTTTTTCGAATTTTCAGATGATCATGACCATATTCCAAAAAAAATATTGTAGAGGTTAGAAATTAAGGGTTGTATGGGGTGGCAAAAAGTATATCTCAATTTTGTGACGTTGGGATACTTATACTACTCCAACCCCAGGATTCATACGCACATATTAGGCATATTTTACAAACCATAGATATCCTCGTACAATTACCCTTAAAAAATATCTCCTACAGTTGGGTGTCGATACGTGCGACGTGGTTCCCCGATGGATAAGCGTCGTCGTCGGTGGTCGTACGTCATAGTCGGCAATCAGTTCCACACTACTGTTGCCTGTGTGTACTATGCATTGTGGAGGGCCAATATCGTCATTTACTCAGAAAGGAGGAAGAAGGTCCTTCATTTTTTGTTATACCGCGTGGGAGTCGGAAGCCATATATGACATATTTTCAAAAATGAAGTCCCATTACCTGCTCTATGGCCCCTCAGCATAGCGCCTTACAAATATAATCGAAATCAATGAAGTCGCCTCGGAGATTACGCGGTAACACTGACGTAAAAAGTTTTGAGGGGCTCAATCACAACTTTAAAAGCTTTATATCGACCACAATCTTACTAATGTTTATAATCTAATCTAAAACGATTTTAAATTGGGCAATTATCAAATAAACGGCATTAAGTTTTTCTAAGTTAAGCGAAAATTTGTAGTCAGTAAGTAAGTAAGTTTCATTAAATTAAATATTTAAAACACACATGACAACAGCGCGTCGGTCATTCATCACTCTTATCGAACCGTCAATCGATCGCAAACGGTAACAGTGGTTAGTTATCCTTTTGCATAGTTTTGTTATAAGAAACTTTTTGCTTCTTTTAACACCCTCTAATAACGTTTACACCCCGTATAAGGAAAAAGGTATGACATCGCGGAAACTAAGGTTTGAGGTTCTTGGTGTCTGTCTCACTCATGCAAATTAAATACTCGACCTCAATGAGTATGTGACGATCCTGTATATCTCCCTTCTTCCTATCGCTACAGGGTGTCAAATTAAAGCGTAAAAAAGGAGTTTAATTAAAATTCAGAGTGTAAGTATGTTTATATAGGTTATTAAGAAAAGATAATGCAAAATAAACCCGAAAAAGTTAATACCTTAGTTAAGCGCGCGCCAGTTTTTCATCACAAAGATTAAATGCTGAGAATCTTGAAGATTATGAGACTTTTACTAAAACACATTTTTACCATATAGTGACCATGGCGTAACGTGTTTGCAACTGTGCAAAACGCCGTACGAATTTTAGAAAAATTACAATCCGTAATAAAGGTGCCGTTTTTCGTCGCCAAAAAGGTACAAATTACTCATATTCAAATTTCTACTTGTACAGTACGTCCCGCATACATTTCGCTAACAATTCATTCTTACAAACACCGTAATTTCCTTTCCTACCTCCCGCCCATCGTTTTTCATTTGGTACGGGGGTGACATGACACATGTCATCGCCGGTCTTTCTTCCCACTTTTAAATTATCCCTTTATCTCGGTAATTTTTCATCGTACATTTTGCATGAGAACGGTACTTTGTCGGAATTTTTCATACGGTAATTCAGCCATTTCCGAGACTTTTTGTGCGGACACGCGATGCGACATGTGCGTCACGATTGTCGGTTGCGAAAATGACACTTGCGTAAACGGCGACGTGAAGATCAAATGATATATTGATATTCTGGAATTCATGGTAATAATTTACCTTTGGTGTTCCAGCTCCCTCCTACCAAAAAAAAAGATTCGAGCGCGACAGGTACAACTACAAGATATTGAGAAGTGCACAAATCGGAACATCCTAGCTTTATTTAGCATAGAAAAAAAAGCAATGGAAGGAAGAGTCGTCAATGAAGCAGACTGCCTTCTATTGAACTACATCAATTATGAACAAGGAGTTCAAATACGAGTAGATAAATAAAATCCCAAAGAGTCATTTTTATCATTATTATTCACAGCTGACCGAGTCCTGCGGTTAACGATTTAAATATGTCAGCTAAATATGGCGACCAGTTCTTTATGCAAATTAATGATATTGTAATTAATATTTGCGGCCTTATTTTGAATGTTCTGTGAACGACCTGTGGTTGATTATCTACCAGGCTCTTAAAATCGCAATGCTAAATGTTCCTTACACTGACCAAATCATTATAATCTCTAGCACATTTTCTGAGGAGCTTTTTAAAGAGACAAATGATCTACTTCATCAAAAAGTGCGATTACAGTAGCTGTACTAGCAAAGGGAAATAGGAAATAGAATATAAAACAACAAACATTTTTGAAATTTCAAAATCAGAACCAGGATTCTTGAATTGTTCTCTTTTCATATGAATGTGTACCAGACGTATACGGTGTACACTTTGTCATATACGCTTTGCCCGAAATCACATATTTAAAGGTTATTCCTACCGAAACATTTGACTCAATCCTCATTGATATTTTAAAAAGTTGTTTGTATAGACCGTATAAAAATGATATGCACAGTATCTATCGTGTAAAGATATTAGCACATGGAAGATCCAAACATATGAATAAGTCAATTAGCCGTATTCATAAAACAAAGGATATCCTTGTACTTGCAAATTGGAAATCCTCCAGATGGTATTTATAATACATTAAGTGACATATAAATCCGAACACCCAATTTAAATGGTTTTATTTTAATAAAAGTTGGTGAATGTATTTATCTTACTGTAAATAACAAGTGAAAAATTTTTCAGCCTTATCAGTTGGACATTCCGGTTTTTATACTGCTTTTTTTTAATTCACTAACGCTCTAAAAATGAATATTTCAGCCGCAGTAAAGAATCAACGTTGGCGGATTTTGGTTCTTGACATCCTTTACGATCGGTTACGATGCCTAGAGTACGGAGACCTGTACGATTTCGTCAACTTAGTGAGTTTGATAGGGGCCGTATAGTGGGACTTCGGGAAGCTGGACTTTCTTTTCGGGCAATTGCAGTTAGAGTGCAAAGAAGTGTAGACACTGTGGTTAGGTGTTGTCAGGCATGGCTTCGAGAAGGCCGTAAGCAAAGAGCAAGGGGCACTGGACGCCGCCGTAGAACAACAGACCGTGAAGATCGCCGCCTAAGATTATTGGCCTTAAGGGACCGTTTCTCCACTACCAGGTCCATTGCAAATGAATGGTTTGCAGATCACGGAAGACCTATTGGCATGCGAAGTGTTTACCGACGAATGAGAAGTTTTGGCTTGTTTTCATACCGGCCACACTGGGTCCTCCCTTTAACTCGAGAACACCGACGTAATCGCCTTGAGTGGTGCAGACAACGGTCACTCTGGGATCAGGAATGGAACAGTATTGTCTTTAGTGACGAGTCTCGATTTTGTTTAGGCATGCACGATAGTCGTGACAGGGTTAGAAGGCGACGTGGTGAAAGGAGGAATACACAGTTTTTTGTTGAAAGACATGTTCATCACACTGTTGGAGTTATGGTTTCGGGTGCTATAGCTTATGGTTCCAGGTCACCTTTAATCTTCATCAAAGGTAACATGAACGCGCAGCGTTATATCCACGAAGCTCTAGAACCCCATTTTTTACCCTATCTTGACACCCTGGCAGATCTAACTTTCCAACAAGATAATGCCCGAACACATGTTGCAAGAGTCACAATAGACTTCTTTCAACATAATGATGTCACATTGTTACCATGGCCACCAAGATCTTCCGACTTATCCCCAATTGAGCACGTGTGGGATATGATGGGTAGGAGATTGCTCAATTTGCAACGTCCTCCTCAGACTCTAGAAGCACTTCGAGAGGAGTTGGTGGTTGCCTGGAATGAGATACCACAGGAGGACATTGACCACCTGATCAGAAGCATGCCTATGCGCGTTGGAGAATGCGTAGCACATCAGGGTGCATCCACACATTATTAAAGGTCAAAGGCCTTTAAAGCAGTGCCATCATTTTGAAATTTTTATCATTTACTTATTATGCTTCACTAAGTACTTATACAAAATTTTATTAAAATAAAACCATTTAAACTGGGTGTTCGGATTTATATGTCACTTAGTATAATTTGGATTAAATGCCTTTGCTTTTGGAGTATAAGCATATCCTTCAAAGCAGTGACATAAGTAAAAGGATATTCATATTATACTTGCCATAGGAAGCATATCCTTAAAAAATTCTGTGGTCAGTAGCAGACTCAAATTCGTAACGAAAGGTTGTCAAACGATGATGACGGAAATTGTGGATGTTAGGGATGTTAAAACGTATAAATCTTCACTTGGTTGTGACTTCAAAAAATTATATCGGTTCGACGAAGCAAATGTACAATGGCTTGCGGACAGATTTTTAGTTGAGGTAATACTAAACTGTTTGTTCACTGCGCTCGGTATATAGTTCACTTCCTTCTTCTTGAAAACTACCAACCTGAATGGCACCTCTAATTTTCCCAATTGTAGGATTACAGTCACCTTCCATAGCTTTCAGAAACTTTCTTTCCCAATCTAATATAATTGCTTTATTACCAGTTTTTTTAGATCTGTTTTTCCGTTAATCTTGATTTGTTGATATTTTTTAATAAGCCTTTATTATCTAATGGTTGATTCGTATTTTTCAACATCTTCTTCAAGGCATCGTCCTTTCTCATTTTTATTTTTGGAACTTGTGACATTTGCAAAATAATGGGAGCAATGGCAGTTTAATCTGCGATGAACTGCAGGTCGTTGCCATTATTTTCTACGGTTTCCTCATCACTTGAGGATGACATGCTTATTAATTTGATAAAAAATTGTATCCAGTAAAAATACGGAACGGTCTGTGTAAGCTCTGGAGTACAACTGTCAGTGATGCTACGTGAACGAACTCCCACGTCAACTACAAACTGGAACAGGTCAGGACATGTCGCTGAAGATACAAACACCAGTCAACCTTTTACTTCTTCTTGGAGGATATCCTCGCGAGTATAACGTAATCATTATGAATATGAAAACAAGGATATGCTTATAACCTTTTTCTCCGAAGCAAGACCTTATACTTTTACCTTACGCTTCCTAGGATTTGCTTCTCTTTTATGAATACGGCTCAATATCTAAGTATTTTTTTCCATAATAAGCAATGAAAAAAATATGATTAATATGATTTTCGTTGCTTGAGTTTGTACAATACTACCCTATTTCTTGTTAAAACAAAGTAAGTCCAAAAAAGTTTTGATGCTTATTCCATTATTATTATTAAAAGCTGTAAAGGTTAAACCAGAATATACTGTATTAAGCCCAAAAAAGTTCTTCCGAGGTTTGTTTTTCAGTGCTTTTATTGTCTCTTGAAAAATTCAAATTGCTATCCAATGCTATGAAACGACAAGAAGGCCTTGCCTTTTGATATATGGTGTTTTGTAATTATATCCCCCACTTCACTTAACAAGAGTGCAATATTGTTACGTAAGTTCTCCGCCAATGGCAACATTTTCTGACATCAAATTGTCCGTATTTCTTTACGCTCCACACGTCGCCAACTACAGTATGGCCGGATCAATTTACAGCGAATATTCAATTAAAATACCTAAAAAATATCATAATTCTTGCGAGATGTGTCGCGAGATAACAGCAGGATCTGCTGGTGTGTATCTGAAAGCCAGATCCTTATTATTAATGTTTTAATTATATCCTAATTAGATATTGTAATTATCAATAATGTGTGCATAGCAGAAATCGTTAAGGGGGGGTTCACGTCTAAAGCCCGGTTTTCCGAACGCTGGTTAACTTTCAAGTTAGGTTATTCATAACCGAAATTTAGAACCTATGTTTTATAAATGTCCTAACAACGTGTACAGAATTATTTTTATAAAACAACGATGTCGCTCTAACCGTTCCAATAATGTTTATGCAAAACTTATAAGCCCAAAAAGATCGCAATCTTGTGCAGTGATTTTGTTATTTAAGTTGTTTTATTATGGGCTCCCACAACCTCAACCGGATAATTGTTAAAGCGTTTTTAAAATTACACAGTTTTTGTCCGTTTTTAATTGCGAAATCGGTTTCTCGAAAACATGAACAGCTGTTGTTGTGGAAAACTCTGGTCTCCGTCCGAACTGTGAAGGAGGCTTATGGAACTACGAGGGTGGTCCCAGAAGTACCCGACCCAAAGAAGAAAGCAAAACAATTTTGTAAAAAAATGTATTTATTTTTCAACATAATCTGCTTTGAGCTCTATACACTTTTCCCAGCGATGTTCAATAAGTCCGATATCCTTTTTATATAACTATATTATATATATTAACTGCCGACATCACTTCTTTACCGTAATCGGTATCGGTCGCCGTGAATGACTGTCTGGTAAGGTCATAATGTCAAAACTACCAATGCCTATGAGACATCCTCACAATAAGGCAGCCTCAAGTGAAGGCAATGCATTTGGCTCTAAATTAAATAGGTGTCGTTCCATATGCTCTATGTAAGCCTACCTTTACCGCATATGAGCACAGATCGTTGTTTAAATTTAATAAATTTACGTGCAGGCTGGCGCGCACTTAGATAATGCCATGTAATTATCTTATGGGTTTACAAATTCCCCATAATTACACTTAATTGCGGAATCCTTTGCGTGGAAATGCTCCTCGGCAGTGCCTTTCTCGTCCTTCCCCTCTATGCCCCCCTCCTCATTCTACTTCGCGAACAAAACATTATCGGTGCAATTTCAGAACCGACTCGCGGCCTCGAGCTACGCTGTGAACGTCAGCCATCTCGAATCGACGCTAATTTGTAAGCTCTTCCTGATCTGAATCGGCCTGCCTGCGCGTTTACCAGATTCAGCACCCGTTGAGTTTTCTCTGGTTCGCATTTATTTGTGCGTACCCGTGATGCCAGTGCAACTCTCTAGCCTGCTTAGTATGGCAATTGAATTCTGAGAATTGATCAATAGATCAATTAGGTTTACCTACGAAATTCTGCCATCAAATAGATTATGTCCAGCAAACGAGTGGTATAAGTGCAGATGTGTATTAATCTTCGTGGTGAATACTTCGAAAAACAATAAAGTCATTTAAAATTACCTACCGTGTTGTTTTATTTCCATATGCAAAACTTAAAAGACATCCCTAGTACAATCCAAAAAAAATTAATCACACCTTTGTAAACCTGACTAGGTATGAGTTGTTGTACAACAAAGACGTTTATTACAAGGGTTGTTCAAATGAAACTCATCTTTGGTCAGGTTTGCCTTGGAAACAATTTTAATCACTTAACTGACGTTTTGCAATGTTAGCTTTGTTTGTAAACATCACACTGATCAGTTTCTGTCTTTGTATTTTACTGCGATTCTGACCTAAATATGACAACCACTGCAAATTCATAGCAACCATTTTAAGGAAATGTTTTGCGCATCCAACTGTCGACGTCCTTAACTGTTACATCTCAAACTATAAAAAATTAACCTATCACATTTTTGTTTCAGTGGCATATACAGTGTTTTTCTTTAATGTCCCCCTCCCCATTGCACTGTATATGTACTGTACGGGTGTAGCTATTATATCTCATTTATATTACGGGTAATACTGCTTAAAAATAGAACGTCGTCGCCGGAATTTTCGCCAAATTATTGTAAAATATACACCGCACGCCTATGGCCTGAGTCAAGGCAAAGAGAAGGTCGTGCTCGTGAACCTGATATACTTTCCGTTCAAAGGCGAGTAGACCGTACTTAAGCGCCAGAATCTGTTTTTATCTTCGTAGTGGTAAGAGATGGTACTTCCTGCTGTCGTATACTAAGTGACATATAAATCCGAACACCCAGTTTAAATGGTTTTATTTTAATAAAATTTTGTATAAGTACTTAATGAAGCATAATAAGTAAATGATAAAAATTTCAAAATGATTGCACTGCTTTAAAGCCCTTTGACCTTTAATAATGTGTGGATGCACCCTGATGTGCTACGCATTCTCCAACGCGCCTAGGCATGCTTCTGATCAGGTGGTCAATGTCCTCCTGTGGTATCTCATTCCAGGCAACCACCAACTCCTCTCGAAGTGCTTCTAGAGTCTGAGGAGGACGTTGCAAATTGAGCAATCTCCTACCCATCATTTCCCACACGTGCTCAATTGGGGATAAGTCGGGAGATCTTGGTGGCCATCGTAACAATGTGACATCATTATGTTGAAAGAAGTCTATTGTGACTCTTGCAACATGTGGTCGGGCATTATCTTGTTGGAAAGTTGGATCTGCCAGGGTGTCAAGATAGGGTAAAAGATGGGGTTCTAGAACTTCGTGGATATAACGCTGCGCGTTCATGTTACTTCTGATGAAGATTAAAGGTAACCTGGAACCATAAGCTATAGCACCCCAAACCATTAATCCAACAGTGTGATGAACATGTCTTTCAACAAAAAACTGTGGATTCCTCCTTTCACCACGTCGCCTTCTAACCCTGGCACGACCATCGTGCATGCCTAAGCAAAATCGAGACTCGTCACTAAAGACAATACTGTTCCATTCCTGATCCCAGAGTGACCGTTGTCTGCACCACTCAAGGCGATTACGTCGGTGTTCTCGAGTTAAAGGAAGGACTCAGTGTGGCCGGTATGAAAACAAGCCAAAACTTCTCATTCGTCGGTAAACACTTCGCATGCCAATACGTCTTCCGTGTTGTTCAAACCATTCATTTGCAATGGACCTGGTAGTGGAGAAACGGTCCCTTAAGGCCAATAATCTTAGGCGGCGATCTTCACGGTCTGCTGTTCTACGGCGGCATCCAGTTGGGTACGGCCTTCTCGATGCCATGCCTGACAACACCTAACCACAGTGTCTACACTTCTTTGCACTCTAACGGCAATTGCCCGAAAAGAAAGTCCAGCTTCCGAAGTCCCACTATACGGCCCCTATCAAACTCACTAAGTTGACGAAATTGTACAGGTCTCCGTACTCTAGGCATCGTAACCGATCGTAAAGGATGTCAAGAACCAAAATCCGCCAACGTTGATTCTTTACTGCGGCTGAAATATTCATTTTTAGAGCGTTAGTGAATTAAAAAAAAGCAGTATAAAAACCGGAATGTCCAACTGATAGGCTGGAAATTTTTTCACTTGTTATTTACAGTAAGATGAATACATTCACCAACTTTTATTAAAATAAAACCATTTAAACTGGGTGTTCGGATTTATATGTCACTTAGTATATTTCGGTATACTAAAAATTTTGTTTGAAAATTTTTGAAAGGATCAGAAATATTTATGCGAAGAGATTGAAATAGGACAGCCTGTATACCACAAATGTCAAACATATCTAGCTTACGTAGCTGGCCCATAATAAGCATTTTTCCCTATTCTATTAACAAACCCACATCCTGCATTCTCTCGTTTTTAACTTTGTCTCTAAGCCACAGCATCTCTATTACAGCAAATGAGCATCCCCTATACCCTCGCTTCCTTTATGTAGATCGATAATACCCTGCGCGCGTCTCGAACAGGGGTTGAAATTAGGGTGCAAAATTAGCTGATCCCGAGGGTAGCCGGTCGCTCCTATCGGGATGCCTGTTGTGCCAGCGGGTTGAATAGGGAGGGGTGTATATTTAGCGCCATCTTGGGTGGACGGTATTAAACGCGGACATGTGCGTGGCATTTTTTAACCCTCGTCCTTCGGTACGACGTTCGAGAAGGGGTGGTGAGGCGGGTATACTCAAGGGGTGTGTTTTCGTGTACATCTGTCGCAAGAGAATACGTTGTATGTGTATTGTTCAATATATAAGGGTGTAATAATACAACATATCATGGTTTAGCAGTATTTGTAAGAAATGGCGAAAGTAGGTTGACAATATACTTTCAAAGAAAAGGGATGTTTTAAATCGTTTCATCAGGCATTACATTTACAACCCCAAATCTCAGGAGCCCTCTGAAATGCCAAAAAAAAACGAATTGGAATATTGTGGGATGATTCTCTTCCTAGATATTATTAAATACAGATTGATATTAATTTTTTTTATCAAAACGCGGTTTTGTTTTATCAGCAGAACCATTTTGGTCCGGCTTAAAATCATTTAAGTTCATCCCAAGCACAATATAGGCAGATGGCCAAACTTTATCACAACTTGTATCTCCTAAAATCTTCGAAGTTGAGTCATTTATTTTAACAGTGAGTAGATCTGATCAAAAGAAATGTTTTTTTTCCTTTACCATTTTTCTGGTAAAATTAAAGTAACAAAGCTATAGCCCTTTGGAAGTTTGAGTACCGCCCTGTCTCAATAATAATATTATGTGCTCGTGTTTGGCGACAACGGATATAATCCGCCTTATCGGTTCATCGCATCGGAAACAAAAAAGCGAAAGAATTTGGAACGATGCTTTTACAATAATTATTTCATTCAGTTGTATACAGTCAGTGTCAGTCGGTAGTGGATAGTGGTGTCTGTTGCGTGGCTCAAACGAAATAAAAAATGGCACATGTTTATGCGGATCGGTTTCCCAATCGAGTGCAACCAACCCCTCGTGCCTTTGTTAATGTAGTACAACGGGTTCGTGAATCATTTGACTTAAGACCTCACATATGGACGGCATGCCGGTGCTCCAAGACCTCACGATCAAATACAGGTCCGCACTGAAATACTTGTCGGGAGGATACTTTATAAAACAAGGTAAAATTTTTTTTTTATTTTTACACACATATTTTGGTTTATCTTCCTTCTACAATCGTTATCCTGAAAATTAATGACTCAACTTCAAAGTCACCCTGTATGTACGTCATATGAGGTTTCACACCTGATACTAAAACGATAAACTGTCGTTTGTTATAACGTTTTGACATGTTAGAGCATCGGGAAAAATATTCTTCAAATTGCTTCACAGACGAATAACGTTCCGCCACTGTTTTCTTATACCCTCAAGCTATACCATTGCAACCAGATAAAATCTCCCTTCCACTCTGGCTAATTATTCATACGTTTCGCCTAATTAATAGTATTGATAACACAGCCGACTGAAAATTAATAATATAATAGCCGGTTGTCGACGAAAGATGGCGCTGCGATTACTCCGACCAAGCGGACTCATCTCTGGCCGATACGGTGGCCAGAAATCTGCCCTTGAGGAGTACCGTGCACTGTTTATGAAGGGTTGGTAATGATATGGTACAGGATGCATTCGCTGAGCCTTCAGGGATACCATATCGGCTGAATGGTACGTGGGTGTGGTTCGGTAATGAGTTGGAAGTCACAGATAAATGAAGTTAGATAACGAAACAATGCTAGGTATGTAAGTTACAGAAGCATATGTGGGAAGATCGTCGATAGTTCTATGAGCCGAGAAATGCTACCCATTTTCAATCTATCAAAATGCAACAGTTTAACTATTGCAAATAGTAGAAAAAGGCTAAGGGACAGCTAAATAGGAGTCGAAAGTTTGTGGTAAATGGTATAAACTCAAAACTTTCTAAAAGTGATGTCTAATGAATGATGAAGATTATAGAGTTACAGAAGGATCTGTATTGGGACTATAAGACTGTAGAATTAATATTGGCAATCAAGGAAAAATAGAGCAGGGTTTAACACAAGTCTTATACGGTTATATTGGGGATCAGCCCTGTTTTTAATGATTAGGACAAGTGGTAATGTGGATAAATCTATGCGTAGTTCTATCAGCCAAAAAATGTTAGATATCTATATCCAGATCCAAACAACACTTTGTATTCTCAACATGTATCCTAATTTAAGGACTGCTGTAACATATTGCCACGACCTTCCGCGTCAGCCTTGCTAGGCAACGTGGTGATCAGCTTCTCTT
The DNA here is from genome assembly GCA_963669975.1 of Acanthoscelides obtectus. Taxonomy (NCBI): domain Eukaryota; kingdom Metazoa; phylum Arthropoda; class Insecta; order Coleoptera; family Chrysomelidae; genus Acanthoscelides; species Acanthoscelides obtectus. Next base: position 6,101,491 of record CAVLJG010000005.1, read on the forward strand.
CTATCTCTTTCTAACATATGCGTTTTTACACACTTTTCACGCTTCTCTCTCGCACACATTGAACTTAAAGCGTCAGTCAAGCTCGGTGCCCCGTATAAGAACTTTTTAGTATTCGTGAAAAATGTGGAATTGATGTTTGCAATTAAGGAAAAACAGATCAGGATTTAATATAAATCTCATATGGTTATGTTGCGGATTAGTTTGTAATTATTACGAAGATTTCTTCAACATATGTCCCCGTATAGACAGAATTATTTTAGTACCTCATCAGACGAAAATACATCAATAGAGAGCAGGAAAAATTATCTGACATCGCGGGCATTCTGCCTGTTCGCTTAAATAAATTTGTACGTGTTGTTTGCTATTGATATTTGTTAGAGTTCCTTTAACATAGCCTTACTAGTATGTAAATACGCCGCAAATCTTTATATGTTATATACAGTATCTACTTTATTACAAGAGAATTATACTAAGTGACATATAAATCCGAACACCCAGTTTAAATAGTTTTATTTTAATAAAAGTTGGTGAATGTATTTATCTTACTGTAAATAACAAGTGAAAAAATTTTCAGCCTTATCAGTTGGACATTCCGGTTTTTATACTGCTTTTTTTTAATTCACTAACTGAATATTTCAGCCGCAGTAAAGAATCAACGTTGGCGGATTTTGGTTCTTGACATCCTTTACGATCGGTTACGATGCCTAGAGTACGGAGAATTGTACGATTTCGTCAACTTAGTGAGTTTGATAGGGGCCGTATAGTGGGACTTCGGGACTTTCTTTTCGGGCAATTGCAGTTAGAGTGCAAAGAAGTGTAGACACTGTGGTTAGGTGTTGTCAGGCATGGCTTCGAGAAGGCCGTACGCAAAGAGCAAGGAGCACTGGACGCCGCCGTAGAACAACAGACCGTGAAGATCGCCGCCTAAGATTATTGGCCTTAAGGGACCGTTTCTCCACTACCAGGTCCATTGCAAATGAATGGTTTGCAGAACACGGAAGACCTATTGGCATGCGAAGCGTTTACCGATGAATGAGAAGTTTTGGCTTGTTTTCATACCGGCCACACTGGGTCCTCCCTTTAACTCGAGAACACCGACGTAATCGCCTTGAGTGTTGAAAGACATGTTCATCACACTGTTGGAGTTATGGTTTGGGGTGCTATAGCTTATGGTTCCAGGTCACCTTTACTCTTCATCAGAGGTAACATGAACGCGCAGCGTTATATCCACGAAGTTCTAGAACCCCATCTTTTACCCTATCTTGACACCCTGGCAGATCCAACTTTCCAACAAGATAATGCCCGACCACATGTTGCAAGAGTCACAATAGACTTCTTTCAACATAATGATGTCACTTTGTTACCATGGCCACCAAGCTCTCCCGACTTATCCCCAATTGAGCACGTGTGGGATATGATGGGTAGGAGATTGCTCAATTTGCAACGTCCTCCTCAGACTCTAGAAGCACTTCGAGAGGAGTTGGTGGTTGCCTGGAATGAGATACCACAGGAGGACATTGACCACCTGATCAGAAGCATGCCTAGGCGCGTTGGAGAATGCGTAGCACATCAGGGTGCATCCACATATTATTAAAGGCAAAAGGGCTTTAAAGCAGTGCAATCATTTTGAAATTTTTATCATTTACTTATTATGCTTCATTAAGTACTTATACAAAATTTTATTAAAATAAAACCATTTAAACTGGGTGTTCGGATTTATATTTCACTTAGTATATATGAAGCTGAACAGTAAAACTGACTTGCTGATACAGAGTGAAAATATTATGAAAGCATCTCACGAGTTATAAAAGAACTTAAGAACACCCCGCCTATGTTAGCAGCATAAATAATGTTGAAAATATGCGCAGATAAGCATCAAGAAACGGGCGAGATCGATCCTCGCTGTTGCTGAATCAGTCCGCCAGATGGCGGGAGGGGGGGGGGGGGCAATTTACGATAAGGGGGAAGCATGCAACGCACTTGCGCTTCCACGGTTCCCGCCAGATGATGCTTTATGAGGCTAGATGGGCGTTATTGAATTTAATCGAAGACAACTGGTTCTTCGACAAGTCAACTGATGAACTTGTAATAGATAAAGGACACATGCTACTGATAAAAGCGGGTTTCCACCTAAGGCACATTTCCTTTTGTCGGTATGATATCACTAATATGCCACTACTCCTAATCCAGTGATTTCCAGGGGGTGAAACGTCTTATGGGCGTAGTGACAAAGCCAAGGTCATCTTCTCCATGCAAAATCGAGGAAACTGCATTGCCGGCATCGAGTCACGTGATGCTTGCCGGGATCAAATGTAAAAATTGTATAAATATCAAACGAAACTAGTTCATACGAACGATTCTGATTGAACTAAACGACCTAGTTCTTTATTCCTCAAAATCACGTTCAGTACGAACGTCCGGTATTACAGGATCCCGTTGGTAAAATCGAACTAGTTGTGAGAAAACGAACGAGAACGAGAAAGAGGACGGAACACAACCGTAAGTAGAAGGTTGTATAACTGAAAAACTAAAGATGATGAATGCTGTTGGTTATAAAGGCTGGAAGAAATAAAAAATAGGTAACTTTTATGAATAAAGATCACCCGTTGAGGCTCATGAAGATATTAAAACAATACTAAAATGAAAATGATTACCATTTGAAAAAATACTTTTTTTAACTGTATTGACTTCTAGTTTTACAGCTGACAAGCTGCTTGCTCAGCGTTCGAAGAAAGCTGCTCGCATGGGACAGATGGCAGACACAAACCTGTATAGCTCATAGCTATACGAGGGTGGTCCCAGAAGTACCCGGCCTGACCTAGAGATGGCGATAGTTGTTTGAAAAATATCATAGTATTAGAAAGTATGTAACCTATAAAGCATATGTGTCGCACAAATGACTCCAGAAATGGTGAAGAAAATACACAAAGCGGTACTGAATGATCGTCGACTGAAAGTGCGCGAGCTAGCAGACATATTAATCATTTCAAAAAGTGCGGTTCATCGCATATTATCTGAAAATTTGGATATGAGAAAGATGGGTGCCGAACAGTGTCGTGAAGATGTTTCCATTGAGTTTTTAGCGAAGTTTCACAGCAACATAGCAGAATTTTTGCTCCAAAGAAGGCGAAGACCGTTTTATCTGCAGGCTAGGTAATGGCGTCGGTTTTTTTGGATGCGCGTGGATAATTTTCGTTGACTATCTTGAAAAAGGTAAAAGTATCAACGGCGAGTATTATGCGAACTTATTGCAAGGTTTGAGTGATGAAATCAAGCAAAAACGACCGCATTTGGTTAAGAAGAAAGTGTTGTTTCATCAAGACAATGCACCAGCTCACAAATCCGTTATTGCAATGGCCAAAATTAACGAATTAAAGTTTGAATTGCTACCTCATGCACCCTGTTCACCAGATTTAGCCCCCTCGGATTATTTTCTGTTTCCAAACTTGAAAAAATGGCTCAGTGGTCAAAGATTTTCCAACGATGAAGAAGTGATGTCGGCAGTTAATGGCTATTTTGAGGAGCAAGACAGTTCTTATTATAAAAGGGGTATCGGACTTATTGAACATCGTTGGGAAAAATGTATAGAGCTCAAAGGAGATTATGTTGAAAAATAAATACATTTTTTTACAAAATTTTTGTATTTTCTTCGTTGGGTCGGGTACTTCTGGGACCACCCTCGTACATACCATGTAAGCGATATTTTACGTATTTAAATTTCAAACATCCACCTTAAGAAAAAATATTAAAAACAAAAAACGACGGTACGAGGTGTTTCCGACGCTGCTGAGCTCCAGCAAATAAGAGAAGTTTGTATAACTGGTTGCCTATCTCTAGCAGTAGTTCTAACGCACGTTAAACGTCATTGTCGCTTGAAATGTCAACGATGCCCTTCAACGCGCTGTTGCCTGATGTGCCTCAAGATGATTAAAAGTCGGATCATGCTAATCAACTGGTTTTCTTTATTATGAACAAAGAACCAGTGCTTACAATTAGTGGGGATACCATTGTACAGCAGTACCAACCTTTATTCGTCAAAATTAAAGAAAATCAACTTTGTTATTCCCAACCACAATAACGAAACAGACCTAAAATGCATATCTTATGTAATAATATGAAAATAATCAAAAAACAAAAATACACCCAAACTTCAAAATGGAAGTAAACTAACATCGTTGTGATGTCATAATAGTGGGAAATTTTAAAGGAGACCATGTGGACGCATACCTTAAATGCGCGTGATTGTGACTACGAATCCATTTTCTTTTGGTCGTTTGTGACTGAAATCTTTTTTGCATTTGATTCAATAAAATAAAATGATAACCATTTTCCATTTGACTACCCTGAACACACCTCTGTACAAATACGAATTAAAAAAACCGGCTGATTAAAAACTGCTGATGGTTTAATCCGCGTATGCGGTGTTTATCTTTCATTAAAATATCGGCGGAAAACAGCGAATCACACGTTTCCAATTAGAAAGGGGCAAACAGACGGGCGCAAAATACGCTGACGGAAAATGCGCAGAAATCCACCCGTCGTCCGTTATCCAGCTTACATTAATTTTTATTGCTTCTAAATTTCATCCCCATAACGAAGCCTGGATCCGGCCAATAGGATAAAGCAACGACGATAGAGGAGGGGGTCAGATCGGGAGCTAGGGCGATAGCACTGGCGCTCCCACGGGGGGGGGGGTAAAGGGGGTAATTACCCCCTAGACGACTCGGGCAGTCTTTGAAAACGTGGTATAAAGTAAACGTCTTATGAAAAAATCTGTAACTTTAAGAAAGGATCGCGGCAACACTGCCAACCCGCTCAGTGCGCATGCGACTACTCTCCCACCCACTTTTATTGTCTAAATTCTGTACCAGTCCAAAGTACGCAACAAAATTTGCCGGAGAAGTGAACAAGCGGAGTTTTGTTGATCTGGTTGGTATTAACGCTATTTTATATTGGTTTATTATTTTCCACGCATAAGCATGCACACGTGTTCTCGCGCCAGAGTCCGTGTGGCGGTCCCCCTTTCCCCTGTATCCCCCTATAGCGCCACGGTACCCCATGGGTATTTAGGCCTTAGCCCTTCATAGAGGTTGGAGTAAATAAAAAAATTTTAGGGCTGCAGATTAGGAAGCCCGGCACTAATAACTCCTGGCCGAATTTGACATTTGAGCAGGCGCAGTAAATCGAAGATAAGATTTGGAATTAATAAAGTCAGTGCCTGCCACTACTACAGTACATTCTACATAGTGGATGGCAGAACAAATTTCTTGTCCCAGTCTCCCAGTTGGTACTTCCACGTAGTTAATTGCTTCTAAATTAATTTCCAACCTAGTAAACTGACCGTCTCTAGCAGTCAGTTTGATATACGCGCATCCAAGTTACGACACTTGATTCGTTATTAATTGTGACTGTAAGTGCCCCTTTCATTTGCATTCTAACTGGAAGTTACGACTTACGACGCTGGCCGGATCATAGACGGCTTGGACTTTCTTGCGGGGACCAAGAAACGCCAGGAATTCTGGAACAGCAACAGTGACCATAATAATATACAAACAGGGAGAGCTAACGATTTTAGATACCGAAATCTTGAAAAATCAATGACATAGTTTCCTGTCAAATGTCACTAATGAAAGTCAGCGAGCCTTCCGGAGATGCTTTGCAGATGGGTAGCTGACTTCCTCTCTGGCCTCGGCAATGTGTTGATTCAAATTCTGTGAATGATAATCAAAATTTTAGCGAAGCTACAGATTGCGCCATCTGGCCATCACATAGAGACATAGACTACTACAACTTTTATTCATAAAAGTAGTCGATAACAGTGTCATCTATTCGTCATAACTCCAACCGTACTGATGCAGGTATGCATAGACAGCCACATCCCCGTATCAGTGAAGCTGAACTGACATCAGAATGTTCACATTTGGGACATTATCTGCTGACCTTGAAAAATGAATCTGCTGAAAGTATTCCGGCACTGCATAGCCTCTTGAGAAGGGATACACTGGAGGAGGGAACATTCCCAAATGTGGAAATTGCAACAAGAATTTTCCTGTGTCTAATGGTCACTAACTGCAGCGGAGAGCGGTCTTTTTCAAATGTGAAGAGAACAAAAAATGAATCAAGAACGTCCATATCACAGGAACGCCTTACCAGTTAGTCACTTACGCCTATAGAGTGACATTTCGCAACACCCGGAGTTTGACGACATCATTGAAGATTTTGCCCAAATGAAATCACGGAAAAAGCCAATAATATTGTTGTAAAGCAATTTGTAATCCAATAAATATGTTTTATTAGGAGTACGCCTGTCTTCGATTTTTTTTTTTTTGGGCCCCAAGCTTCTGTGGGCCCAGGGCCCCGGCTTAACACGGCCCTGTCTCCAGGAATCGCGGTCTTAGCTCCTATGTTTCTCTTAAATACTATTTTTCAGATCGTATTTATTTGACAGGAAACAGTATGTTATGTTCGATGTTCCTCAAGGATGTAATTTCGGACCACTATGATTTATTATCTTTTTTAATTTTCCCGATGTTGATGTTTTTATACAGGGTGTCCGCAAAGTTGGGGTTTTCCTTTTCAGAAACAACTAACCCTTGAAATAACAAAGGTAATGTGTAGTGAAACGAGGGCGACCAAGTAAAAAAAAATAAAGGAAAAAGTACTCACTCTCCAGTTGACGAGAAGGGCTAAGTACATCTCTGCCCGAAATCATACCGCTCCAACAGAAAATGAAATCAGCTGATGCGCTACCGAGCAGACGCAAGCAAACAAGGAAGGCAAAATGTTGCGTAAAAAGTCTAGGTCTAGGTTCACCATGCCAGCCCAAACATTCCCCGAAAATGTTTGTTGAAAATGTGCGGATTTTCTACTGACCAAACATGAGTGTTGCGAAAGTTATTCACCCCATTACGCGTGAACATAGATTCGTCTGTCACCAATATGCACTTCAAAAAGTCCGAATTATTGTCATGTTGATGCAACAACCACTCACAAAACCGCACTCTTGCTGGAAAATCGTCAGGTTGAAGGGATTGTACACGTTGGACGTGAAACGGATACAGCCCCTCTTCACGCAGCGTTTGCCACACTTTAGTTTTTGATACCTGCACTTCTCTCGCCACGTCTCTAGTGCTTGTTGAGGGATTCACGTCTACGCGATTATCTCTACACGCGTGACCGTAACCGTCGGTTGAAGGTTGCATACTGACCTGACACACTGACCCCGACCCAGTTCTGCCGTCTGGTTGAGACCTTGTACCAATCGGTGATGTCCCGGGTCGCGGCTACAGACGGTATTCAGATATTTTTGATGTTGCAGAGCCCTTTATCTCGGTTCCCTTAAGACATTGGTGTATATGGTACTAAGAAAAATTGCTTATGTTTTCAAGATCTACACGTCGTGTAAAGGAAAACCCCAACTTTGCGGACACCCTGTATATGCTAACGACATGAAACTTTTCTGTAGAGTACCTGTCATTGAAGATTGTCGCCCTTAGACTTCTGCCTGCGCGGTTGCTTCGGTATAAGAAAAGTGAATAGTGTCTCACTTACAGCCCAGTATCTTTGCATCCGATAGGAAAAATATTTTGATTCTGTTTGTTTGCATGATCTGATTCAAAAAGGACGCGTTTTAACGAGTCTGCATGTTTTCATCCCCAAAATTGCTTCAGAAATTTCAGGGAAATTCTAAAAATGTTTTTTTCTGCTCCGGATCAACCTTTTTTTTAGGTCGTTTTGGTTTATTCTGAACAAACTATGTTCCTTTCTCTAATGTTAATATACTAAATGACATATAAATCCGAACACCCAGTTTAAATGGTTTTATTTTAATAAAACTTTGTATAAGTACTTAATGAAGCATAATAAGTAAATGATAAAAATTTCAATATGATTGCACTGCTTTAAAGCCCTTTGACCTTTAATAATGTGTGGATGCACCCTGATGTGCTACGCATTCTCCAACGCGCCTAGGCATGCTACTGATCAGGTGGTCAATGTCCTCCTGTGGTATCTCATTCCAGGCAACCACCAACTCCTCTCGAAGTGCTTCTAGAGTCTGAGGAGGACGTTGCAAATTGAGCAATCTCCTACCCATCATATCCCACTCGTGCTCAATTGGGGATAAGTCGGGAGATCTTGGTGGCCATGGTAACAATGTGACATCATTATGTTGAAAGAAGTCTATTGTGACTCTTGCAACATGTGGTCGGGCATTATCTTGTTGGAAAGTTGGATCTGCCAGGGTGTCAAGATACGGTAAAACATGGGGTTCTAGAACTTCATGGATATAACGCTGCGCGTTCATGTTACCTTTGATGAAGATTAAAGGTGACCTGGAACCATAAGCTATAGCACCCCAAACCATAACTCCAACAGTGTGATGAACATGTCTTTCAACAAAAAGCTGTGGATTCCTCCTTTCACCACGTCGCCTTCTAACCCTGGCACGACCATCGTGCATGCCTAAACAAAATCGAGACTCGTCACTAAAGATAATACTGTTCCATTCCTGATCCCAGAGTGACCGTTGTCTGCACCACTCAAGGCGATTACGTCGGTGTTCTCGAGTTAAAGGGAGGACCCAGTGTGGCCGGTATGAAAACAAGCCATTCGTCGGTAAACACTTCGCATGCCAATAGGTCTTCCGTGTTCTGCAAACCATTCATTTGCAATGGACCTGGTAGTGGAGAAACGGTCCCTTAAGGCCAATAATCTTAGGCGGCGATCTTCACGGTCTGTTGTTCTACGGCGGCGTCCAGTGCCCCTTGCTCTTTGCGTACGGCCTTCTCGAAGCCATGCCTGACAACACCTAACCACAGTGTCTACACGTGTCTCACACACAAATGATATGAAAAAAAATGTTTTCAGAGTTCCTAAATAATCTTCAAACATCCATTAATAAAACTCCAAAGCATTATTGCAAACTTTTGTTTCTTTATCGTTTTCTTTACATTAACCAAATCGCCAACGCATTCCTAGAATGGTATTAGAAAAAAAAAGCATGAAATTTGACACTAAAAAGCAAAACAATGGTTTTCGAGATGTTAGGATCTCCAATAGGCTTCCTCAAGGTGTCAATGTTTATCATTTTCAGGCGAACCAACTCAACATCGCCTCGCAAAGATTCTATATTCCGCACGCTACTGCCTCTTGGCGTTATCTCCGCAATCAAGATATTTGTTGATGTATAGTCAGTTTCAGTTTTATTCTCTGGACTTTATAACTGTACATCGATTACCGATTAGACTAGATAATTGATGGTTGGAATCAGAGGAAGTACACCGGTATCCACCAGTTTAACTATAATGTTGTAGCCGAGTATAGAATTCCGAATCCTAATTGAATATAAAAAGCCCTGGTTGATACTTCGTAAGTTCTGTAAAAAGGCGGGTTAGATCTCATTGGTGTCAAATAATATCATCTTCTGCTTATATGATGCAATTGGGGCTCTTTGAAATAAGAATTGATATGGAGTGTTTACCTGTGTTTCCGTTAGTGACAGTGACTGCGCCAATTGTTTCCTCTCGGCGCCTACCACATAATGGTTCTTTTCGAAAGCGTGTTCTAATTTCAGTAATTGGGATGGACTGAATGCAGTCCTTATCCTCTTTGGTTTTCTGAAAGGTTGAAGGAGGAACCCGGGAATATCAGGACCTGGAACAAGATTTTATTGAATTATATAGCGGTTGATAAAAAATTGATCAAGGAAGTTTGTCTTTGTGCTAATTTTGTTGGCGATAGCGAATCTTTCGATATTCGGTGAAAGCTTATTTAATTCCTTAGCTGACTCTGATTGTAACCAACTTATACTATTACTACTACTAATATTGAGTAGCTTATATGTCACTGAATAGGATGCTTAAGAATAAAATAAATCTCAATTGACGATTGAAATTTTCTCCTAGTGAGCTTTGGACCCTATTTCCAAATCAGGATTTTGTATGATTATTGGTAATTACTTTTTTGACAATAATTTTAAACTACTATTTACAATAAACTAACATACTTTTAAAACAATTTTAGCTATTTTTCATATTTCAATAACAAAATTGTGTTTTTTTTTTGTTCCTGCGTTGTGAACCTCCTTATAAATGCACCGCCGCTGATTGTTGATCAAACTGCACCTATATAATAAAATTATAGATTCGAACAGAGAAAAGAACTTCATAGCAAGTCATAATACTGTCACAATCCACTTAAGTATTATAATCCCAGAACTAATATCAGCATTAACTTTAATTATATTTTTAATAAATACGGCATTTAGATATAAATCTTGGCGAGTTGATTATTCCTTTGAAAAAATGAGTAGGCCATTAACCACCATTTTTCCGTAACACGTCGCCGGTGGAACGTTGGATAGAAATGTATATTAGTGGATGTCGGATCGTAAATCTACCTAGGTAATTATTACCGAGAATTGATAATTAATTTGTCGTAATTATTATTTATTATCTCCTGTTAGTATCACAGAGGCAGATTTTTCGTCTTGTGCTGTTAATTCATCGCGTAAAACTTATATTAGTCCAAGAGAAGAGTCTCACCGAAATCAGCACACCAAAGAAATGGCACCCGGCAAGTTGCTCAATGGTTGAATGCCATGGTGATACCTGAGCTATTGTTCCGATCGCATTTTTGTGTTCTTTGAAGTGATACAGTCGGAGCGGCAGTATTAAAAACTTTCCAGCAAAACTACAGTTGATACAAGTGATGCAACAAGCCAAAATAAGACACCCTCGTAGCATCGACGCTTAGGCAACCAATTACGCGACCACGCGTCGAGAACGTTCGACATGCATCGAGCAGCTTCGACGAAGAGTCTGGAAAACGCGGAAATGTTTCTGGATTCGTCGACTTGAAGATTAAAACGTGCACAGAGGGGGGAGAAAGTGAGCCGATAGCGGATGATGATCAGCAGTGCGAAACGTGATAGACCAGTCAACATAGTCGTAAATTTGTAAAAAATCCAAGCCGTCACACCAAACAGACGGCAATTTGGCTAGTTGTTCAATGGTTGCCGGCACTGGAGACGATAGCCGGTCGAGAACGTTCGTCATGTAAAGAGAAGTATCTATTATCTACCAGCTTCGACGAAGAGTCTGGAAAACGCGGAAATGTTTCTGGATTCGTCGACTTGAAGATAAAAACATGCACAGAGTGGGGAGAAAGTGAACCGATAGCGGATGATGATCAGCAGTGCGAAGCGTGATAGACCAGTCGACATTGTCATAAATTTGTAAAAAATTAGTTGCAAGTGTTGTTATATATTAGCGTGGGAGTAATGAATTAGAGTTTAAATAACAAACGCCGAAACTCGCCAACCAGCGAGGGAAACCTGGATCGACACGTATATTCGTCTCTAAATCCGAGCCTTCACACCAAACAGACGGCAATCTGGCTAGTTGTTCAATGGTTGCCGGCACTGGAGACGATAGCCGGTTTGAGGTGAAAGATGTCATTGTGATACTTCGGCGATTTTTCCGATCGCATTGTTGTGTTCTTTGAAGTGATACAGTTGAAAACTTTCCAGAAAAACTACAGTTGATACAAGCAATGCAACAAGCAAAAAAGGGACACCCTCGTAGCATCGACGCTTAGGCAACCAATTACGCGACCACGAATCGAGAACGTTCGTCATGTATCGAGAAGTATGTATTACCTACCAGCTTCGACGAAGTCTGGAAAACGCGGAAATGTTTCGGGATTCGTCGACTTGAAGATAAAAACATGACCAGATGGGGGAGAAAGTGAACCGATAGCGGATGATGATCAGCAGTGCGAAGGGTGATAGACCAGTCGACATTGTCATAAATTTGTAAAAAATTAGTTGCAAGTGTTGTTATAAATTAGCGTGGGAGTAATGAATTAGAGTTTAAATAACAAACGCCGAAACTCGCCAACTAGCGAGGGAAACCTGGATCGACACGTATATTCGTCTCTAAATCCGAGCCTTCACACCAAACAGACGGCAATCTGGCTAGTTGTTCAATGGTTGCTGGCACTGGAGACGATAGCCGGTTTGTGGTGAAAGATGTCATTGTGATACTTCGGCGATTTTTCCGATCGCATTGTTGTGTTCTTTGAAGTGATACAGTTGAAAAATTTCCAGAAAAACTACAGTTGATACAAGCAATGCAACAAGCAAAAATGAGACACCCTCGTAGCATCGACGCTTAGGCAACCCATTACGCGACCACGAGTCGAGAACGTTCGTCATGTATCGAGAAGTATGTGTTACCTACCAGCTTCGACGAAGTCTGGAAAACGCGGAAATGTTTCTGGATTCGTCGACTTGAAGATAAAAACATGACCAGATGGGGGAGAAAGTGAACCGATAGCAAATGATGATCAGCGTGATAGACCAGTCGACATTGTCATAAATTTGTAAAAAATTAGTTGCAAGTGTTGTTATAAATTAGCGTGGGTGTAATGAATTAGAGTTTAAATAACAAACGCCGAAACTCGCCAGCCAGCGAGGGAAACCTGGATCGACACGTATATTCGTCTCTAAATCCGAGCCTTCACACCAAACAGACGGCAATCTGGCTAGTTGTTCAATGGTTGCTGGCACTGGAGACGATAGCCGGTTTGTGGTGAAAGATGTCATTGTGATACTTCGGCTATTGTTCCGATCACACTTTTGTGTTCTTTGACGTGATACAGTTGAAAACTTTCCAGAAAAACTACAGTTGATACAAGTAATGCAACAAGCAAAAATGAGACACCCTCATAGCATCGACGCTTAGGCAACCAATTACGCGACCACGCGTCGAGAACGTTCGTCATGTATCGAGAAGTATGTATTACCTACCAGCTTCGACGAAGTCTGGAAAACGCGGAAATGTTTCTGGGTTCGTCGACTTGAAGATAAAAACATGACCAGATGGGGGAGAAAGTGAACCGATAGCGGATGATGATCAGCAGTGTGAAGCGTGATAGACCAGTCGACATTGTCATAAATTTGTAAAAAATTAGTTGCAAGTGTTGTTACAAATTAGCGTGGGAGTAATGAATTAGAGTTTAAATAACAAACGCCGAAACTCGCCAACTAGCGAGGGAAACCTGGATCGACACGTATATTCGTCTCTAAATCCGAGCCTTCACACCAAACAGACGGCAATCTGGCTAGTTGTTCAATGGTTGCTGGCACTGGAGACGATAGCCGGTTTGTGGTGAAAGACGTCATTGTGATACTTCGGCTATTGTTCCGATCGCATTGTTGTGTTCTTTGAAGTGATACAGTTGAAAACTTTCCGGAAAAACTACAGTTGACACAAGTTCGTCATGCATCGAGAAGTATAGACCGTTATCTACCAGCTTCGACGAAGAGTCTGGAAAACGCGGTAACGTTTCTGGATTCGTCGATTCAAACATACAGAGAGGGCGGAGAGAGTGAACCGATAGCGGGTGTTGAGTCAGTAGTGCGAAACGTGATAGTCCAGTCGACATAGTCATGAATTTGTAAAAAAACTAGTTGTAGAGTAACAAATTAGATTTTGAATTAGAAAAACGGTGTTTTCGTTACAATATGTTTGCATTCAGAGTGTTACTTTTCGCAGCTCGCTCACTGCATACTGAACCGTTCTGTTCAGAGAGGTCCACGTACTTATTCTTTGAACGCGTCCAGTGAGCAAACTGACATGCTATATTTTTGCCCAAAAGTGGAAATTTAAAATTTTAAAAGATTGTTAAGATCTGTCAATCTTTCCTGCAGCACTGACGAAAAAAATCGTAAATAAAATATTATGTTTTTTGGATTTTCAAGGTTACCAGTATGCCGAGGACGAAAAAGTTTTGTAGCTTTTGGAAATCGGTTCAGAGGCGGCAGAACTACGGGACAAAAAAAACGAAAAAAAAAACAGGTCAATCTTGGTTTTTTGACAATTCAGAGGATCATTCGCAGAAACAAAATTGTAGGGGTTGAAAATTATGGGTTAGGGGTTGAAAGGCGTGGAGGAGTATATATCTCAAGAAATATTTTCGATATGCGACTCTGCCTCTGCTCTCTGAGTTCACCGGCAGGTAAATAAGGTCTATGGACTATTTGACTGACTCTATCCGTTTAATTTATATTGGAGTTCTAAAAACTAGTTTCTCTCGGACTAATATGCAAGAAGGTATACATAATAAATGACCACGTACAGAGCACAGAGTAAATATAAATTGGTTGTTTTGTACATACACTGCAGTACACACTATTACAACATTCCATCTAATGATATCTTTTATCTGACGTATAATTAGTGAACCGTTTTGCTTTCTCTTTCATACCCATAAATCAGAGTTGCTTCGGTAATTATTATATAAATTCCACAGAAAAACTAATACTGGCTGCTAATTTACTGTTACTGCTGAAAATATTGGATGGCTTGTGCTTCGTTACGATTTATTGGCACAATGATAAATTGCTTTGGGTATTGAAGTTGTAATTTCGATTCTATAAGTGTACTTTAGACAACGGTGAATGGCTTGGAGCTAATTGATCAAAAATGGGTTATGAGGATCAATCAATACAATAAATCAATTTAACGTTGGATAAAAATTAGAATTATCATTATTTATTTCAAGCATTAGCCCCACAAGGGCCACAAGTCTACAAGCTGCTCAATAGCATAATGATTTCAAAAGGTAGCGTAATTATTGTATGAAGCAAATAATGCATGAGTGCAAAAACGTTTTGCTCGTATACAATTAATTGTTCAAGATGTTTATCTTCATACACAGTCACGCCATCGCCCTCATTTGAGTCCTATTGATTTTTTAATGCGTACGTTTTAATTTGTCTAGAAACTCCACACAAGCCTTTTGTGACTCTTTAAAAGATTCAACAGGAATCTAGTAGATTTTATATTGTGTTCTGTACAACGTGCGATAAGCGACCAGCGGCTATAAATGCCTGTGCATGCAGCGACAAGCAAATGAAAGCGGGAGTGGATGTCTGTTTTAGACGCGGAATAAATTAGGTTTGGAATATATATTTAGCCTGTAATACAGAGTCTTTAGCAGTTGTTGTAAACGAAATGTTCATTGGAAAACTGATATCGCGACTAGAGCCCAGATCTAGAGCCAGAGAATTTTTTTATCTGTGGATACCTCAAGAGCCGCGTTTAAAAAATGCCCATGAGTCTACTTTATTAGAAATATAAACTATCATCCCTACGTATTGTAGTTTCTTCTATGATTATTTAAAATCCGCTCACCTTGTACTTCTGTGTCGAAAGAATAAAGGCAAAAGATAGTATAGCTGAATCTATATACTATATAGTCAATTATATGCAACAGTATAAAGCCATTTCTGTGTTAACGCATAAATAAATTCATCTCTAATGAGCACTATAAATTCTTATTTATCAAATCATTACTAACGCTATATAAAGTAGTAATAAAGTGGTGGTATTTTAAATATCTTGTAATGTGCCGTTTTTATGTGAACACCTCTATTAAGATACCAACACCAACTAGTTTTACGGTATTATACAAATCAACATATGTTTGAGAGAAGTTATCTCTCATGGAAATATTTTATTCATTAGGCATAAAAAATTGTTTATGCTCAACATATGCGTGGATTTATTACACGCTCGACTACATTTTGACTAATTGGAACACTTTTTTGAATTGTGCAGTCGATAGAAAACAGTACTGCTTTGGTTTGTACTAAACTAGTTCCGAAAGAATATTTAGTGGTACAATATTCGACGATGACAGATCTAGGAAACTGTATCTTCGTTTCAAATTATTTTAGAGTAATGAAAAAGAATAAACAAACGTCCAGCGGTCAGGCTTCATACATTATGGAGGCTCCATTTCCTTATACCACCGCATTTTAACTCTGAGCTATCAGTCAAAAATATAATTTAATTTGTTCGCAAGACATCAAAAACAAGTGTGAATGATCAAAAAACCGTTTCCCTCTGCCATCGCCACGTTCCGAGAGCGAGTCGAGCCGAACTACGTCCCCTACCTGCGTCCAATTGACTTTTTAACAAGTTTAGTATTTAATTTCCCTCGCAGTTGTGCATTCATTTTACGACTGAAATAAAAGCTGCGCGAGGTGGTAACTTTTAATTTCTTTTATTTCCAAATTATGCAAATACAGGGCGTTAATTTATATGCGGGCCGGTGCAGTGACTGACACTTTTAGGGGGTATTTCATTTAAAACCTGCTGGATGGGAAACGCTAAACACCGTCTGTAGGTGTGTAATTAGTTAGGGTTATTTCGAACGTGCCTTTGTTGGTCTTTCTTCGAATTAGTATACGGGGCAGTTCCAAAACGTAATCGGTTAGATCTCGACGCGGGTGTATCCAGAGAAGCATCCAACGAAAACATTTCTTTATCATTCAAATGTGCCGGGGAACCTATGATATAATAGAGTCAAAAAAATGAAATACACCCTCTTAATCCCCTTTAACCCCCCTCACCCCCAACCCCCACTTTTTAACCCCTGCCTCAAAATGTTCAGAAACCTTTGGAATCGTCACAAAATGAAGTTTCGGGAATTTATTCTTTTTTCATTTTTTCCTTGTGGCTCAATGACCACTGAATCAATTTTCAAGAACTATAGATCTCTCCCATACACTTCACCAAGTGACAAAATTTCGTCAAAATCCGAACGGTGCTTCCCTAGTTATAGACAGTCACATTGTTAATTTAAAACTTAGATGTCATATAACATCCAACAAACATATTTCTTTATTCTGTATTCATATCCACTAGATACAGATTTGTTTATGTGGTTAAAGAAAATTAATATAAAACAATAAAAACTTAACAATACATATGAATAAATGGATAACTATTGATAGCATATGTATGTACTCAAGTGCAAGTTCGCACTCTTCAAGTAATCAGCTACATTGTAGTAAGAATTTGTTAACAATAATTTCTTGATTTTATTTTTAAAAGAACTATAATTACGGATTTGTTGAATTTTAACTGGTAGTTTATTTAATAATACGAAGCAGTTGTGTTTAGAAATAACTGGCAGTACGTTTCTGAACTATTTTCAGAATTTGATTTCTTATGTTGTATTCTCTGTATGATTCAAGTAGCCAAGAATTACTCTAATGATTCCTTTTTTGGGCCACAAATGTTGTCAGATATGTGGCTATAGGCAAGTGTATAATATACGTATCACTAGGTATTTTTCGTTTAGAAAATATCTATTTTGCATTAGAGAAAAATATGCTTTACTTAAATGTTTACAAACATGGTCAATATGTTGATGAAAATTTAGTCTGCTATCAAAATCTGTGTCGAGTAATTTACAACAGTAAGGCTTTTTATATATTTATATATATAAAAAGATCTTTTTATATAATAAAAAAAACATAGCTATTATTTTCCATTTAATAATAAAATAATTCCGTCCTAATCGAACCTCATCAGTCCAGTTTTTTATTCGTCGACTATGTGTTCCCTTCACTGTTTTTAAACAATTTCAGCAACAATCTCGGCGACTTAGTAAGTAACTATTTTTCCTCCTAATTGTCAATTGTTGCTATTGTCAATAATTGTTTCCAGCTCCAGACGATGAAGACAGATCTTCGAAGGCTCGAGTTCAAGATATAAGAGTGTACTTTTGCAATACCTTGCCTTCTACCCAAAGAAATTCAAGGATATATATATATATATATATATATATAAAGAGAATATGATCATGCGGAGAAAGGTATATAACAACAAGTAGGGAAATAATGGGCAAAATCCGCCAAAAGGAAGAAAGTGGATTCGAGCAGAAAATAGGATAGGTAACCCGAGCGATACGTATTTCTGCTGGTTGGCTTCATCAGGCCCGAAATGAATGCACATATATTTCGGGCCTGATGAAGCCAACCAGCAGAAATACGTATCGCTCGGGTTACCTATCCTATTTTCTGCTCGAATCCACTTTCTTCCTTTTTGCGGATTTTGCCCATTATTTTCCTACGTGTTGTTATATATATATATATATATATCCAGTTCTAGATCATCCAATACGTTGAATTTTGTTATGGAGGCGATTCACGTTTTTTTTGCGATTGCATTACTTCTTCGCCGGTGACGTGGGAAGGAAAAATCCTCAAAATGGTTGGGGACCGAAAAACCCAAAAGAGCGTCCATCGAGTGTTTACCCCATGTTTAGCAAACCAGATTGTCGATCAATGATATGCTTATTGGGGAAACAATCCCCGTAGCTGATAAAAATTCGTTAATTTGGCATCGCTGCGAAGGTGTTGTGTCAATTTCACAAGTCAATTAGGGCCGGTGTGGCGTGATAGTCGGCCATTACGGTTACCGCGGCATTACCGGTAAAGTAGATCGCTCTATATGATAACCGAAGGTGATATACACCTTTGCACGACTTTTCACAGATAATGTTGCTTGATTGTGTCCAATGAGCTATCTACATTGTTTCTCTAATCAACCAATAATGTTTTCCTCACAATATATTTATTTCTTTATTTAATCAACTAGTAAAACCATTGTTACAAATTCATGACAGTCTTGATATAAGGAATTACATCGTAATGCTCTTAACACTCCGTTTAAACAGGAGTTCCAAATACTTCTAAGTTAGGTATATATCTATTACCTAACCTAAAAAGACAAGTTATGGGTTCATAACAGTATGTCGCGTTCTCACATCATCAAGTGATTTTTTTCCTAACATTCGAGGTCAATCAATATGACCATTGATAATTTTGGGCAAGAAAAGTAAGTCGAACTCCAACCCATGAGAAGTCATACTGATGTTGAGAAGGATTTATATCCACAGATTCTCAAAAACTTTTTCTGTACACGCTCTGATTGATTGATCTGTAAGTCATAACTTGGGGACCAGATAGAGCAGCAATACTCAGTAAAGAACAAAATAAAATTTTAGAAGGAAAAAGCGACAATCAACTCAATGCCGATTTATAAGACCTAACATATTTTATGCACAGTTGACTGTTTTTTCAATATGTACGTTAAATGATAATCTTCCGATGATGATATAAGACTAAGTAATTGGAGAACGATACAACTCTGTATTGTGAAATCTACAAGAGCTTTGTTCCGATTATAGTTGTTTTTGTTTCTCTTGTATTTGCTGCCCCTCCATCATGTTTTTGATTTCCTCCATTTGTTTTTCATCCTCATGCCATTATTAGTGAGTTTGCTGTTAAAATACGTACGACATCGTTTTGTAGCATGAGCAGATGATATTTTCTAGCCTACTTTCTTTTTAATCTCTTCAAGTTTCTTGACGACATCTTCAGTGGCATTGCAAGCACCTTTCTAAATGTTTTCTTCTGTATGGGTTTCAAACCACTTCCGAACTTAACTGCAGTCTGCTCCTTGAGTGACATTTTTGCTAATAAATGCAGGAATCTCGACATGGCTTTGTTGTAAATCGTTGGTCCAGCTGTGACATCAGTTTCTCCATATTATTGACACAAAACGGAATTGAACACGTCTCTGCATTATTCACAGTTCCTGCTGCAAAGGTAAATGAGGTCCTACTTATCCATCAGGGTACGATTTCCTTCTTCCTGCAAACAAAGACGTGGAGAAACTGTCATCGACACGGACTGTCACAGCTAGACCAGCGTTAACATCACGACGGTCAAGGTCGAACTTCCTATATTTGGTAGCAAAAATGTCACCTTACCCCTTACTGAGCGGTTTGAAATCCATTCTGACGAGAAAAGTTTCCAAAGATGCTTTCCTTGCTACTCAAGACATACTCAAGAATCTTGGAGCGATTGAAGATAAAGTGACCGAGAGGAAGGCGTCTGCTCTTGCTTCTTTACGGGACAGTCTCGAGACACTTTCGTGCCATCGCATAGTAGTCTAGAACGTCCAAAAAGCCGGCAAAAAAGTATAGCTTCTGTAGCAAAATTTGGCATAGGAAGGTTTTTGGGGTCGCGGATTTAAAATCTGCTGTCAAGAAACAGAAATTTAATATGGCGTATCCAATATGGCGTCGGCTCCTTGAAATGGGTTGATATGATATCTGATAGGGGAGAGGATGATTATAACATGATAGTAATTGCCGAATACGAAGGATTCTTTTAAAAAAACACAGAAACATTTTATTTCAAACATAACATACAATACGATTTAATTATATCACAATTAAAAACAAACTTATATCTAAAAGAACCTGAGGTTAAATAGATCTTTGATCAATTTTGCAGCTCATATCTCTGCTCTTAATTTAATTTGTGCTGTTCGGAAGTTTTTAATCTTTTAGGAACCTATCGTCAGTCGTCCCTGCAATTGTAGGACGCCTTGATTTACATAGTTTTTCCTGTTCCGTGTCAGCGTTCTATTTTGAGGTTAGGGTACAAATATCTTTTCGCATCATTACCCCATTTTTGAATCTGAATAAAAGAAGTGACCTGTGTCGACTGACCCCCAGCCACTTATTTTTAAATTTTGATACAAAGCTAGATTTGTATTTTCGGTATCACATCGCCTTTCTTACATACCACAAATTTCAAGTTTGATGATCTGTCATAGCGAAAGTAGTGTAAATAAGGTTTTGTTTTCATGGCCACCTGATTATTTCAAGCACTTTTGAATACATGATGAATTTCATCCATTCAAATTACTTCATCTTTTTACTTTTTGTCAGCATTATGGGAGTTCCAGACCACTGTGCGACGGGCCGCGGTGACTCTTTTTTACCGCTATGGCAACGGGCTGTGCTCCTCAGAACTCTCCTACATCGGTACGACCGCTTCCTTTGTTCATAGAATGTCGAGATTGTGGAATAATCTACCTGAAACGGTTTTTTCCAGTTTTACTAATCCTAGACAATTCAAAAATAGGATTATGAAGGTGACTTTGAGCTTCTTACAAGCAGTCGGAGTGCCCCGAGATTTGGACTTCAGTAGAATGTAAAAAATGCTTTAAAAACGATGTCCTTCAGCAAAATCACCACAATTCGATGCGGCTGAAAAAAATATTTGGAGGGAATCAAAAATATGATGGAGAAAAAGGCAGAAAGACAAGAAAAACAAAAACAACGACAACAAGCACAATAAGAAAAATCTAGGAGAATAAAAACCTGTTTTGTTCGAAATGACTCAAGAAAAACGAAAAACACTTAAGTAGGTAGATAAGAGGTTATGTAGTCTTTCAATATGAATTGTTTTTATTTAGTGGATATACGGCCAGATAAAGCTCGACAAAAATGAGAAAATTATGAGCATGGTTCGATGTTCTGGCATGCTCATTAGGCTAACCAGGCCCGTTACGAACGAAGAAGATCCCAAAAAAGGTGTCCAAGCACCGATCAAGGCCGATCGCGCTGTAACCTGATCTTCCGTGGAATATATTAGCCATAATTCAAGAGACAACAGAACACGATACATTCACAACTACAAGACCCGCGTGCCTGTCTTTTCAGTCTTTTTATTTATAACCAGACGAACACGCGAGTTTTTAGCTCTCCGATGAACACCTATTTGTTAAATTAACATATTACCGCTGTCGATTCGTGGTTATATAGATATTTTGTTCGGAGAAAGCAGCGTTTGTTTTACATTGTCTGTATTGTGGACTTCTAGATAAGTTAGTGGGAGAAGATATTCAGGAAATCCACTTATCAGCCTTTTAGAAGTATGTTCGAAAGCTAGAAATGTCGTGCTTTTAGCATCATAATAGCTTTAGCGACATTAGGTGAATTCTTTTTATTATCTCCTGCTTATGAGAAGCCACACTGAATGCCTGCGTGCAGAGTGCTGTCATCAGCAAAGTTGTGGAGCGGTCGAGAGATGAGACCATTGGGGACACGCGCGATGACATTGCGGAATGAATCTTGCGGACAAATAGGAAGTCAGCCACCATCTGCAGAGTTTCCTTGCGAGGTTGGAAATTTATAATATAAGAGAAATAGAACGCTTTCGTTGTATCAGTATTAATGACATGCGCCTCACGAATGATGCACTTCTGGATCACCATGTTAATCACAGAAAGTAGAGCTATAGGTCTATAGTTGTAAGGATGAGTCAGATTCCTCTTTTTATACACACAAATCGTTATAATCTGAGTAATTCAATATCTCACAATACACTGCTACCATGTAGAATGACGTACGTCTTTCTGGTATAAGGCACACATAGAAGTGTTAGAAACATATCAAACATTGATATACACGGGATCCTTGCAAAAATACACGCTCACTCTCACAATTATATTGCGCCTCGCCTTCATAAATAAGGATACGTGTAGTAGCTCTGCTTGCAGTCAAATCTCACACAGATTTGACTGCAAGCAGAGCTACTACACGTATCATTATTTATTCCGGCGAGGCTCATATAATTAGGATTAAACTTCACTTAGGTAAGTTCGTTTAATCTCTCAATTATACAACTCATCAAGATACTTATAATTACACCAGAAACAAAGAACTTTTGTATCCAAATCGTCTTCGTCTCTCCAAAGTTAGAAATGGTGTTAGCTACCACGTTTCAAAATTCTACAACCTATTGCCACATAAAATAAGATGCATCGATGTTGAACACAAATGAGTCTAAACCTTTTTTGACGTCGAAGACTTCCTAAACTTTATTTTTTCATTTTGCCATAAGTTTTACTGTATTTAGTCTTTTATAGTTTTTTAACTATCTTTATTAATTGTCCATCTGAATTTTAACTTTGGTTTCATTAACTTTTTAGCCGTATTGGCACTTTGTGTTTTATATTTGTCGTATTTACGTATTGTTTGTTGTCTATACTTACTCTTTTCTTATACTTTAACTGGCCTGTGCAGGCACATTTCTGTGCAATAGCACAAATAAATTATGATTATTATAATATTATATGAGCAAATTTAATTTTTTTTTTTGGAAAGCACCTAATTCGAGAGCTATCTCCGCTGCACATCTCTTCAATTCAATAACAGGAATATAAAGTCAGCTCCAGAAGAGCTCTGTTTTCGCATAGCAAGGAACCTTTGGAACTACAACTCTGGGGCGCTGGGAGAGGCATTCATACTGAAGTTGGCAGTAAAGATCTTGAAAAGCACTTTCACCATACCCTTGAAGTCAGTTACAATGATTGAATCCTACAAATTAGCGAACGTACGCTACATTTTGCAGATTCACTTCACATTTCCAAACATAGTACTACTTCCTGGCTAATGCTTGGCAAGTAGTAAAAATGATAATTATGAAATTCCGCCAGCATGTTTTACACGTAGTGCCCTGATACCGATCTGATAATTCCCCTCGCAACACAATAGCAACAACAAGAGGCTAATTATTTACACATTAGCAGTACCCCGGTACTTCTCGCTAATTATGGGTGTATCCGCATCGGCCAAGCCTGCTGCACATTCGCTCTATCTCTTTCTCTCTGTTGCTGTCTCTCTCGCGCACACGGGAGTATTAAAAGGTGTAATAGCGGCGTAATAGCTGAGTGTGCTTAATTGATCTACCTATAGTTTTTGCGGATTATTTGAGATGACCCAGCTAATGCAAAATACCACGTATGAGGTGTTCCGCAACGGCTAGCCGAACTTTTACACCTCTATGATAATCATTTCTATAGACACGTCACAAGTTTGACAATACTATCTTCTATCACCGCATAATTAGGCAACCAGAGTTACACCACCATGTATCGCGACTTGCGGCGTATGCCGCGGTTCACGTGAGTGAGCGATCGAGAGGGTTCGGTTAGCATCGGGAGCGTTCGAGAAATATCTGGGGAGCTTCCGGTAAGCTGAAGAAAAAAAGACTGGTAGATACTTCCTTTCTGACGAGAGACCTGGAGGTTATCACAGGTACAAAATCGTGATATTTCTGTTTTTAAAAATGACAGTTTTGATCTTATCAAAGTGCCAAATATTTCACAAGGCTAAATAGAGGATTAAAGATTCCATGTTTGCTGACTAGTTTTATATAGAAGATGCTCGTTTTTGATGATCAATCTCAATTCCACGATTTTACAGAGTAATTGAAAAGTGACGGATTGAACTTTTTGCAATATCTGGAGGCAGACAAATATGTTTATTATAACGCCCTTGAACAGCGAAAAGGTACCCTTTCTCAACTAGGTAATGAGAGTTACATTATCGTGATCGCGTGAGCGATCGAGAGGGTACGGTTAGCATCGGGAGCGTTCGAGAAGTATCGCCCGAATGTTCTGGAAGCTTTTGGATTGATCGATTTCAAAATATATGTGCGCGACGACATTGGAAGGGGACCCATATATCATAAATATTTCATAAATTAGTTGTTATAAATCAGTGTAGAGTAATAAATTAGAATTTGGACATGAAAACATTGTTTTCGTAATATAATGGAGATTCGACTCTCAGTGCTACTATTGATTTGGAATTCCAGCTCATGTAGTTTTTTAGGATAGTTTATAAATAAACTCAAAATATTTGTTAGACATTTCTATAACATGTTTCTCATATAAAAATTGTGAGAAAACATCGATACGACACAGATCACAGATTTACAAGTTTCGGCCCATACAAATGCTTGTTTTGGATGATAAATCTCATTACCACGATTTTACAGAATAATTGCAAAGGAGCGGGTTGAACTTTTTGCAATATCTGGAGGCAGACAAATATTTTTACTATAACGCCCTCGTAACTGGGACCTTGAATAGCGAAAAGGTACCTTCGCTCAAGTAGGCAACCAGAGTTACATCATCATGATCGCAGCTTGATGAAAAAGCTTCTAGAGCGATCGCGCTCGGGTATGTGAGCGATCGAGAGAGTACGGTTGGCATCGGGAGCGTTCGAGAAGTATCGCGCGAATGTTCTGGAAGCTTTTGGATTGGTCGGTTTCAAAATATATGGCGCGACGACAGTGGAAGGGGACACAGTCGAATCTACAGATATTCGGTTGATATGGCTATAAATATGTCATAAATTAGTTGTTATAAATCAGTGTAGAGTAGTAAATTAGAATTTGGACATGAAAACAGTGTTTTCGTAATATAATGGAGATTCGACTCTCAGTGTTCCAGCTCATGTAGTGTTTTAGGAATAGTTTATGAATAAACTCAAAATGTTTTTTAGACATTTCTATAATATGTTTCTCACATGAAAAATGGTGAGAAAACATCGATACGACACATCACAGATTTAAAAGTTTCGACCCATACAAAAATCCGACGGTGGATTTTCTTGAAACTACGTAAAAACGTTTTAAAGTCCGTTTTGGTATGAATTATTCAACAGTGATTAATCATATTAAAAAATATGACTACCAAAATAATATGATCCGACTGACGGCACAACTTAAAGCGTTAAGCGCCAAATTTTCCGGCCTTAATACGTTTTAATTTTACGCTATTATTTAAATTTTTCGCCCGGTCACAAACGACGTTATCGTTAACGAGAATTATTGAGATAAATTGTAGGTCAGATACGGCATTAAATTTTATTATATCGCGGACCCGCTTCGGGTCTTGGCCTGGCCTCGGCGCTATTATTAAAAAGTCTTAAAACGACGAAGAATTATTATGCTTACCGGTAATTTTATTGTTATTATGAAGTGAAAATATGTGGTCGGGGCGGGTAACTGTAGTTCTCGTCTGGAAAACTGGACGGTCAACCACGAAATACGTTGGTATTTATACTATGATTTACTAACTTCATGCAGGCAAGTGTTTTGGAACCTTGTCAGTGACGTTCTTTGCAAAACATTCCATGGGAGCATATTGAGCTGCTTGATGCCCCATCTGGCGGCGTTCAAGTAAAACAGTAATTGGTAATAGCTGTTTAGTTGCACCACGACGCCTCGTGGGCACTTACCACGGTACCACCAAGCTTATTCGTCCTTGGCGTAATATTAACCTTGTGAAGTGGTTTTTCGTGATACACATCTCATGTTAGAAAATGCTAATACTTGACTGCATTAAACATACTTTGTACATGACGTTCCAAATTGGAATATGCTTCGTTGATTTTGAGTCCTTATGGTAACTAACATATAAATCAACTCTGTTGGAGGCCAGAAAATGCAAGAGGTATGTGCAACATGGATCGCTCATTTTTGTATCCTATTTTGTACTGTATGTAAATAACGGGTGTTTCTTTTAGAGGTATAGAATTCTAAATTGCAATAAAAGCTTCACCCCAAATGCGGCAGTTTTGTTTGTTGACGAAGCCACTCAACCAGAACTTAAGCACTCAAACCAAGATCCTTCCGCAAAATCTTCCATAAAGTGGATGGACACAGATCCAATTCCTGTGCTCGATGGCGGATGGACTCAGTCGGGTCTTCCTCAATGCAATTGCAATAGCAATAGCTTCTTCTGTACGCACCGTACGGCGTCTCTGGGGATGCGAGTTATCAATTAGAGTAAACGTGCAGCGAAAACGTTCCATGGTTAAACGAATTAACTGCTCTGATGGACGATTTTTTCGACGATAAAATGGACGTACAGTATATTCAGATAAGAGATAGACCGGACATAAACAAGACCACGTGATCATCGAACGCTGTAACATTCGGCAGGGACGTATTAAGAGTCACGCAGTACATATTTTAGATAGTAGATGCTGCTTTGCGTAACTTTGTAGTAAATTAGCACAATTCGATGTGTATACGATTGGTGATGGATATAGGATCATGTGGGGGTGGGGTAAGAAATATATAATGATGTAAATATACATAAGGGTTTCAAAATTTTCGCTTCGATTTCCAGCTTCGGATGCCGAGTGATGTTTGGTGAAATACAATCGAATACAATCTCAAAATGGCGTTTAAATTAGCCTAAATTAAAAATAATCGTATACAGTATCTCTTAAAATTGCTTTTAGAATATTGATTAGTATATTTTTTGATTTCTAGGTAAATATATAACCAAATTAAAACGCTCAAAACGTAAAAAAATGTGCATGGTTGAACATTGTCAGAAAGTAGATTCTTGAATAGGTTTTGCCAAAATGGGTTCAAAAATGTCAATAATTAATTAAAAAATACAGTAGCTTTATAATTACTTATAACTTACCGAATTTGATGAACGACATCTTTTATTGGAAATATGAGCTTGATGAGCTTTCATCATCGCTACTGCCTGAAGCACCAACGTCAATAATGAATGGCTCGACTTGTTCCTCTAAACTATTGTCCAGTTCCCACATTCTCTTTTCAACTTTGTCTTTCACGTGCTTAATACAGTTTTCCCATTTTTGCGCTGTTATTAATTCTAGTGCTTCTTTGAAAAGTCCTTTGAGGTCACAAAATTTAAAAGTTGTATTGTGCTTAGCTATATAATTTTTAACCTCTGCCCATATGAGCTCAATGGGATTGAGCTCGCAATGGTATGGAGGTAAACGGAGCACAGTTTTATTTTGACTTGCTGCCATTTCGTCAATGGCGTATTTTTGATATTCCGCCTTGTGATCCTTGACAATTCTTAATAATTGTACTTTCAGCATTGCTTCTTCAAAGTTGATATTTTTCGAGCGGAGCCAATTTTGAACATCAACTTTCCTTGAAGCCGTTGTTGGGACCTTCTCCATTCTTCGAGAATGATAAGGCGCATTATCCAACACAATTACTGCGTTTTCCTCTAAGTTCGGTAAAATTTTTGAAAACCACTGTTCAAACGATTCGCCATTCATTTTCTCGTGGTAATCTCCAGTTTTCTTAGACTCAAAGCACCACAGACCGTCAACAACAAATCCATCCTCACTGCCAACATGGCAGATAATGAGCCTTTTCCCTTTACCTGGAAATCGAAGTACTAACTGGTGTAGATTTATTTCAATAAGCGAACCTTTTTCAAATGTTTTCATCACATTCAGCGAAAAAACATTGAGACATGAGTATCAGATTGCTATAATTGGGATTATTTAGTCATATTGAAAGAAAGAATATTGAACGTCGTATGATTACTCAGCGCTTCACAATTTAATTTAAAGTTATAAACCTTTAAAAAATGAATGATCAGGAACCTGAAATACGCGCAAATATTAATATTAACAAATTATAACTTTATAAAGCTTAAAGTATGAATTAAAATGATTAGAAATATTAGGAACGGTACACAATATAAAACTTAGTAACTTTTTTTAAGTTTATAATATTCGACATATTTTAAGATTATATTAATAAATTATGGACATATCGAAAACACATAAAAACATGGCTTAAAAAAGTTCTAACAAATGAAAATGACAATAAAACATCCACGCATTTTATCGAAAGTTATAAAAGTTGTGTTACTTGTAATATGTTTTATCTGCCCCCTGGAATTAATGTTTAGAACCTTGTTCCCAAGGTTTGAAAAACATCCGATTGTTGTCTTTTACTCGTATTTACCTGCTGGATTTTTTAATCCGGTGGACAGTCCATCTAGAAAGGCCCTCCTGGATGAAGTTACAGAATCATCAACCCATACTTTACTTGTAGTGTGTCCTGCGTTTACCCACGTTTCATCAAGGTAATAAATCTTCCTGTTTTGATTTCTATATTTCCCAATTTTTGTTAAATAATCCCTCCTCCATAGCACAATTTCTTCTCTATCCAGTAGTAAACTATTACGACCCCGTTTTTTCCATTTGAAATTTAAATGCTTCAGTAACGCATGGAAAGTTGATCGTTTGAAATTTGGCAACGTTTTATCTCCATTTACCTCCTGCAGTACTTTATCTATAGTAGGTATTTCATTCCTAAAGAAGAATTCATGCACTTTCCTCCTAATCGCATGCTTATCAGCTTCATCCAATGATTTAACAATACTTTTGCGATGTTTACTGATCATTGGCTCAGAAAAGGTGTGATTTTTTTTGTATTGTCTTAACACATTAAACACTGATGCGCGACACACCCCAACTTTGTGAGAAACCTTCACAACAATTTCTTTGATGGTTGATGCCTCGTTCTCCTCGCGCTCGATCTTATATATATTCAAAATGACCTCTTTCATTTCTGCACTCAGGTGTCTTTTTTTAGAGCGTTTCCTAGGTGGACTACAGGAGTTTACAACTTCATCGGCAGTATCTGTACTACTGGGCATTTTGCGCAAGCAGTTGATAACAATAACAATCAATAACAAGGTATAACAATAACAACGACAAACTCAACAACTTAATAAGATAACAAACGAAAACGTCCAAAGAAATATCAAATTGCAATGATGCACACGACATACGTAACACGTCTGAACCTGAATGTGACTCTGCCTTGATACGACTGCTCTGCCGCTCGGCATACGCATTTAATTGCGAATTGACCGATGAGGGCTCCTGTTTTACGTCGAGACGGCGGCGTTAGCGTGAAAATCACCCGAACCTTTTGTTTACATCCGGTCTATCTCTTATCTGAATATACTGTAGTGCGCGATACGTATTCAGAACCATTATTTTCGAAACAAAACTGCACAATTTGCAAGCGTTGTTCATGATGAATTGCCAAACCAAACTGAGCATAAATCACTTGACAGCTGTCAAATCGGTCGCCATCTTCAAAAGTAATGCCAACTTAAAGTTCTATACGCTATAGGGTTGGGTTGTTATGATTCTAATAAAGACATTTTATTATTATAACTAAAAACCGAATCCAAAATCACTGCACTCTATTCTGCATCACCACCCATTGCAGCGATTCACACATAATAAAAGTCATTGGGGCAAACGTCACGATTGCAACATGCAACCAACTAGGAGTAAGTGACTGACAGGTCGCCATTGTGTGAAGCGTTTCATAAAAAAAAAGAGGCGCTTTATCCTCTTTCTGTGTGTGCGTATCGTTTTTTATGTTCACGGTCTGATGGAGACGCGACAACTGCCTTTCTGAAGGGCGTGAATCTAGATTAGGCCCTATTGTACACAGTCCTTCCATTATTAAATTAAACAGTTTGAGCGCAGCGGCGGACTATAGAACATTCGTTAGAAGAGTAAGTAAGAAAGATTTTACTGACATTGTGAATCAAATAATTCTATGCTTTATGCTCCATTAACATATTCTACCAACCAAGTATTGTACACGGTGTCCAGGAATGAATTTCCCATTTTAAACTCGAATAACTTGGCAACAGCGTAACTTAGCGAGGACCCCGTAATGGATCGATGCGGATTATTCAGTAAAAGTGGAGAGCATCGTGCGTTCATTACACCGATCAACAGCCAAAAAATATCCTAAATAAAATCAACAAAATATTACTATTTTTAATGTGCTAAAACCGGAATGAAACTTATTTTTTCAATATTAGTTCAAGTTTTAGAGATACGGTAATTATATGTGTTCCTGCTGTGACAGTGTTAATATACTGTAATTCACAAGAATGCACGTGCTACATTTTTATATTCGGCAAGGAAAGATGATGTAATCGGCACGATTGTGTTACGTTATACATACGTGTACATTATATTGTTTTATATTAGCCATTTTTTCCTCAGTTGGCTGACAGCGTTCATGCAAGATGTCTCGAAAGTGTGTAAACAATCCAGATCAGTTTTGTTACGTGTGTGGTGATGTGACTTTTGCGTCTCAGAGACGGTCTATTACTCCACTAATAACAAAGGCATATCAGCTTTATTTCGGTTGTAAACTACGTGATCAAGACAAACAGTGGGCACCCCACATCTGCTGTAATACATGTGCTTCAAGTCTGAGGAGCTGGTTAAATGGCAAAAAACGATCTATGCGCTTTGCTGTCCCAATGGTTTGCAGAGAGCCTACAAATCATATTAATGATTGTTACTTTTGCATGGTACCTTGTGTTGGACAAGCCACAGGTATGTCCAAGAAAAAAAAATCGGTTATTAACTACCCAAACATACCATCTGCGATGAGACCTGTGCCTCACAGTGACGAAAATCCTATTCCAAAACCCCCAGAATCCTACACTTGCGAATCAGAAAACGAATCAGATCATGGCGATCGAGTGATTCGTCAGGAAGAAGATATGCCATCAACGTCAAGAGATCCTGATTTTATACCGAGCACGTCATGCCACCAACCGCACAAAATAACACAGTCAGAATTAAATGATCTTGTAAGAGATTTAGAACTTCCAAAATGTAAGGCAGAGTTACTTGGATCAAGACTGCAGCAGTGGAACTTGTTAGAAGACGATGTTTCGGTATGTGTTTTTCGTAAACGCCACAAAGACTTAGAACCATTTTTCAATATGGAGAATAACTTGGTTTTCTGCAGTAACATTAACGGCTTACTGGCGGCTTTAAATATAAACTATAACCCAAAAGAATGGAGATTGTTTATAGACAGTTCAACATTGAGTTTAAAGGCAGTGTTATTGCATATTGGAAATATTTGACCATCTCTTCCTGTAGGGTATGCAGTTCACATGAAAGAATCATATGACAGTATGAAGTACCTATTGACATGCATAAAATACGATGAGCACCAATGGCATATTTGTGGCGATTTGAAAGTTGTTGCACTTTTACTTGGGCTGCAGCTAGGCTACACAAAGTTTTGCTGTTTTTTGTGTGAATGGGACAGTCGGGCAAAGGCACTTCATTACACCAGACAAAACTGGCCTGTTCGTGAATTCCTAGAGCCAGGTCAAAAAAATGTACAGCATATGCCATTAGTAGATTCGAAAAAAAATTTATTAGCACCACTGCATATCAAGTTGGGCCTAATGAAAAACTTTGTCAAGGCATTAGATAGAGATGGGTCAGCTTTTCAATACCTGCGTCAGAAATTTCCAAGACTAAGTGAGGCAAAGGTTAAAGACGGTATTTTTGTTGGGCCACAGATTCGAAATATTTTGAAAGATACACAGTTTGAAAACACTTTAACAGGTATTGAAAAAACTGCTTGGAACGATTTCCGTCTGGTGGTCACTAATTTCTTGGGAAATAGAAAAGCTGACAACTATAAAACCCTTGTCAAAAATATGCTGTCATCGTATCAAAAGATGGGCTGTAATATGTCTCTTAAGATACATTTCCTACACTCACACCTGGACTTTTTTCCTGACAATTGCGGAGCCGTAAGTGATGAGCGCGGCAAACGTTTTCATCAGGATATTTCAACAATGGAAAAAAGGTACCAGGGAAAGTGGAATCCTTCCATGCTTGCAGACTACTGTTGGACTCTTGGTAGAGATGCTCCAGAAACGATCCATAAAAGAACAGCAAAAAAACAGCGCATATAGTGATTCTTATAAGTATATGAATCTTGTTACTTTTTTAATATATCCTTAAAAATAAAAAGTTTTTTTCTAAACCGCAACTAATTTTTTTATTTCATTGTTATTTTTGGATTCAGCGCCCCAAAATTAACAAAGAAGTGCACTTTTCCCACAATATACAATTAAAAAACTAAAATTTGTTGTCCAGTGATTGAGGCATATTTCAAGAAAAATGACTCGTACACATTTGCAAGACGAAGGTTTTATACTCACTTAGGCGTGTGGAGGACGCACCAAGTAAACATTTAGTAAAATCGTGGGTGGATCTGTTCGTAAAATATCACAGATGATGAGATTGCGTAAATTATCTTTTCATATAGTTTTAAGGAGAGCTTCATCTCTACAAGATCCAAATAGTGACAGAATTGACAAAAATGACTTTATAAACCGTCGTTTCTTCGCCGAAACAATGATAAACCGGTTTCTTGCAAACGACCGAATTAACAACATTCTGTTCAGTGACGAGACGCACTTTCACCTTTCAGGCGCAGTTAATAAGCAAAATTGTTGCTATTTTACACCACAGAATCCAATTCAAAAACACGAAAGGCTGTGTGGTGTGCAATATCGGCGGCTTCAGGAATTATCGATCCGTTCCTTTTTAAGAACCAACGTGGCATAGCCCTGACTGTAACTAGTGATCGTTATTGTGCAATGCTTTTGGTACCTCAGATACAAGATTTTTATGGCTTTGATCAAGAAACATGCTTATTACAAGACGGCGCTACCGCACATACAGCCCGAGCATCTATGAAAGTCGCTCGAGAATTAGGACCGGAAAGGTCATCTCTCGCTTTGGAGACCTAAACTGGCCAGCTAGGTCTCCAGATCTCACCCCATTGGACTTTTTTTGTGGCGATACCTTAAAAGTAAGGTTTATTTTAATCAGCCTAGGACATGCATCAATTAAAATAAAAATGCGGGAAAAAATTAGAGCAATTACACCTGGACGCGTTTCGTATATACTGTAAAAAGTTCAAATCCGGCCCTGCCGCATAACGAAAAGACCTTTTTAAGGGTCGTAAAACTAGATTAGCCCTATTGTTACGGTCCATTATAAAATTAAACAATGATTCGAGTCAATCATGTTCTCGTTAGGCAAGGGATCCGTTTTGGATATTGTAAGGGATGGGGGGGGCTAAGCGCAAATAGGATCAAGTTCTCTGTGGAATAAAAGACGTCAGCATGGCCGTGTATGCTTTTTTGGGGTGCGAGATGCGGAAGAATTGGATTTGGTTTGGAATGTTTGGGGTTGGTTTTTATAAATAGAGTTTTGGGTAGGAAGATTGTGTGATAAGGGGTTCTAATATAGAATATACTAGGTTTGAAAATTTCTGATAGAAAACTTTGATTAATATTAGTGTTGGAGGGTTGTAAGAATTTTGTATAGTTAAAGGAAGAGCCTTATTGTAAAAGGCACGCAATTGATGAACAATTTTTGATTTAGATGAAAGAGTGCGTCACTAGTCTTATGTCAGCTTTTCGCTGAGATCAGATACCACTAAATCGATAGTGATATCAGCGGAACCGAGACGATGTAAACGGGTCGTAAATAACAACATAATAGAACAAGTGATGGAAACGGAATACTTGGGAATCTATACTGTCAAGCTATGGAAAAGTGGAAGAAGTAGAAAAACAAGTGAACATGGCGAACAGAGCAGCAGGATGTCTCAACAATACAATCTGGAGAAACAAATACCTCACAACGGAAACGAAAACTAGGAATCTAAAACAATAAGACCGATAATGACGTACATAGCGGAAACAAGAGCAGATACAGCGAAAACACAAAGATTATTGGAACAGCAGAAAAGAAATGAAAAATAACAAACCAAACTCTAAGAAGTGAGTAAATACGAGCGACATGTGGTATAGAGGAAATAAATCTGTGGACCAAAAGAAGAAAAATAGAATGGAATCAACACATAGAAGAATAGCAAGAGACAAATCGCCAAATGGAAGAAGTCCGATGCTGAGGCTAAAAAACAGGCATGAGCCTATTAATAAAGTAGGAAGAAGAAGAAGATATAAGATTTCGGGATAAATAAGCATTTCTTGGCAGCTATCTTCGGAATCAGCGTTTCAAATTATCTCGAATGCATATGTATTAGAGAAGATTTTGATAAATTCTTGCAAATTTGTAAACTTGACTAAAATTCGCCTCTAGGGTTCTGGAAGCTGATTCCAGTTCTTCGTTAGAATTGATGTGTTGTCCCAAAAGGACCATTTTAGTAATCAAGATTTAGGATATTTTGACAGCTATATTTCAGCGTCCCAGATTACCAAAACACACCGAGTTTGTAGCCTCGGCAAACTGAAATAGAAATAGAAGCATTGTTTAAAGAAGAAATCGATGAATTATTTTGTATCTAAGTGACATAGAAATATGGCATTCAAGTTCGCAAGAGGTGGCAGACTCATATCGAAGTTACTAGCTCATCTAAAAATTCGTCCCCAATTTCATATTATTTTGTTCTGTCGCTGAGCCCTGTATTACGTATTTGTTTTTGACATTATATAGGTTTTTTGTGACATTATGTAGGTTTTCCTATGAGATATCAACTTGAAACTAGCTCTTGGTCACTTGACGTGCTGTACGTGTTGCCTAAACGTCACGACTCTTGAGCTATCATGTTTTAGCTCTGATGATGACATCTGCTGGAACAAAAATTAGCGAAACGGCAGTGCATCATGCTTAGTGAGGATATGTGTGCTAATAACGTTGATGATAATTTCCTCGGTTTCTCGTCTCAAATACACTTATTTGAGATGTATGCAAGGCTAGAAATAAGTTGCGAATCCACGTTTTCTTGTTCATCCTGGTGTTACCGGCAACTTTTTACGATTGAAAATGTTGTTTTCAAGTAATGCTATAAGCTGCCGATCACATTTTGCATTAATAAATCGGGAAATTTGATTACTTTATCAGTGGTGCCAACTATATGTTCCTCAGGGCAGAAATTAGTAGAAAATTTAAAGACATTTTAAAGAATTCTGCCACTTCCAAAGTCGCGTTTTGGGAATACTTGATTCGCGCGCGCTCTCTCTCTTTCTCTCTCTCTCCCTCTCGCTCTCTCTCTCACTCTCTCTCTCTCTCTCTCTCGCTCTCTCTCTCTCTCTCTCTTGCTCTCGCTCTCGCTCTCTCTCTCTCTCTCTCTTGCTCTCTCTCTCTATATCTCTTTCTCTCTCTCTTTCGCTCTCTCTCTCTA
Source organism: Acanthoscelides obtectus (assembly GCA_963669975.1). NCBI lineage: Eukaryota > Metazoa > Arthropoda > Insecta > Coleoptera > Chrysomelidae > Acanthoscelides > Acanthoscelides obtectus. The sequence continues at coordinate 6,136,817 of CAVLJG010000005.1, forward strand.
ACATATACGTGTTTCTCTCTCTTTCTCTCTCGTACCCATTAAATACGGGATCTCGACGATTTTCTGGCGAACGTGTATGCTGCGCTCCTTGCCCAGCAACTGTGGCAGCAAGCAGCATAATTGGCTGGCCGTTAAATTAGGCCCATAAACAAGTTGGCGATGGGCACCGCCTTCTAGATCTTAAAAAGTGACATACAGCTGTTCAGCGCCGCCCGTAATTGAATAACCGACTGAAATATGGATGAAATTCTCGGGAAATTGCGGCAGAATTTCATGCAAATCGACAAGAGTTAGCACCGCCAGCTCACGGTGAACGTTTCCCACCACCGAACGAAATTATTCACTAATTGGGATCTCAGAAACGTAAGAGAAACGAAATTTCTTAGATGGAGGTAGAGTTGCTTATTTAGGTCACTAACAAAATGCCGCTTAGAGAGTTTCGAAATTCAAAGTGCTTCAGGGAGGAGACGGAAAAAATCGGATTTTCCCAAAATCGTTTTAATTTTTTCCTGACTTTATTTATAGTGGGATTTAAAAATAAGTTGTACATTAACATTCAACTTTTTCACCTCTGCAAGATGGCACAGAATTTCAATGTTTCGTCTTCTGCGATCGATTGCCGGTTCGATAAGAGTGATGAAAACCCGACGCGCTGTTGTCATGTGTGTTTTAAATATTCAATTTAATGAAACTTACTTACTTACTGACTACAAATTTTGGCTTAACTTAGAAAAACTTAATGCCAATTTAGAAACGTTTTAGAATAGACTATAAAAATTAGTAAGATTGTAGTGTCTTAAAAAGACAAAAATAGGTCATAGTTGAGTGGTGCTAGGTCTGTACCTGTGGAGTATCACAGAATTTCCAGAATTTGGAAAAGCATCATCTAATATATAGGATGTAATGAAGACAGTCAATGAAAAATTCTGATTTTCACGTTTCGTTCTTACAAGCGTTTTTGCCTTCAAAATTGAAAGTGTCTCAATGCTGATTTTCCATTTTCAAACTCAACAACCAAAAAATTCTAAAGAGCCGAGAAGCCCCATTTCCAGAGAAACACAACTTTTTGGGTCTTGCGCATGCCTGAGCGAAAAACTGAAAACAGAATCGTGATCTACACACACGCGTTTAACCCGAAAAATGGGTTTTGTCGAGTCTCCTGATACACACAATTTTTGAAAATTATCTTTGACATTGTGGCCTTAAATTTTCTATCCACAGAGTAGATACTTTTAAACCACATGTAGAATAGAAAAAACCTTTGATAAATAAAAGGATCTATTATCTAAATCAAAACACAGCACAACAACAATAAATACTGTGCTCGAACACAACTAATTACTTTATAATTTACAGCCTAAACCATCCGGTTGAAACCAACTATCATTCATCTCGTCTTCTTCCTTCCTTCTCTACCTTAATCAATGTTAATTAATTTGTTTAATATATACGACCGATCCCTCTAAAGCGATCCGTTTTACAAGTCTGAAAACAGAAAATTACTACCTGACAACGTCCAAGTATGTAATAAATAATCATAATTCATCCTGGGTATTTTTTCAACTCCGCCCCAACTTGTGAGTTATTCGTGCCCACTCACGAGATTTCCTGGTTAAAAGGAGGCGATTATTAATATTAACAAATTGGTGCTTTCAACAAATGTTACTGTTACTGAGATTGGGCCCCTGGACTATGAAGCGGAAGTGAAATTGATTGGGGGGTCTATACCTATAACAAAGTTATTGATTGGAGATTGTAAAATTTTTATTCGAGTGATAAAAGAGTTTCTGGAGCCAGTTGCTATAACCTATACAGGGTGGCGCATCGAAAACGAAACAGACGCATTTACTAGCCGCTCAGTTTTTTTTTTTTTTTGGAAAAACGCTCAGACCCGTCGATTTTGTTTTCGAGGGGGACACAAGTTTGGGCGGGGGTGACACCAACCCTAAAATCTTAAATGGATAATATTTAGATCAGACGTTTCCAGATCGATGGATTGGTAGAAGAGGTGCCATTGAATGGCCCCCAAGATCGCCAGATTTATCACCTTTGGATTTCTTTATGACCGAAAATTTTTTCTTAGTGCAATTTGTTGCCTTTTGAATAAAAAAACTGATTCTTCGCACTTTTCTGCATAAAAAATCTCTCTTGTGAGTTTTCGTTATAGTTAGCCGTTTTTGGGATATTTCGATTTTTAAGGTTCGATGCATTTTTAATTATTTATGGGAAAATAATATTTTTTTTACATTTTCGATTTGGGCATTACAAGTAATTAAGATGATCGTTTAGATTGTGTTTTTAAACACAGCAATAATTCCTAACTCCAAATAAACACAAAAAACATTTTAATTTTCCAATATTATTTTTAACAAATTAAATTAATTATTTACAACTAAAATGCTATTGGATAGTCAGGACAAACATACAAAATCTAAAGTAGCTGCTCGAAATGTAAACCCAATTGTTCAGTACACAATTCACATCTACGAATGATCGAACGTGGTATAGCATTATTCAAATAAGGCCTTATTTCATCACATTGATTCCTGATTCTGTCTATTAGCATATCTCTTGTGATTACGGGAGTCTGGTACACTTTTTCTTTGAGAAATCCCCACACAAAGAAATCTAATGGATTTAGGTCAGGGGATCGTGGAGGCCAGGCGACTGGTCCTCCACGGCCGATCCATCTTTCTTGATAATTTTCGTCCAGCCAGTTTCTAACTATTCTCGAATAATGAGCTGGACAACCATCAAGCTGGAACCAGGCCAATCTTCTTAAATCTAACATAACATCATCCCACATATTTGCATGTTCAGCCTTTAAAAATTCCAAGAAGGTCGCAGCATTTAACCTTGCAGGCAAAAGATAGGGTCCAAATAGTCGATTACGGTAGATACCAATCCACACGTTCACACTAAATTCATGCTGAAAATTTCTTTCCCGGACTGCATGCGGATTTTCATGCGACCAAATATGTTGATTATGAAAATTTACCACTCCACGTCTAGTGAAGCATGACTCATCGGCCCATAAAACGTTACTTAAAAACTCCCTATTATTATCAGTTCTATCAAGAATCCACTGACAAAATGTGATTCTTCGTTCTCCGTCCCCTGGCTGTAGTCCTTGCACAGGTTGCAAATGGTAAGGACGTCTATGGTCATTTCTAAGAACACGGTGAACATGGCTTGCTGAAATTCCCAAGGCACCAGAAACTCTCCTAACACTTGTGGTCGGATCTCTATCAAACTCACGAAGAATCATACGGGTAAATCTGCGCTGACGAACATTTATGTTTTGATCCCTTTGGAGATTTCCAAAACCATTTTCAATTATTTAGCGATGCACTCTTACAAATACTCAGCGAGTTGGATGTCGTCTGTTTGGAAATCTTCGTGCGTATTTTCTGGCTGCTTCTGCTGCGTTTCCATTTACAAACCAATACACAAAATGAATATCCGCTAACTCTTGATTGGAGAATAAAAATGGCATTTTTATAAAACTTACATTAAAAAACAGGTAAAAGAAACTAAATTTCGTGCATTCACAATTGCAAAAAAACGTTTCAGGTTTCAAGAGACAACAAAACTAACTTTCAACTAAATGACGTTTAACCTTATTCTGCTTTCAATTTCAAAAATATTTGCAGGCACAGCCTACTTGTAAAAATTATCGAGATACTGACTTTTTAACGTTATTTTATCATAAATAATTAAAAATGCATCGAACCTTAAAAATCGAAATATCTCAAAAACGGCTAACTATAACGAAAACTCACAGGAGAGCTTTTTTATGTTGAAAAGTGCGAAGAATCAGTTTTTTTATTCAAAAAGCAAAAAATTGCACTAAGAAAAATTTTTCGGTCATTTTAATACACTACAGGTACAGTAGAGAGCGCCCTCTAGCGGCTACAGTAAAACTATGCCCATGGTTCGTTTTGTCGTATCAAAAAACCCTTGTATACCAATTTTTACTGTTATACATAAAATATTGTTCGAAATATTTAAAAAAAAACTATTTTAGAAAGTAAATTTAAACACCCTGTATTTCGGAAGCCACGCATTTTTCGACCCATGTTTATATAGACTTTATGCATTAATTTTAAAAGTTCTATCGAATCTTAAAGTTATGCAACAATAAACTGAAACACCCTGTATAGAACAGCATATATTCTTCAATAGAGATATTGGCATGAATCACAAAAAGAACTGTTAAAAAAAGTTGAGGCTTAAAATTCTCATACGAAGACACATTATTCGGCAATCCAATGTTTCCACAAGGTGTTCAGAAATGTAGGGCAAAATGTACCTTTTAGTTACACCCTGTATAATAACAAACCTTTTCAATTTTTTTTGCAAGATCGATAGTCGATAATAATGACAACGAAATTACCTACACCTTGACGAAAAAATTAACGAAATTGATGCAAAGGTTAAAAAGTAATTTAAAATTTAATTTGAACAAAAAAAATGTCACAGTAAAGATCATAGAAAATCAGAGGCAACCACCGCCCCTCCCGCCCCGGTGGTAGTGTCGCATTTTTTCAAATAGGACGACTTGAAGTCTCTTTTTTTTCTCTACGGTTTACAATCTGCGGCACTGCTGGCCACCCCATGGACCTGTTAGTTATAATCGCGCTTTAGATAAATCCGACTCTGGAGAACGGTGACGTCATCCACCTAGATCCGTAAAGATCGATCTTTATAGAGAGCAATAAAACCTAACACAGGCCCAAACCGATTTCCACTCCGACAAGAAAGTAGATCCGAAATGGTAAAAGGAAGTTATTGACGACAGAAATTGTCTGTGTGATTACGCGTCGTTTTTCCTCTAACTGGTGTCTTCGTTAGACATAAAATGACTATCTTTTACCGTGATCTTGTATCGTTGTCCTTGATGGTAGGTCAAAAGCGGAATAAGGTAGATACAGTTACGTTGCGTAGAGATATTGTGACAGATGGCCTATTTAAAAACAAAATAGTAGTCAAAAGATGAGGTCAGGTCAGATATCAATGCCGCTAAACATCAAAAACATTTTTGTGGATACTCAGCCTCCTCATTCGCCTGAATTAAGTCCTTGTGACTTCTTTCTCTGTCCGATGTTGAAAAATTCAAACTGCTGTAAGTTTGGGAATCGTCTCCAGCCCTGTGTGGCTTTAAAACAAAGTTATTTTGAGCGGGATAATATAAAATTGTAACTATGTTTGAATAAAATTACTCAATGTACAGACCTTGTATTGTTTCAGTATCTAATTCCATGCTGTAGTAAAGTTAAACTTTTTCAGTGCGCATCAAGGTTTAAGGGATTATATATCATGTATGGTTTATCTGAAGTCACTTGAAATAGCATAAAAACCTTTGGTCTGCGCGTCCTTTGTAATTTCATGACGTATCATAGGCGTGCGGTTATTTATTTAGAACGATAATAATAATTTTTTTATATCACAATAAATGGATTTTACTATCTTCTTATTTTTTTGATTTGGGATAAAAAATATTTATATTGGGAGTTTAATTTATGTTGACTGAAAGTTAAGAAATGGAAAAATTACACAATTCCAACGTTTGACATAGGCAAATATTTACATAGCAGGTATCCTCGCCTTCGGAGCTGACGCTAGAGTCATCTTGTAGAGGAATTACAACGGGATTTACAGGAGGCAAAACACAATATTCATTTTCTTTTTCAATAATATGCCTAGAACACTGCTTCCATAGGTCTGTGGCAGCAATATGAGATACTGCTTCTCTTATTGTGGCCAATAGCGATTCACTTAATTGAAGGGTCTGATTATGTTTTCTTACTTTTTTTTAAAGCAGCGCAGACCAACTCAATCGGGTTAAAAATGCAGTAACAGGGAGGTAGACGTAATACTTCATGGCCATTTTGCTGAAGCAGATTGTCAACAACATACTCTTTTTCAAATTTTTGTCTTTTAATAAGATCCAATAATATGGCTTTGGTTGATTTTTGTGGTATTTCCATTCCCTTATCCTTCATAAAATCAATAATGTCTTGTTTTTTTGTGCCTGTATTCGGAATTTTGTTTTTCTGTCGGGAATGGTATGGCGCATTGTCCATAATAATCACTGAATTTGGGGAAATGTTTGGTATTAACTGCTGCTCTATCCACTTTTCAAATAAGTCGGAGGTCATGTCCTCATGATAGTCGGCACATGATTCTTTGATATTTTTGGCAGATAACAGCAAGGCATTAATTATAAATCCATTTTCACTGCCAGCATGGAGAATAATGATTCGTTTTCCACGGTTGCATGGTGCATTTAAAATGCACTTGTTGCTGTCGTCAACCCAGCCGTACTGCACAACATCATGGGTATCATACCACGTTTCATCCAGGTAAATCAGATTTCTTTTCTGCTCTCTATAGATTTTAACTTTGTGCAAAAATTCTTGGCGCAATTCAACGATACGAGACGACTCCATAATCACCATTCTTTTATCTAATTTTTTGTATTGAAAACCACACAGTTTTACAATACAGTGCAGTGAGTCTGAGCATTTGTAATTATAAAAATCTTCAGGATAATCTTTTAATTTATCCCGTATCATTTCCAACGTGGGCACCAAATTTTCTTTATAAAATCCGTATATTATACGACGAATATCTTCCTGAAAACCCACGTCTATTCTTTTTAATTTTTGCCCTATGCGCTTTCTGTGGAAGGAATGGTTGACTACATCTCCCCTTTTTATAACCCGATAAATGGTAGACCGACTGATTCTTGTCAGGATACAAATTCTGTTTAAAATTTGATTTTGCGAGGAATCTGGATTTTCGTTTTTCAGACAATCATACATATTTAGGATTACTCTTTGGGTCTGTTCCTCTAAATCTTTATGAAAGAATTCTGCCTGCACAGGTTCATCAACCATCTCCTCGTGGCTTGGAGCATTTTCCCAAGGTCTCCAAAGAGCCATATTTAGGACACACAAGAACAATCATCACAACAATTAAATCAACAAGTAAACTGAGTATTCAAAAGTCAAAAACACACAAACTAATAAAATCTATGAAAAAACACGGACAGACTAAAGAAAACACGTTTATTCACCGCTACACGGCACTGGCTAAACTGTTTCAATTTTCAGTAGCCACCTGCACTTGTTCGGAGCTCTGAAATACACGCTTTCTCATTGGCTATGTCCACGCATAGGCGTGCTTTACTCCACGTGGACCGGTGAAACTGCCTTTGATCTTATACGGGGGATATTTGCTGCGAAATTTGGCGATTTTTGCAGCAACAGAGCGTGTTAAATATAGATATATAAAACGCACCCGGTATTTCACAGTCTTTCAAGTGACTTCAGATAAAGTATACCAATTTTTTTTATTTTTGTAACAAAAAGCGGCGATTAGCTTGAATCATATTGCAGCACAAGGCATAAAAACCGTGAATCACGAAAAGAAGACATCAGAATCATACAGTAAACAACTCGCGGATTGATATTAACTGTACTTAAGGCGAAGTTCGCAACGAAAGAAGATTAGATTTTGTGGCTCCGCGCGGGAAACTACACGATTTAGTTTCGCATCAAAAGAAGAGAATTGTCCGTTCGAGATTCAACGGTAGTTCGATGTAAAGTATGTCCCATTTACTGCCTCCTGAAAAGAAATTATTGCAAAATCCAATACCTCATTATTGACAGTTTAACCGTCATTTATATGCAATCGACATGCTTATTTGGTATTTAAAACAATCGGCAATTTTAACATGCAAAAAATCGAAAGATTATTTTCTGTTAAGGCCTTTGCCTTGTTGGAATTCAAATAGGTATTAAATCAATCTAAGAATTCTTTGATACGCGCTACTCTTATAGAATTTCAATCAGTTTGTAGTCTGTTTGTTGGACTCGTACGGCCTTTGTTGCACACAGGAAGATTCATTGAATAATGCACTTACATATTATGTTGTTGAGAAATATGACTTGGTACGAAATTTATATTTGAACTATGGAGGACAGCTTTTGCCACGTCTTGTTTAAAGAAAATCCGTGAAAACGCCCAGAACACACGTTTTTTATAGGGCAAGGTATTGGTTTCTCGTAGAAGACTTTTTTTTATATATCGTAACAAGAATGAGTAGGTCCATTTGTTGAGAACCGCGCCAGGGACTCTCCAACACTACTAGCGCCATCTGTTGAGAACGACGCCAGGGACTCTTCTTTGAGATCGAAGACCCCGATGGTTCTGGACAGTGGAGTGAATGGCGCGAAATGATAATTCGTAAATAAGAAATCATAGTATAATACTGTTCTATCTAGTTAAGATCGAAAAAAAATTAGGGCATTTCTTTTTGTGGAATCGAGTGGACAGTGGAATGAATGGCGCGAAATAAAAATTCGTAAATAAGAAATCAGACATAAATAGTGGTATACACAACTGTTCTATCTAGTTAAGATCGAAAATAAATTAGGGCATTTCTTTTTGTGGAATCGAGTGTTTTAATCCACACCCAAAAGAACTCGGAAAAACGCTACAGTATTTTAAAACTTTCAAAACGTCCCCACGGTTTCGCGCTAGTATCGATTTTACGTTGTAGTTGGTCTTGAAAGAATAATGACGTCCGTTTTTCAGAGTTCTTTCGTTTGCCTCTTGGATGAAGTTGTGCTTGTAAAAATAATGCCCTCACCGAGTATGATTATATTTGCATTTTGTAGAGAGGTATCTGTTATGTAATTTAAAACAAATGTTTTGCGGTCGAGGTACCATATGAACCAATGTAAACACACAAAGCATGGAACAATAAAATAGCAAATACAAAAGGATGAGCTGACGCTGTTTTGAAGCAGCGCTGTTGCCAAGATTACATTGTTCTACAATAAGAATAAGAAATAATTGTATCCGTGAATATTTGTTCTATTGAACTTGTTTATGTAAGAAACTATAATTCAAATTCAAATTCAAAATATTTATTTCGTCATGAATAAACATCATAAACAAAAGAAATTCTACATATAGAGTAATGACGAAAAAGGACAGTCCCTCGATTATAAAACCGATACATTGGACCCTTTAATACAAAGAGTCCATGCCCTGAATACCCTAAAAGTTCTTAAAAAAATAACAAATACAATAAAGAGGCAAATGAAGAGGCGGTGAAACACAAAAAAGGCAAAAACGAAGAGAGAACCCCCGGGAGCTGGCAACGGACGCGAAAAACAAATCTATACAACTTGTCAGCGAGTAGGAATGTAAAAACGTTATTTTTGCTCACACAAACGCTGCTAAAGTAGCTGGTGATTCTGTAACAACGTTTTTGTCAGTTTTGAGAGTGTTTTTGACGATGAGCTTTTAACTGAAGTTGGTAAATTATTCCATAAGTGAACCGCCACATAGGCCAACGATTGTCGGAAGGAACGCGTTCTATGCCTAGGTACGATAAAATTGAGATTACTTCTACTTCTCTGGGCACTAGGCAAAGGCACAAATCTTTCCCTTAAATAGGGCGGTTGACCTGTTTTTATAACCCTATAGATAAAAGAATACATGTGATATTTTCTGCGATTCGTCATGTTTAATATGTTGTAGTTATTCAGATAAGGAGTGATATGGTTTCGATATGGAATTCCAAATGCAAATCTCATGCAACTATTTTGAACTCTTTTGTATGCATTTTTTGGTTCGCGACGATAGCGAATCACCATAGACGACATCTCCATAGTCAAAAAGTGATAAAATTAAGGTATTACACAAATAATATTTTTGTTTGGCTGATAAATGTTTTTTTAATTTGTATATTTTTTAGTCGCATGTAAGCTAAATTTGTTCTGTTTTTTATAAGACTGCCGAGCCAAGCGAGCTATCAAATATAATGCCCAGATTTTTTGTCTCCTGAACTATGGGGATTCTGTCATTGTTAATAGAAATTACTAAATTTTGTTCAAAATGTTCTCTTTCAATACTGTTTTTATTCATAACCATTACTTGCGATTTTGAGGGGTTTAGTTTAAGATTGTGATGCTTTGCAAATGTGTCAATTCTTTGGAGATCTAAATTTAGTTGTTGTTTTGCAATATGGATTGTGGTTTTATTGACAGGGAGATATATTTGTGAGTCATCTGCATATTGTTTTATCTTTGCGAATTTTACCGATTTGACCATGTCAGATATGTAGATTGAAAATAGCAAAGGAGATAAAATTGAACCTTGAGGAACTCCTCTTTTTATAGGTTTAAAATCGGTTTTGTAAATAGCAGAATCATTTGCTAACATAACACAGTTTGAACGGTTACTTAAGTATGTTTTTATTAGATTTACGGAGTTCTGCGAAAACCCCTGGTAATGTGTCGAACGCTTTACTAAAGTCGAGAAGAACCATGCACGTACTATTTTTTTGTTCTTGATGATGTCTGATATCATCCAAGATATTAACTAATGATGTACTTGTGCTAAAGTTTTTTCTAAAACCGGATTGACTATCTGGTATGATATCGTTTGTGTCACAAAAAAACCTAATTTGATTATAAATATGCCTTTCTAAAATTTTGGATGTAGCGGGTAATATGCTAATAGGCCTCAAGTCTGTAAATTCTTTAGGTTCTGCTATTTTTGGTAAGGGTTTAACAATAGCTTTCTTCCATATTTCTGGAAATAATCCCCCCAAAATACATGTGTTGATTATATTCAGCAAGGCATTCGTACAAAATGGGATACATAACTTTAGGTCTCTCATAGAGAAACCATCCTCTCCAATGGCATTTGATGAGATATTAGTTACAATTTTGATTAGACTGGCCCTGTCTAACAGTTGGAAGCTAAGAGAATCGTTAATGTTTACATTGTTTTTGTAAAAATTGATTAATTCTTGGGAAGCAGTGTCTGGTAAATTGTCGGTCTGCTGGAAGTAATTGTGTATGTCATTTACATTTTGTAAGTGTTCGGGTATAGTTGAGTGAGTTTTCTTGCATGTTATGTTGAGCTTTTTGGTAGTGTCCCAAAATTCCTTACCTTTCTTTGTTGAGAGTAAGTTAAAGAATGTATTTTTTTCTCGGATAATTGCATGCTTTGTATAGTTCCTTAGTTGTTTATAATATTCAAAATGAGCCTGTGATTTTGATTTTTGAAATTTTTTATGAGCTTTATCTCTTAGTCTGATTAAAATTCTTATATTTTGAGTTATCCAGGGTACATAAGGTTTTTCGGTTATTTGTTTTGTTTTTATTGGAGCATGTTTATTCAGAACAGTTACTATACTTTTATTAAAGACTTCTATTTTTCGGTCGATTTGATTTATATAGTAAATATCCTCCCACCCAAGTAGAAACCCTTCATTTAAGAAGGATTCTCTATCTATATTATTGTAGTCTCTATATTTAATAGTCTTTTGTGATTTATTTATTTTTGACTTTCGAAAGGCTGAGTAAATTAAGTTATGATCTGAGAGATTTTGTGAAACTGCCAATGATTTAGAATCGATAGAGATAAGATCCTCACTAGCACAGATTATATCAATGAGGCTAGCCTCTCTTGTGGCAAAATTGAATCTTGTTGGCTCACTGATCCTTTGTGATAAGTTAAAACTATGAATTATATTTTTGAGGCGATTTGTGTATGCAGAATTATTTAAAATGTTAATATTTAGATCTCCTATCAGTAATAAATAATCATATTTGACACTGACAAAACCGAGAAAATTTTCTAAGGAGTCTAAAAAATAAGTGACACTCTCAGAAGGCGAACGATAACTATTAACTAAAAGATAAGTTTTTCCACCTATCTTAAATTCTATACCTATGGTTTCTGCACAGTTAATTTCCACATTTACCCTTGAATATTTCAACCCGCTTTTTATGTATAAAGCTACCCCTCCTCCTCGACCCTGCCTATCATTCCTTATAAATTTGTACCCAGGCAAGCAAAAACTCTCACTTCTTAAAGTTGGATTGAGCCACGTTTCAGAAACTCCAAAAATATCCAAATTGTATTCTGTCATATAATTACAGAACTCGTCAAATCCAGAATTTATGGATCTGATATTTAGATGTCCGACTGTGAAATGGTTTTGATGTGGTAATTAAGGTGAGTTTTTCCACTGAACTTTCGTATATATGCACTTTTTGATTAGATATTTAGTATTACATTTGCTAAAAACGTTTGTGGTAGCAAGGTAGATAACTGCCAATCTGTGGCAACACCGCTATCTGAAGGACTGTCAAAGGTACCTTCAGTCGATTATATTTTATGGTTCTGTGATGTAATTTTGACAAGTCTCTGAACGTTCTTCGTATTGCTTTGTGGATATATGGTCTGATTTGAGTATTTTTAATTTTTTTGTGTGTGAAAACAATGCTTCGACCGCAAAAATATTTATTTAAAGTTACATAGCAACGACTCTACATACATGGCCCGTTTAGCCGATCATTAAGTAACTCGACACTCCTGAATACCCAGCTCCCCAAAATATACTAAGTGACATATGAAATGCAACAACCAGGGTTATTCATTGAATTTTGTTAAAAACTTGTAAGCATATTTGCTATCATGGAAGTACTTTTCTTGAAAAAGTTTTTTGCCATATCATAATCCGAACAATACGAACATGTTTAATATCCAGTGATTTTTCTGTGTTGGTTCCAGACGCGCCAATTTCACTCGACTTTCCGAGATTGAAAGGAGTCGGATAATCTGGTCAAACACCGTTCTGCCATTAGAATCTTTGACGTGTCTTCGTAAGCGAGTTACTGCCATTATTAGTTGATGTTTGACATCCATTACCCCATACTAGCACGCCACTGTATTTGGGCTTCTCTTCTCGACATAATTACGAGAGCACGTCCTCCGGCTGCTGCCTGGAACCGCATTCTTTATATGCAAAACAGCTTGATTCGCAACGGTCCAACAACAAATAGCTACAAATTGTTGCCGCGATTGTGAGGATACTACTATACGGCTTATTTAGTACCCAACCACTTGCTACCAGATTTTCACCGAGTATATCCACATTATACTTTAAACCTATGATGTACAACAGCGAGTTTTTAAACGTTTGAGAATGAAATCCCATTTTTTTGCCATTGGAATTAGTTTGATTGGGATATCTTCCTTTTTAACACGCTTTTATTGGCTTGGCCTGTATTTATGTATGTATGTATGTAACCGAATCTTTGAGCACAATTTTCACCAATTTCCAGAAGTTTTATTAATTTAAAACTTCGCACACGTTCCAAATTTTTTCGTTAAAGATTGCATTCATATATACTAAGTGACATATAAATCCGAACACCCAGTTTAAATGGTTTTATTTTAATAAAAGTTGCTGTATGTATTCATCTTACTGTAAATAACAAGTGAAAAATTTTTCAGCCTTATCAGTTGGACATTCCGGTTTTTATACTGCTTTTTTTTAATTCACTAACGCTCTAAAAATGAATATTTCAGCCGCAGTAAAGAATCAACCTTGGCGGATTTTGGTTCTTGACATCCTTTACGATCGGTTAAGATGCCTAGAGTACGGAGACCTGTACGATTTCGTCAACTTAGTGAGTTTGATAGGGGCCGTATAGTGGGACTTCGGGAAGCTGGACTTTCTTTTCGGGCAATTGCAGTTAGAGTGCAAAGAAGTGTAGACACTGTGGTTAGGTGTTGCCAGGCATGGCTTCGAGAAGGCCGTACGCAAAGAGCAAGGGGCACTGGACGCCGCCGTAGAACAACAGACCGTGAAGATCGCCGCCTAAGATTATTGGCCTTAAGGGACCGTTTCTCCACTACCAGGTCCATTGCAAATGAATGGTTTGCAGAACACGGAACACCTATTGGCATGCGAAGTGTTTACCGACGAATGAGAAGTTTTGGCTTGTTTTCATACCGGCCACAATGGGTCCTTCCTTTAACTCGAGAACACCGACGTAATCGCCTTGAGTGGTGCAGACAACGGTCACTCTGGGATCAGGAATGGAAGAGTATTGTCTTTAGTGACGAGTCTCGATTTTGTTTAGGCATGCACGATGGTCGTGCCAGGGTTAGAAGGCGACGTGGTGAAAGGAAGAATCCACAGTTTTTTGTTGAAAGATATGTTCATCCCACTGTTGGAGTTATGGTTTGGGGTGCTATAGCTTATGGTTCCAGGTCACCTTTAATCTTCATCAGAGGTAACATGAACGCGCAGCGTTATATCCACGAAGTTCTAGAACCCCATCTTTTACCCTATCTTGACACCCTGGCAGATCCAACTTTCCAACAAGATAATGCCCGACCACATGTTGCAAGAGTCACAATAGACTTCTTTCAACATAATGATGTCACATTGTTACCATGGCCACCAAGATCTCCCGACTTATCCCCAATTGAGCACGTGTGGGATATGATGGGTAGGAGATTGCTCAATTTGCAACGTCCTCCTCAGACTCTAGAAGCACTTCGAGAGGAGTTGGTGGTTGCCTGGAATGAGATACCACAGGAGGAAATTGACCACCTGATCAGAAGCATGTCTAGGCGCGTTGGAGAATGCGTAGCACATCAGGGTGTATCCACACATTATTAAAGGTCAAAGGGCTTTAAAGCAGTGCAATCATTTTGAAATTTTTATCATTTACTTATTATGCTTCATTAAAATAAAATTTTATTAAAATAAAACCATTTAAAGTGGGTGTTCGGATTCATATGTCACTTAGTATACTAGCGAAACCGCTGGCTTCCATATTCAACCTAATTCTAAAATCAGAGACATATCCATATACATATCTGGAAGACCTCTAAAATATGTCCTATTCACAAAAGTGGAGATATCTCTGATATTTCCAACTATCGCCAAATAGCGATCCTGTGCAATTTCAGCAAGTTGTTTAAGATCATCGCTTATGAAACGGTTTACTGCTCGGTCAGGGCTGCAGTCTCTATTAATCAGCATGGGTTTATGAGAGGCAGATCTACGGTGTCTCTGATTACTCAGTACATTTCTGAAATACTGGACGGTCAGGGACAAGTTGATGTCATCTACACAGATATTCAGAAGGCGTTTGATCAAGTTGATCATTATGCACTTCTGGACAAGCTTAAAACAGTGGGTATGTCTGATGCAATGCTGTCGCTCATGAATTCATATTTGAGGGATAGAAGGTTATTTGTCGAATATGGCCACGTCTGGGGTACCTCAAGGGTCAAATCTAGGTCCATTATTGTTTTTGATATTTATTAATGACTTGTCTTTTGAACTGAAGTGTTTCCATTTGTTTTCCGCTGATGACCTTAAAATCTGCACGTCAGTCAAGTCAATCGAAGATTGCGTCATGTTGCAAGATGACTTAGCTCTAATTTCGTCATGGTGTTCACGAAACTGTCTCAGTCTGAATGTTTCAAAATGTAAAGTTATGACTTATACAAGAAAGTTCTGATAATGAAGACGAATTGCTGCGCTTCCAAGCGGTGATAGCGTCCAGGTCTCTCGTCAGAAGTAGTCGTCCCACTGCCCAATAGAGGGCGCCAGAGCTCCCTGTTAACAGGGCTGGCTTAAGGAACAGGGATTTCCGCACAGCAGTCAAGTAAATTGAATATTTACTCGATGCTTGTTAAGGCATAAACATGGTGTAGTTTTATTTATGTCAGCGACAGTGACTGTTATTTTCAATAAAATGCACAAGTAATTTATGTCATATTAATATAGATATTGTATCAGATTTGTGTCCCTGCTTCGAGTATATCGAAATGCTAATTCAGTTTCTGGACGCGAATGAAAAAATAGGTTTTGTAGCTATTTATGACGTATTTTTTGATTTAATATAAACCGTACAAGTATTGTCTAGTTTGAGAGACATTAATTTGATCGATCATTTTAAAGACGCCTTCTCATCGGTTGAATTTGTGATCCATGTGCTTGTTTGCTTAGTAAAATTGGGCATAAGCATCGTTTCAATTGTTCCTAAATTTGCTGACCAACGTCATGTGCATTTTTATTTTCCTTGTTATGGCCAAAGCTTCGATTTTTCTGACCGAAGATGTATACTAAGTGACATATAAATCCGAACACCCAGTTTAAATGGTTTTATTTTAATAAAATTTTGTATAAGTACTTAATGAGGCATAATAAGTAAATGATAAAAATTTCAAAATGATTGCACTGCTTTAAAGCCCTTTGACATTTAATAATGTGTGGATGCACCCTGATGTGCTACGCATTCTCCAACGCGCCTAGACATGCTTCTGATCAGGTGGTCAATGTCCTCCTGTGGTATCTTATTCCAGGCAACCACCAACTCCTCTCGAAGTGCTTCTAGAGTCTGAGGAGGACGTTGCAAATTGAGCAATCTAATACCCATCATATCCCACACGTGCTCAATTGGGGATAAGTCGGGAGCTCTTGGTGGCCATGGTAACAATGTGACATCATTATGTTGAAAGAAGTCTATTGTGACTCTTGCAACATGTGGTCGGGCATTATCTTGTTGGAAAGTTGGATCTGCCAGGGTGTCAAGATAGGGTAAAAGATGGGGTTCTAGAACTTCGTGGATATAACGCTGCGCGTTCATGTTACCTCTGATGAAGATTAAAGGTGACCTGGAACCATAAGTTATAGCACCCCAAACCATAACTCCAACAGTGTGATGAACATGTCTTTCAACAAAAAACTGTGGATTCCTCCTTTCACCACGTCGCCTTCTAACCCTGGCACGACCATCGTGCATGCCTAAACAAAATCGAAACTCGTCACTAACGACAATACTGTTCCATTCCTGATCCCAGAGTGACCGGTGTCTGCACCACTCAAGGCGATTACGTCGGTGTTCTCGAGTTAAAGGGAGGACCCAGTGTGGCCGGTATGAAAACAAGCCAAAACTTCTCATTCGTCGGTAAACACTTCGCATGCCAATAGGTCTTCCGTGTTCTGCAAACCATTCATTTGCAATGGACCTGGTAGTGGAGAAACGGTCCCTTAAGGCCAATAATCTTAGGCGGCTATCTTCACGGTCTGTTGTTCTACGGCGGCGTCCAGTGCCCCTTGCTCTTTGCGTACGGCCTTCTCGAAGCCATGCCTGACAACACCTAACCACAGTGTCTACACTTCTTTGCACTCTAACTGCAATTGCCCGAAAAGAAAGTTCAGCTTCCCGAAGTCCCACTATACGGCCCCTATCAAACTCACTAAGTTGACGAAATCGTACAGGTCTCCGTACTCTAGGCATCGTAACCGATCGTAAAGAATGTCAAGAACCAAAATCCGCCAACGTTGATTCTTTACTGCGTTAGTGAATTAAAAAAAAAGCAGTATAAAAACCGGAATGTCCAACTGATAAGGCTGAAAATTTTTTCACTTGTTATTTACAGTAAGATAAATACATTCACCAACTTTTATTAAAATAAAACCATTTAAACTGGGTGTTCGGATTTATATGTCACTTAGTATATTTTTTGGACAAACGCGACAGAAGCTTGAGCCTGATCCCGATGTTTAGACATTTGTAATAAGGTGACGATTTTTCTAACGATAATCATCATCCTCGGTGACATCTGACGTGCTAACTCCATTGTTCACACCCAGCAAAGCAAGTAATGACACCGCAACACCCCTGGTAGAAAGAAAAGAAGCCGCGGCACTTATTTAACAATTAGAAGCCTAAGTGGTTTTTAAAAACACCTTTCCTCACATTCAGCGGCCATAATTAGCCTTAATTACCACCGAGCTATCTCTGCGCTGTAGTTTACCGGAAAAAAATTAATGTTAATACGAATCTCGTATGAAAAAAAAAGAAACGACGGCATATTAAATCATCATTAAGAAATTGATGGACGGCGACTGCGTATTATTATTGCGTCTAGGTTAGATTTGGGCGTTTACATCATTCTTGCCCGTTTTAATTTTATATTATTTGATTTTTTGTGTTTTGAAAGGCTATGCATAAGAATGTGTTAATGGAAGATAATACTTGCGTAGTTATTGGTAGTCATATCGCAAAAGCAATGAACAAAGCATGGCATCAGAGTCCCATCTACAAGCTTATTCATCTAAATTTCCCTTTCTAGCTAACTACATTATTAAAATCCTTTTTGGAGGGCAGGAAGTTTTGAATCAAAATTGAGAGTTATCTGTCATCAATAAGGAGCATCAGGGCAGGAGTCCCCAAGGCTCCGTCCGTATGCTTTTCTCAAAATTTCCGTTATTCTAGTCATAATAATTATTAAAAACGAAGATTTACTGAATAAATATCATTTATAACTGTATTCAATACTCAAATTTCTGCCCTATAAAATTGTAATCAATCTTTTTGGACAAAGCAGTAAGAAAATTTCTTACAAAAGTTGACGTCGCGGTTTCGAGTATTCAATTTTTACTTTAGGTAAGACTATACTTTAGCGCATATCGCAAATACTTCATTTCTTACTTTAAAATGAAAGATTAGGATGTTACTTTTATGAAAATATCATTTTTTATTTGAGGAACACTCTGTTAATTCTTCAAGTAAATACAACCAAAAAGTAAATAGGTTATAACTATAATATAGGAAAACAATAACCGACGTGCTTTTGTGAAATGCATAAGGCATTCTTCAAAAAAGTCTCTTTAGCTAACGCTATCGTAGGGCATAAGGTGGATTAAGTACAGTAAAACATGCCGCCCACACCTCCAAATTGCATTTTCATTACAATCCTGTGCCGATTGCACATTATTGCGCTAGTATATAAGTAACAATTTGACAAACGTACACTATATTCAGATAAGAGATAGACCGGATGTAAACAAAAGGTTCGGGTGATTTTCACGCTAACGCCGCCGTCTCCGCGTAAAACAGGAGCCCTCATTGGTCAATTCGCAATTAAATGCCTATGCCGAGCGGCAGAGCAGTCGTATCAAGGCAAAGTCACATTCAGGTTCAGACGTGTTACGTATGTCGTGTGCATCATTGCAATTTGATATTTCTTTGGACGTTTTCGTTTGTTATCTTATTAAGTTGGTGAGTTTGTCGTTGTTATTGTTATACCTTGTTATTGATTGTTATTGTTATCAACTGCTTGCGCAAAATGCCCAGTAGTACAGATACTGCCGATGAAGTTGTAAACTGCTGTAGTCCACCTAGGAAACGCTCTAAAAAAAAGACACCTGAGTGCAGAAATGAAAGAGGTCATTTTGAATATATATAAGATCGAGCGCGAGGAGAACGAGGCATCAACCATCAAAGAAATTGTTGTGAAGGTTTCTCACAAAGTTGGGGTGTGTCGCGCATCAGTGTTTAATGTGTTAAGACAATACAAAAAAAATCACACCTTTTCTGAGCCAATGACCAGTAAACATCGCAAAAGTATTGTTAAATCATTGGATGAAGCTGATAAGCATGCGATTAGGAGGAAAGTGCATGAATTCTTCTTTAGGAATGAAATACCTACTATAGATAAAGTACTGCAGGAGGTAAATGGAGATACAACGTTGCCAAATTTCAAACGATCAACTTTCCATGCGTTACTGAAGCATTTAAATTTCAAATAAAAAAAACGGGGTCGTAATAGTTTACTACTGGATAGAGAAGAAATTGTGCTATGGAGGAGGGATTATTTAACAAAAATTGGGAAATATAGAAATCAAAACAGGAAGATTTATTACCTTGATGAAACGTGGGTAAAAGCAGGACACACTACAAGTAAAGTATGGGTTGATGATTCTGTAACTTCATCCAGGAGGGCCTTTCTAGATGGACTGTCCACCGGATTAAAAAATCCAGCAGGTAAATACGAGTAATAGACAACAATCGGATGTTTTTCAAACCTTGGGAACAAGGTTCTAAACATTAATTCCAGGGGGCAGATAAAACATATTACAAGTAACAATACTTTTATACTAGAATTAATAACAGCGCAAAAATGGGAAAACTGTATTAAGCACGTGAAAGACAAAGTTGAAAAGAGAATGTGGGAACTGGACAATATTTTAGAGGAACAAGTCGAGCCATTCATTATTGACGTTGGTGCTTCAGGCAGTAGCGATGATGAAGGCTCATCAAGCTCATCTTTCCAATAAAAGATGTCGTTCATCAAATTCGGTAAGTTATAAGTAATTATAAAGCTACTGTATTTTTTAATTAATTATTGACATTTTTGAACCCATTTTGGCAAAACCTATTCAAGAATCTACTTTCTGACAATGTTCAACCATGCACATTTTTTTACGTTTTGAACGTTTTAATTTGGTTACATATTTACCTAGAAATCAAAAAATATACTAATCAATATTCTAAAAGGAATTTTAAGAGATATACGATTATTTTTAATTTAGGATCATTTAAACGCCATTTTGAGATTATATTCGACTGTATTTCACCAAACATCAGGCGGCATCCGAAGCTGGAAATCGAAGCGAAAATTTTGAAACCCTTATGTATATTTACATCGTTATATATTTCTTACCCCACCCCACATGATCCTATATCCATCACCAATCGTATACACATCGAATTGTGCTAATTTACTACAAAGTTACGCAAAGCAGCATCTACTATCTAAAATATGTACTGCGTGACTCTTAATGCGTCCCTGCCGAATGTTACAGCGTTCGATGATTACGTGGTCTTGTTTATGTCCGGTCTATCTCTTATCTGAATATACTGTATATTACTATCCATGATTTGGCAACATTGCAACTAGATGGAGAGAGTAGGATAGTGACGGTGGTGTAGTGATGGGAATAATTATCTGAAATAAAAGAAATGACTACTTAATGAACTATTTTCTTCATTAAAATTATGCAAAATTGCATTATGGCGATGAACAGTACCACAGTAACTTACAGAGTATGTTACATTCATATAATTTTGAACAATCTTTTGAATAAACAAGAAGAAAACAGCTTATAAAGCAGTATTCTATACCACAATAGTAGCACCCAAAATGCAACTTTGACACTCTATAAAATAGCAAGCAGAGGGTTCCTTAAAGAAAAAATGATATTTTCGTGCAAGTTACATCCTAGTCTTTCATTTTACAATACGAAATGAAATATTTGCGATATGCGCTAAAGTATAGTTCACACTTACTTTGCTTTAACATTTTTGGTGAATATGTCACCAATTTTTTTTCTTGTCTATGCGGTCAATGTGGTTAGCTCCGGAATTACCCAAAAATAAACATATGTAATAATGACAGTAAAGCAAAATATCTTAATTCGAGCAATCAACTTCAAATAATGGCAATTTGGCATTTGCGAACGACTCAGGTCCTTTATGAAGCGATTATCCCGAAAGTCGTGTTAAAATGACCGGTTACGGCCCTGTTAATGGTCGTACTTTAATATCCCCACATCAGATTACCATAATTCCATTTCATTATGTAATTTTTCCATTCCGCAGTCCCGTGGTACGACAGGGTCCACTGGAAGCTCTTAATTTTCTTAGGAAGCATTTACATCTTAGATTGCGCTATCGCATGATGCTCTATCGCTAATGATGTGCCCGACGGCTTGCGGGTTTTCGACTTGGCTGGCCTTCCTCTTTTTTTCAATTTTATTGCCGCTATCATCATTAATTCTAGATCCTTGGGAGACAACGCAACGTTGCACTGAATCGTTTCACGCAGTAGAAGTACGCACCAACGATGCTAGAGCCCAGTTTGGTCTTCTTTGCTACTTTGGAGCTCGGAAACTCCTCGATGGATTTCTCGAAAAGTATTCATATGATATCTTTGAAAATTTGGTTGCACTTCCGGCTATACCGGAAGTTGATGACAACTTGCACACCCTGTATATTACTCGATATTCGGATTCTACATAAAATTCTAATAACATTTCAAGTACAATCTTCTATACCCAAGTCTAACCGTTTTTGACATATTTCAAATTTCAAAAATGACGTTTACAGTCCCTAAAATAATTTGTGCATTTCCCCTATGTAGGACACCTTATTGTTTAATGTGGATTGATTTTCTGGTAAACAGGGATATAGTTTAGTAGACTTTGTATGATATATCGGTGGTAAATGAATTAGTGTAACAGTCGAATGTCAAGAATTGCCAAAAGTCCATTTTTTTAAATAAAAATCCCCTATTTTTATAAGTATACTAAGTGACATATAAATCCGAACACTCAGTTTAAATGGTTTTATTTTAATAAAATTTTGTATAAGTACTTAATGAAGCATAACAAGTAAATGATAAAAATTTCAAAATGATTGCACTGCTTTAAAGCCCTTTCACCTTTAATAATGTGTGGATGCACCCTGATGTGCTACGCATTCTCCAACGCGCCTAGGCATGCTTCTGATCAGGTGGTCAATGTCCTCCTGTGGTATCTCATTCCAGGCAACCACCAACTCCTCTCGAAGTGCTTCTAGAGTCTGAGGAGGACGTTGCAAATTGAGCAATCTCCTACCCCTCATATCCCACACGTGCTCAATTGGGGATAAGTCGGGAGATCTTGGTGGCCATGGTAACAATGTGACATCATTATGTTGAAAGAAGTCTATTGTGACTCTTGCAACATGTGGTCGGGCATTATCTTGTTGGAAAGTTGGATCTGCCAGGGTGTCAAGATAGGGTAAAAGATGGGGTTCTAGAACTTCGTGGATATAACGCTGTGCGTTCATGTTACCTCTGATCAAGATTAAAGGTGACCTGGAACCATAAGCTATAGCACCCCAAACCATAACTCCAACAGTGTGATGAACATGTCTTTCAACAAAAAACTGTGGATTCCTCCTTTCACCACGTCGCCTTCTAACCCTGGCACGACCATCGTGCATGCCTAAACAAAATCGAGACTCGTCACTAAAGACAATACTGTTCCATTCCTGATCCCAGAGTGACCGTTGTCTGCACCACTCAAGGCGATTACGTCGGTGTTCTCGAGTTAAAGGGAGGACCCAGTGTGGCCGGTATGAAAACAAGCCAAAACTTCTCATTCGTCGGTAAACACTTCGCATGCCAATAGGTCTTCCGTGTTCAGCAAACCATTCATTTGCAATGGACCTGGTGGTGGAGAAACGGTCCCTTAAGGCCAATAATCTTAGGCGGCGATCTTCACGGTCTGTTGTTCTACGGCGGCGTCCAGTGCCCCTTGCTCTTTGCGTACGGCCTTCTCGAAGCCATGCCTGACAGCACCTAACCACAGTGTCTACACTTCTTTGCACTCTAACTGCAATTGCCCGAAAAGAAAGTCCAGCTTCCCGAAGTCCCACTATACGGCCCCTATCAAACTGACTAAATTGACGAAATCGTACAGGTCTCCGTACTCTAGGCATCGTAACCGATCGTAAAGGATGTCAAGAACCAAAATCCGCCAATGTTGATTCTTTTCTGCGGCTGAAATATTCATTTTTAGAGCGTTAGTGAATTAAAAAAAAGCAGTATAAAAACCGGAATGTCCAACTGATAAGGCTGAAAATTTTTTCACTTGTTATTTACAGTAAGATAAATACATTTACCAACTTTTATTAAAATAAAACGATTTAAAGTGGGTGTTCGGATTTATATGTCATTTAGTATATATCGCATCAAGCATTAAAAGTTAGCATCACTTTATACGGGGTTATCCATCCCAAAAATGTTTACTTTTCGAGTAATTTGCAATTTATTACTTTTCTGTTGTAAAACTTCTATAAGTACAGATTTAGTTTTTTAATTTTTTTTTTTTTTGTTATACGTCAAATAAAGAAAAGATGGCTAACCACACGAGATAATAACCTAATTTGCGAGCAAATTGAGCTTTCAAGGAAAGCAAACATCTTTGATTAAAAAAAAAATGATAATAAAAAATAACCCGCTTAAATCTACAGGGTCGATTTTATACTGAAGCGAGCGAGAGAGGGGGGGTTATCACACTATTCCGGTAGCAAAGTCCGATGTTCGCGGCTCTACCTGTTTCTTTCACTCATACCTTTGTCATTTCTAAACCGGTTTGTGACTTTGATACCTCATTTGAAAGGTAATGAAACGTAGATATTTTAAAATTGTTTTGCACGAAAAATTTGTAGGTGATTGTTTCTAGTAAATTGAGTTTTTGAGATGAACGAACATTTTTTTTTAACAAAAACTACTTTGAAGCTTACTGCATGAGATATCGTCAATCATGTACATTTGAGTATATATTTTAGAATATTTTTATTGTAAAATCAAAAAAAATCAAATGAAACACCAAATTTTCAAGTTTTATGACTTTGTTAACACGTAAAGGACGTTAATTTTATAAAATCTTAAAAATTAGTATAATTCAAAAACGGCTAATTTTCGGACAGTAGTTCCTATAGTAAAATCAACTCAGATTGGCTTGTACTGTCTCCCCCCGCCGGCTCCGCATCTATTTTCCCGTCACCCTGTATATTTAAATGTTGAATATAAGGATACAATTTCAGAGCTGCACGAATATTTGTTGACAAGTTATCGTACGATTGAAGAAAAAAGATGCATCAAAAATTCACAGAAAATGCATTTAAAAAAAAAATTGATAACCACGAAACAGTATTAAGGATACAGGTTGTTGAAAAAAAATGACACGCGTCGATAAGTATTGAAATTTTGAAGTGTAATGGACATCGCCTGTAATTTTCCCTGATATACCATTCCATAACAGTACAGAGAAGTTATGTAAATGTGATTCCGTAGACGCCATGTCTGTTTTGACTTTTCGAGTCACGCAGGGTATTTAACGATTCCCGGTACTGCATATACATATTTCTACTTTGGATTCGTCAAAACCAGCAGCGTATCATCCGTCACCTGCAGTACGCGAACGTATGACGGATCGGTCGTAAAATTTTCTCTTTACGAAAAACTATAAAATCGCAATTTTTATGTCGCTGATGATGGTCGTGATGTCGTTTTTATCGTCTTCTGTTTTTGTATGAACCGAATCAGGAGCCAGTTGAATTATGTATTTAGGAGTCGCATAAATCTCGTATTCTAAGCGGAAGCTTGTAAGTTTGCTACTTAGTATCGTCAAGTATGGTCAAGGTCTTCCAGTAGACTCTAGTTTTAACGTGATAGGGAAAGGCAAGCCTTATTTTATGGAAAAATAAATAAACATTAATAAAACCTATAACAAAGACAGAAGATACTTAAGTACAAAATGCAATGTCGTATATTGTATAGTTGCTAAGTCACATCCGTGTCAAATTTCACTCGATTTGGTGGCATACTTTTCGAAAAAGTCTAATTTTTGTGAACGGGCATTCGCTATAATGCAAAAAAAATTCTATTGCTTGTAGAGGCTTTATTTCCAAATAGTATTCAAATTCCTTCTTCCAGAACACGTTGTCCAATGTTTTAAGCAAATGATAAACGTCCATTGACGACAGAAAATTTTTTATAGCTCAATAAACGCAAACTATAACAAAACGTGACGCCTCGACTTTACAGCATTTAAATAAAATAGATAGTCATTTCGTACGATAAAATTACATATTCAAGACAACAAGTCGTATTTTTCTTATATTTACTGCTGTTTAGGTTTATTGTACTCTTCTAAAACGTCCTACAAACTTTTATGTGAGAGTAAATTCTGTAACGATACGTGTCTGGGATTATATTAGATTGAACATAAAAAGTAAAACATTTCACAATACGCTGTCGTTGAGATTTCAAACATCTCATGACGTGAACTTGATTGACGTTAATGGCCAGTCATTCAGGTGAATCCCTATTACAGGCAAGCAATGCTATCGAAATTCTCGTATTAATGATCTTTACAGAAACGCAAAAAGTGCAATCGTAGACATGTACGCCATAAAGGAAACGGAGCAAAAATAGTAGGATTGGTAACCCGAGCTTATTGGCTTCATCAGGCCCAAATGGATGCACACAATTGAGGACTGTGACTTCGGTATGTTTTTAAGAGATATATCTTTAGATTAAGGTCAATTTCTCACCTGTAAGTGCTACGTTTCTTTAAAACAACGAATCTCATTACCTGCGATCTCGAATTAATATAATAATTTCATAGAAACTCATGCTTTTGAATCAGTACCACTGTTTTTTGGGTATGTGCATCGAAAATACTTCCATCAAGTTAAACCCGTATAAAGATGTGATGGGGATTGGTTTTTACCATTTGGGCCTGATGAAGCCGAGTGCCAGAGAAACAAACTTATTTTAAATAGGTTCAAAATGGTAACTGTAAATTAA
This sequence comes from Acanthoscelides obtectus, assembly GCA_963669975.1. Classification (NCBI taxonomy): domain Eukaryota; kingdom Metazoa; phylum Arthropoda; class Insecta; order Coleoptera; family Chrysomelidae; genus Acanthoscelides; species Acanthoscelides obtectus. The sequence continues at coordinate 6,162,872 of CAVLJG010000005.1, forward strand.
ATTGAGAGGTTATGAGATTGCTGAAAGCTTTGAACCATGTGCTTTGATTCGATGTTGTTTGCAAAAAATAACTAGTGTATTTTATGCATTATTACAGAACAAAGATATCCTGGTTGTATATTATGCGTTAGCTTACTATACAGGGTGTCCCGAAAAAAGTGTGCAATATTCTACCAGCGGTTTATAGAGCTTAAAATAGGAAGAAAAGTTTATATAAACATAGGTCGACAAAGGGCGCTACGGTCTTTTAAAGGGGTTCCCCTGAAGATGGTTTTTCCTTAATATTTCCGAAACGTGTTGAGATAAAGACATAAAATTTGGCATTCTAGCCTAGTTTTTTATGCTGGATTTAATGATATTAACAATTTTAGACAGTTTTGTTTGGAAGCGTATATAACAGGGGCGGACTCAGGTTATTTTAGCCCCAAAAAGTTTGTGTGATTCTATTTTTTAAATTCAATTTTAGAATTTGAAAATTTAGGGTTATCTACATAAAAAAGGTACTCTTATTGAATATCGATAAATTGTGCCATTTTTGAATAAAATCAAACTAAAATATTTGTCACATGATATCAAATCGACTGCGAATTTAAACGAATTGTTGATTATACATAGTTAGCCATGACTGCAAACAAAAGTTGTTTTGATTGAGTATATCCAACCGGATGTCTTCTTTTTTAAACAAATTTCAATTTCGTTCGTAGAAAAAAATTATTTCTTTTGTTTTTGCCTAAATGTTGCAATACAAATATGTATTTATGTAATATTTACCAATTATTAAATTAGTTTTTTCGGTGCAATGGCTAATTATTCAACAATTGATTTAAATTCGCAGTACATTTCCTATAATGTGACAAATTTGTTAGTTTGATTTTATTCAAAAATAGCACAATTTATCGATATTCAATAAGAGTACCTTTTTATGTAGGAAGCCCTAAATTTTCAAATTCTAAAATTGAATTTGAAAAATAGAATCACACAAAAATTTTGGGGCTAAAATAACCTGAGTCCGTCCCTGCTACATACGCTTCCAAACAAAACTGTCTAAAATTGTTAATATTTTTAAATCCAGCATAAAAAACTAGGCTAGAATACCAAATTTTCACATTATCAAGAACGACATTTTCCCTATAATAATTTTTTATTCGCGTCAATAAATACAGTGGTTGAAGTTTTAGAGGCAGATGAAAATTTTACCACCAATGTTGCTTCTCCCTTTCCTAACTTTTTTAATTCCCGGACGAATTCAAAAAGTTTGTACTTTCATTGTTAACAATATACATATTGCATTATGAAGAAATTACACAAAGTAGACCTCAAAAAAAATTAAAATACATTAATTATTATATTCTTGTATGTGATTCATGACTTTTATATTCAAGAAACGTTTGTCGATTGCTTAAGATTTTTCGGCTGATTACATCGAAATCCCAAATGCCCGTATATTCACCCATAAAGCGTATTTTAGGAATCACAGCTACCTTTATATTTCAAGTCTGGCACTGCCAAGTGTATAGATAAAGTTATCGAATAAAATGAATAAAGTATATTTGTTGCTGAAATCACCACATAATTACGTCTTAATAAAGGAAAACAATCAGTGTTAATGACGATATCAGTTGCGTTAGCTTCTGATAAAACAATCGTCCCAGTTTCTCTCATTATACAAAATTATCAGTCGGCCGAAACGTTTTTACTACATCCACAAAATCGAATCGCTCGGATTATCGTTCAGTTACAAAATATAATGTGTTTGACCTTTTATTTTATATCCTAAACAACAAACTAATATACAGTTTGATTGTAAGCAAAACTGATAGTCGGCGTAATTTAGATAAAAAAAATTATTTTGTTGGAATCAATTTCGAATAAAATCAATATTATTATTTGCGTCCAAGTAAATTGATGAAATCATTAGGGATATTATCTGGAAAACATATATTTGAATGAGTTGTATTGCGAAATTGCGATAGTCGAATCTAAATTGTCATGTATCGTTCAATTTGGTAACAAGTGTTTTGATTAGTGAGTATCAATAATATTGAGTCATCGATGATTTGAGGTTGGCTTAGAAGCTAGTTGCAAAAAGAACTGATACGCTCAGTTTGGGCCTATACAATTGTAGTAGTATTTTATTTCTGTTATGCATACCTTTAACAAACCTGATCACAATTTATTCACGAATAGGGACATATCTCCTAGCTTAAGGTCACTGTTTAGATCATATTTGTTATGCAGGATGCAATATGTTGAGTACGAAGTGATATATTTTTTCAGGTGTGCCTCAAGGCTCGTGTCTGGGTCCCCTGCTTCTCATTATTTTTATTAACGACATTGTTAGTGATATCGATTGTTACCATTTGATTTACGAAGACGGCTTGAGGATTTGTTGCGGTGTCGTAAGCTGCTTGACTACAGGGTGATTTCGACAAGGTATTATAATGTAGTGTTATGTCATAAACTAGAAAGATGACTCACATATAGGCCTGGAAATTCTTCGCTCCTCATATAGAACAAATTCTTCTAGCTGTTAGTAAATCTTATGGATTTGTGATATGGAACACCAAGGAGTTCACTAACAAGCAGGCAATGCTCATGATTTTCAACTCCTTCCTGTTATCCAAATTAGAGTATGAAAAGAAAGTATCTAACCCCTGCTATGACCGCGTGTAACCCTTTGGAGAAACTTCTTTTAAAACCGAGATCACCTATTCACCTATTGTACGTATAATTCCATCTGTGTAGGTACTATCTCTATAGGTACTATCTGTACCAGTGTCGCTCAAAGTGGTCCAAATGGACAACGGGAGACTCAACTTGGGTCTACGTTCGCATGAAAGAAGTGTATACATGGTTGTGTTATTATTTTTATATTACTCTGCTACTTCTGGAAAAGGATTGGACGCAATACAGTGTCAAAAAGCTGCTGAAGTTTATAAAAAGATTATCTTCGTTTTACATGAACCAAGACGAATTGGTTAATTTATCCATATTATCAATTGAAAGGAAGCTTTCTACGGGAATTGATGTTATTGATAACCAAACCAAAGCGTGAAAACATTTATAATAATCATATCATAAATAAGCAAAACCTATCTGATACGATTTGAAGATGTATGAATACATGTATTTTTCTGTTAAAGAAACTATTATAAATTTATTAAATGATAATGTTACGTCTTTTTCTCTAAATAATTTATTTAAACATAATAATACAAAATGTATAACCGGTTTATACAATAATTCCCAGTGCTTGCAAATAGTGGCCCCGAAAATAAGAAAACAATAATCAATATCTATAAAATATACACTGCAATGTTGCTCATAATTTCAACAAATAGATTAATTCAAATTTTAAAAATATTTCAGTTCTCTAACAAAACTTCTATAATTATTTAAAACTTGTTATTCTACTTTTATAGTGTTATGTCACAATGAAAAATATTTCAATTCCTTTAATGTTATCACACTATTTTTTATTAGGTATATGAAATCTTGTTGCCCGTAATTTTAATCATTATAGGAATTAAAGCGCAAAAATATCTAATAAATAAACGATACTTTCCATCCAATTGTGTTACTATTTTTTTAACCATTGTAGATTAATCAATTTTTTAGCAAATGGGGGTCTCATTATTTTTTCCGCTCCGTACCTCCGTTGGGCTTTGTCAGTGGCGTAGCGAGGGGGCTCTGGACCCCCCCTCCCCCCGAAATACTGAGACACATTAAAAAATTAATTGAGCATGAAGCAGGGAAGAGAAAGAAGAGCTACGAGATTAGTGCTGTAACTTAGAGCATTATATTATTTTATTAATTATTCATTTGCGTAATGTGAAACTGTTATATATATACCTATAATTTAGCTACGCTGTTGTTTTTCTAGACTTAATCATTTATTTGAAAGAGTTTAAAGCTCCGGACGAACTACAACACCATATTATTTATGTTTATTAGTTACATCATGATGAGGAAATAAAAATATTGAAAAATCATTTATCAAGATTTCCTTGGACATTTTTTTTTTCGATTCTGAGAAGTGTGTGTGTGAAAATTAGTTTAAAACCCTCAATTTAGTACCCTGTATTTCAAAAATTTTCCCGGCCCTCCCGGTTTTGCACCTCCCGAACGAAATTCCTGGCGGCGCCACTGGTCTTAGCCGCCACTTTAGAAGACAGAAGGGTAATCCAAAGAATTGCCAAGAACATTAAGAAGTTTGGATAGCCCAATGCCTGTAAATTAAGGTACATAATAGGCGTACCGGCTAAGTGCCAACTACCAAGGAACCTAACCCTTTTGTTACCCAAAAGAAGACAGACGGGTAAACAGATAAACTTGAAGCTTTCCTGAGGTACAGAAGAGGAGCAGACCAGTACACGCATAGGAAGAAGCCAAAAGGGAGTTTTGATAAGCATGAGGTTCCGTAACTGGAAAGATTTCCAGAGGCCATGTCAATCCTCTGGATATTAGATGATTTAAACAGCGTGCAGGTGTCACAGGTTGATAACCAACATTCATGTATCCATCAATTTTTAAGACAAGTGAATTCGGCAATTTTCAACGATCAATTTCTATAGGTATTCATATGATCTAGGTACTCACCGCCAGGAAACCTATGCGGAAATATCCTTCCATGCCTGGAGAGTAGCCAGGGATACAACGGATAACTGTCTCTAGGTTGAGCGTGTTGCGCCAACGGCGAAGGTTGACCCGGAAAACCATGTTGTCCGGAACTAAGAGCCGCTGCGAGGGCAGCCCCTTGAAAATGGGCGGCCAAGGCGAAGGGATGCTGCCCAGGATGGTTGTGCATCATCTCCGGCTGCAGGAAGCCGTTCTTGGGCACTAGGTTCGGGTCATAGGTGGGACTCGGCCTCACCAGGGTGTGCGCCGGGATCCCAGGCACCATGATAGGAGGTTTCGGCGAAGTATTGGGGGTCCTTTGAGGCGAAGCCGCACTGGAATGGTTCAACCGGTTCTCAGAGTCACTTGTCGGCGACACGGACGTTTGTATAGGCGAATGTTGCGGGCTGGATTGTCCGCCGACGATCGAGTCTATCGAGAAGCCTATTTTAGGCTTCGAGGGAACGGCAACCACGGGAGTCGGTGCCAGAGGCATCATGTTGGGCCTAAGCAGGGCTAGCATCTAACTCATATCACGGCACACCACTTCCACAAACGCGCACTGTAGTCCTAATATGCCTGCCTGAAAACCGCACGAGTTCTACCGTCTCTGTCACGTTTCGAATAATAGCCACCAACCTGGAGCGTCAGCGCCCGAGTCTCAGCCGTAGTGGTGGGGGGACCAGCCGAGCCATCATTGGTGTACGCCCCGCGCCGCGATTGGCCGGACGCGGACGCCCAGTGCTAACAGACGCCTAGAAGGTGGGGTGCCGGACCAGTTTAGGTGGCTAATATCTCCGGAACAGGTTGTAAAAGGTTTTTATGCCAGGGGTATTTGTTTTTCCCGGTAATTGACGCCCATTGCTGCGCGCGCACAGGAGGAGGAGTGGCTTGATCGGGTAATTAAGGTGTCAACTGTTCGGTTTTTGCTGCTGGAGTGCCCTTGCGTCGAATCAATTAGGTTCAATGAGGGGAAATGGAAAGATTTGGAGTTTAAGTGAGATATGCCGATAAATACGTTCAAAAAATTAAATCAAGGCACTTTAAGGAAACAAATACTAATGCATAGATGCTGTCATATGTACAGGCTGTCTATTTTATAGTTTTTGTCTGAGTCCAATCCAATTTAAGAGAAGAAAAAGTTTCTGTTTAAGAAACAAGATTTTCTGTCCAAGATTCATTGATCATTGATTCATATATCGACGTATTTGTATGCCCTGATTACACAGTCTTCTCCCTTCCAAAAAAATTAATTTGAATCGTTCATGCTCGGGTCGGCATTAAATGCAGACGACGGATTTTATTTGCAACTCAAGAAATTAGTTACATTACTTAATATCAAACCTGGCTTGGTTGAGGAGAGAGAAGTAGAATTATGAATCGTTATAATTACATTGTGTGTCCCTTAATTCTTTGCATTCCCAGTCAGAGAGAATAGAGATATTCCTATTCGGTGAGGGCAGTAGTTACATGGTCAAATTCAACCTAGGCTCGGGGCTAATACACAAACATCTAGCCCATAATCTAGCCTAATAATCGAGGCTCTCAGTACCCATTACTCTGAGTACTCTGGACTGGATTTAACCTTTTTCACTTTTTTTTCAACGCTGCTTGACTGTCATTAGACCATATATGGTAAACATTCTCTGTTTACATGTTTATTATAGATATAAATAAAATCGCAATCTAGTAGTTGTCATTGCAAAATTCGCATAAGGTATAATAATCCACAAGCGTTTTGCTGTTTTGCTAATATTTGCCTGAACTACTGCAACCTGTATAACACTAGGACGGTTTTTGTATTGCAGACTCGTGGGATATTAATTGGAGTGTGCCTACTTTTAACAAGATGTGATGGAGGAAACATGACGTAGCAAAAAGGTCGCGCTTGGTTAGATACCTACATGTTTGTCCGAGAACAGCGAGGTGTCAGGTTCAGTAACGTTTCATTGTCGATTCCGATGTCCAAGAGGTACCTATAGCCTGACCATGGATCGAAAATGGTACAAAAGTGTCAGCAAAGTGAATTCCGTCGCTAGGAGACGTAGATAGTATGAACCACAGTAGTTGAGTTTGAATTTTGTAGAAAAAAATCACAAAGTAATACAGGAAATTGTCGTTGGAACAAAGGAATTCTACTCTAACAGATGCGGTTACGTATAGTGTGTTTTAAGCAGATGCAAATTTAAGATAGTGTACACAGAGTAAACAAAATGTATGCTCCTAAATCCATGGTGCTTCTAGTACGGCTCCTCCCCTCTCGTCAACTACAGGGTCCGTCAGAAAGTACGCATGTTTTTTAAATGAGGTACAGTCAAAATAAGTATGGGAAAAATATTTTATTATATCAAAATACTCTTTTTGAGTAAAACAAAATTTACGTTCTAAAAACTATGTCGGTCATATGCCGCATCAATGCAGAAATTTGGGTTACTTCTCTACTTATTTCCTCCTTCAAATCGACGAGGCTCGCTTTGGTAAACTTTTGATTTCAGGTAGCCCCATAAAAAAAATCACACGCTGACAGGTCCGGGTAGAGAGGGGGCCATGGAATATCACCATGACTTGAAATGAGACGTCTTGGGAATTTTTGCCGAAGAAGTTCCATCGAAGTGCGAGCTGTGTGAGATGTTGCCCCGTCTTGAAACACTAAATCCTTCTTCAAGATGCGACGTACAGATGACGCGTGGATCCCTAGGAAACTGGCACGCAAACGGACGGAACGATTCGGGCTTTGCAGCGTGTCAACCCTCAGTGTGTCTACGTTTTCGGAGGTTCTAACAGTACGGTTTCGCACTGGCGATTTTTTCTTCATCACATTACCTTTGTGTTGAATGCTTCCACCCACCTCAAAATGGTGTTACGGTCTGGTACTGTCCCACGACGTGGAACACGAAAGTTCGAACGACAGGCTCGCCATTTTGAAAGTACCGACGTACAGTGAACACACGATGCTCAACGTTCCAAACCATCTTGCCAGCTGAAACGGCACTCCTCCCACTATCCAACACGCCCTTCCCCACCGATAGGGACCAGCCCACTCGATGTAGTACCCATTCGAAAAACATGCGTTCTTTCTGACAAACCCTGTACATCCAAAATCCTCCCACATACCACGCTTTTGATCAAAATAAGGTCCTTTACAGGCCAAAGGGTTCGACCGTCTCCTAAAAATCGATAACTCGGCATGTCCACCATTAATTCGTATATTTTCCACCTGTCAAACGCTGAATCTAGTAGGCGATCGCCGGTTCGTTCCGCCCGGGAAACAACTGCCGATCACCCGATCGTCTTTTGTCCCGCTCAATTAGTCTATCCACCGCCTACTGCGTCGGTGACAATCGACTATCGCTCATGCTTCCGTTGCCTCAGTCATGCTTACATGGAAATACGTCATATTTTATTACCATGGCGGAGCGGGGAGATTTATCTCTATCTGTCGGCTTTTTTTCACTTCATAAATTTATATGTGGAGGGAGTATTGCTATTGCTGATGTCATACTTATCTTGGATTCGTGATAATCCTTCTAACCATTCTCTATTTATCCTAGCAGATCTTAAACAAATAGCACTTACATTTATATAAAAAAGGATAACTGAAGGTGATTATTCTGAAACAATGTAACAAATTTCTTTGGCGAGAATTTTTTCATTCATTTTTTTTCTACTTTTTCGCTAATTTTTCACCACCCACTAGCTTTGTTATTTGAAGCGTAGTGGTTTACGAAAAGGAAAGTCCCAACTGTTTATAAATCGCCTAAACGTCTAACAGCAATTCTAATTCAAATTAAATTCACCTCCCCGGGCTGTGGCTGGTTATCTCCGGAATCTAGACGTTCGCCTAATTAACCACACTAATCACTAATTACTGAGCATACGCGGTGATGTCTGACACGCTAATTATTTCTAATTCGCCCGGTATTTCTCCGCTCCGACCATCGTACGCTCCAGATCTGAGTCCGCTTCAACAAGTTGACAGGCTGTAATTTCGTCAGAAACGGGGCCTAAACACCGTCTGCCCTTAAATATCGTGCAGATGTCGAGATGTCAAATGTCAAAATGTGTATTGGCGCTGTGAGTGGGAACATGATGAACTAGAATGCGGGCTTATTTGTAGTATTTCTTTGTATTTAAGTGGGTATACGTCAATAAGCTACGGGGTCTGTTAATTAGGTGTTGAGATTTTTTTATAATTAGATACAATTTAATATTGTCACCCTGAAAATAAGGTCCTTCTGTATTTAAGAATAGTTTGTTTAAAGTGATGTCGAATGTATTTATACAGGGTGACTTTGAAGTTGAGTCATTAATTTTCAGATAATGATTGTAGAAGGAAGATAAACCAAAATATGTGTGTAAAAATAAAAAAAATTAAAAAAATTTTTTACCTTGTTTTATAAAGTATCCTCCCGACAAGTATTTCAGTGCGGACCTGTATTTGATCGTGAGGTCTTGGAACACCGGCATGCCGTCCATATGTGAGGTCTTAAGTCAAATGATTCACGAACCCGTTGTACTACATTAACAAAGGCACGAGGGGTTGGTTGCACTCGATTGGGAAACCGATCCGCATAAACATGTGCCATTTTTTATTTCTTGTGAGCCACGCAACAGACACCACTATCCACTACCGACTGACACTGACTGTATACAGCTGAATGAAATAATTGTAAAAACATCGTTCCAAATTCTTTCGCTTTTTTGTTTCCGATGCGATGAACCGATAAGGCGGATTATATCCGTTGTTGCCAAACACGAGCACATAATATTATTATTGAGACAGGGCGGTACTCAAACTTCCAAAGGGCTATAACTTTGTTACTTTAATTTTACCAGAAAAATGGTAAAGGAAAAAAGCATTTCTTTTGATCAGATCTACTCACTGTTAAAATAAATGACTCAACTTCGAAGTCACCCTATACAGGGTTATCCAAATTAAGTGTCCACCATTAGTAACTTTGTTATTAGTGAAAATACAAAGTTGTTTGAATTAGCAAACTAGTAGCATTTTTAACGCTGGTAAAAATGAAAAATAAAAAAAAACAATTGAGAGTCGTTATTTTGATTGTTTTCAGTAAAATAACATTTTTTTAAATGGAAACCCCTGTATATTATATTTTTTTCTGTTAAAGCATCAAATTTTAAACAAAAAAGCTTACAATAACTTTTCTCCTAGATTACAAATTGTTGAAGTTATGGCCTCCAATCTGAAACAATTAAATTGTATCGACAAACTTTATTTTCAACATCAACTTATAATCTTACAAAATACAATAACAATTTTTTTTAAAGAAGATGCTCGAAAACACCACCTTGTTCTTCAATACATTTTTGGGCTCGTTTTTCAACTGCTCGAACTGTCTTAAGTATGGTCCTACCATCTATCTGGGTTATCTTTTCCCTAACTGCAGTCTTTAACGCGTCAAGGTTATCGTACCTTCGCTTGTAAATTTGGTTCTTTAAGTAACCCCACAAGAAGTAATCAAGTGGGTTTAGATCTGGTGATCTGGGAGGCCACTGTATTGGGCCATTTGTTCCTATCCACTGATCATTAAAAGTAGTACTTAGAAAATGATAAGTACCTCTGGAGTTGTGGGCAGGTGCGCCATCTTGCTGAAAATGCAGATGATGTCTACTTATAAGATCCAATTCGTCTAAGAAATTAGTCAGAATTTCTGACATAAATTCCACATATCTTTCACCAGTTAGGGTTCCCTCATAAAAGAACGGGCCAACAATTTTTGAACCAATTATACCGCACCAAACGTTGAAACTGAAACGGACTTGTGGGCCTCTTGGATGTACTAACAAAAGATTTTCTCTTGACCAATAATGGTGGTTTTTTCTATTAAACATTCCAGAATTTGAAAAATTTGATTCATCTGTCCATAAAAGGTAACGAAAGTTATTTACATTTTGGCGACAGAAGCTAAGATACCAATGGCAAAAAACAAGTCTTCTCTCTGGATCCCCTGCCAAAAGCGTTTGAACTGGTCGGTACTTATACGGAATAAATTTGTATTTTTTTAAAATCCTTTGAACAGTACCATAACTGAAATTAGAGTCCTTGAGAATATCTGCTATTGAATTCTCACGATAAGCTTCAAAATATCCAATAACTGCAATTTCCGTGGCCTCGCTTATTATGAATTCTTTTTTTGCCCTTGTTTTAGCAAAAACATTTTCGTTGCCCCTAAATTTTCGATAATTTTCGATAAAGTCTCAGAAAATATCGTTCATACGGTTGAATGCGAGCGGGATATAATTCACTGTAGTATTCTCTTGCTCTCAAGGAGGATTTTCTGCACACTAAATAGCATTCTAACATATCACACTTTTCTTCATGGGAGAACATTTTTCTTTAAATTAATGACACAATAAATAATATAATATAATATAATATAAACAAGTATTTACACTAATGTTTGACATTATTTGATTTTATCATTGTTTTCCAAAGCCTTCTAGTTGCGAGTATGTCCAGTTTAACAATTTGTCGCTTATCTTAATGCTGTCAAATCGCGAACGCCATGTTGTTTTCATAGCCGTCTTAATATTATAATACTGCAAATAATTAAAAATATTTATCGTTATTTTGACTTTATTTTTGACTTTAGCGGAAAAGTCATTATGAACTTTTTTGTTTAAAATTTGATGCTTTAACAGAAAAAAATATAATATACAGGGGTTTCCATTTAAAAAAATGTTATTTTACTGAAAAAAATCAAAATAACGACTCTCAATTGTTTTTTTTTATTTCTCATTTTTACCAGCGTTAAAAATGCTACTAGTTTGCTAATTCAAACAACTTTGTATTTTCACTAATAACAAAGTTACTAATGGTGGACACTTAATTTGGATAACCCTGTATATGTAAATGCGTTGAATGCGGATGAGTGCAATATTATTTTATTATTATAGGTAAACATATTTTTTTTACACATGATCAAATCGCCTTATTTAGTTTCAGGTATTCCTTCCAGAATTTCTGAATTTAAAACAAAGGATTGCTTCTTGTGAATGGTGATATAGACTGTTTCTAGACAGTCAGACAAATAATTGGTAAAACTTGATCCCATATCTAATAAGTTCACAATCAATGAAAATAAAAAATATCGAATTTTATGAAGGTTACAGAAATTCGGAAGTTTTTATTTTGATTCGAAAACATCAAATATCAATATCTAGTTTTCCAAATTTTTTGATGTCTAAGCTTTATAAGAACACAATTGTGAGAAACATCATTCAGTAAAATGCACTTTTTTCTCTTAAATTCAAATATTGTACAAATGTACTTTTAAATCTGAACAAAATAATTCATTAAAACTTGACGAACACGTTTAAATAAATTAAACAGATTTAATAAATGTAACTAGATTGTTTTACTTGGAGCAAGTAAACTCATTTTGATAGTTCATTGGTTTTAAATAAATTGGTGTTCTCAATATAAGTAAGCGGCTTAGAAGATTTAACTAAACGACTGCGTTTTGGTTTAATTGAACTAGTTTCATATATTCAAGTAAACTGCTTTGAAAACCGGATTTTAATCAAACTAATTTAAGCTTGTCAGCTGTCACATGGTTAATTACATATATTTTTTGGCCTAATTAAAATTTTAATGAACCAGTTAATGTTTTTCTCGATTAGACCATGAATCTGCTATAGCACCAGAATCGACGGCATCTAGAGGTCACAATTGTGACTCAAACACCTTGCTGATTTCACTCTCGCAGTGGTTGGTATCAGATGGCACTGCAATGCATATGCAAGAGACAAGGACGCACTTTGTACGGATTCGGTGATTAAAACCTCACATGCCGCAGCACTTACTGAGAAACAGATTAAACAAAACAACGTACTCTAGTGAGAAAGAAAAGATCTAACAATTATCAGTCATATTGCCGATGGAACCACAACATTATTTTTTTTTTCGATACTATTAACGGATATTTCATTATTATTATCTTAATGTTTAATTATGATTGTATTGCTACCAAAGGCGGAAGTGCCTCATTTTCGAGATACTGTTAAGCATTCCATATTGTCAAAAAATATCGAAAAACTGTTGCGCGTCTATGATCCAGATGGAAGTTTGCTTTCTCGGTAAATCTGTAGAATTTGCGGATAGCCTCGATTAAATAGCTTTTTGCCAATTTTTCACACCAAATCCGGTCCGAAGAAACTTTTGAATCATTGTTGAATCGTCAACTTAGGGACACAAAATGAAAATACTGTGCATATACGATGCAGGTATCAATGGTTCTACCCTTCAACTATCTCGATGGTGTAAATCAAACCAGAATCCTATGCAAACAAGACTCGTTTACAGCCCTGGGTTGGCAGTGATCAGCTGTGCGGTTTCTTAAAAACCGCAAATACAGTAAATACACCCGACCTCGTTGTCAAACCACCTAATCCTCCTAATGCCGTATCAACGCATCACCCTTATCTTCTGTTGTACCTAATTTTATTGCCTTAAGGTTTAAAGCCCTGTAATTCTTTTAACTTTATTCTAATCCGTTTTCCTTGACCAGCTTCTGTGCCGGACATAGGCGGCACACAGACTGCGTTTTTGTTTTTTAGCATTTCGGCATTCACACAAACTTGAATCGAGATTGCTCTGTTTGCCTAAACCTTCCAGAAACCGTGTGAAAAGCAACTTCAATGTTAGTTTAGATAGTGCTAGCACAGCCGACGTCAACTATGAGCCGTGAACAAAGAAATCTGGCAACGTAGGTGGTAGTGTTACTCCCGCCGCTGCTTGCTGCATCGACGCAACTCGTGCTCAAAACGCTGAGAAAACATAACCTTTTCAATTTGTGATTTGGGAATTCCGAGAGGCTGTAATTAAGAGATAAGCTTGTTTTCTAAGCTTCAAAGTGTGTGTATGTATCCAAAGTGATCGGTGACTATAATATATGAGAAATAGACTCCAGTGGTAGTGCTTCTGTGCTTTAAAAATAAACTAAGAAGTGTGACTGTGGCTGTTCGCGCCTCAGGACTCTAAGGATTTCAACTATTGAAAACGTGCAAATTCAGGTTGTATTTTTCTTTTTTCATTTATCAAGTATTTGACGCAGACAGTATGCCTCGTTGTTGCTGTGTTCCTTTATGCAATGCAAACTATAATTCTGCTTTGAAAACAGAAAGCTATGTTTCAACTTTTCGCGTCCCAAGTACCGAAAGTCTGAAAAACAAATGGCTTATGGCAATTCCCAGAAAAAATTGGACACCTTCAAAATATTCAGCTGTGTGCAGTCGTCATTTTAGAGAATCGGATATCATCAGGACAGAAAATATAGTTTTGGCGGATGGAACAGTCCAAAATAATATACCTTTGAAATATCCAAAATTGAAAGAAAATGCTGTTCCCTCCATTTTCCCAAACTTGCCATCATATCTTTCAAAAACTGAAGCACCCAAAAGAACTGACCCAATGCAAAGAAAACAAAAATTAATTGAGAAACATGAAAAAGCTATCCAGAATTTCGATGATATGAATAAGATCAAAGACTTTCAAGAATTACATTTTTCATTTTCAAAAATTAAAGCCTTACAGAAATGGAATAATAAATTATCTGATGGAAAGCTATATTTTTATAAATTGGATTTTGAAAATGATATCTTAACTTTGAATACACAGATTGTAGTTAATGGTCAGATGGAAGTTCAGGTTGTTCATAAAGGATGTAAGCTTTCTTTTAGTGACTTGAAGTGGGTTTTGCCATATGATCTCAAAATTACCAGATGGTCCCAATTAGAAAACCTGCTAAATAGGTATTTTTTCTATTTTTCTGAGAACCAACACAAAAACTCTGTTGAAGTTTGCATCATGAATGCATTGGAACAACTTGACACAGCGATTTCCATAATTAATAATGACTCAGTTATGTTTCCATTTTCCAAATTGAAAAATAACAGTAAACCTGAAAGTAAATGTATTAAAAACAAACAGGTAACTCCACATTTCCAAGCTGGGCCTGTTGGAACACATTGTGCTGACACCAAAAAACGTAAACTAACTACTTTTAATTAGGTTAACTGCATTAGCGACTCATATATATCACGATTATTTCGTATTTTTAAATTTTTTAGAGCTATTTCATATGCAGACGATTTGTATCGAATCGAACTGTCCTCTTTTCCATAATTAAATTAGGTAGCACTACCATGCCGTCCGAGCGCGGTGTTGCCTTTCTTTCATTACGGCTCGTAGTTGACGTCGGCTGCGGTGCTACTATCGAAGTTGACTTTTACGTCAGTTGTATCTGAATACACAAATTCTCGATTATCAAACTAAAATAATATTATGCGAGTCAACAATTATGTCCAAAATTACTTACTGTGACAAAGTTTGCAATACATTTTTAGATATAATATCCCTTTCACGTTTACAAATTGCCTAATTCAAACGAGTGTACCTGCTCCAAGTAAAACAATCTATTTTAACTGATTTTATTAAAGTGTTTAATTGTTTTCATTTCTGCATAAATAAATTAAACTAATTAAACAGTTCAGTGAAGCAAGCGCATGGTTTTTTATTTTCAAGCAAATGGGTTTAATAGTAATATATCTAAAATTAAACTGGTTCCAGAAAATTCAGTTTAATTAAACCAAATAGTTTAGTTACAGGGAATAATTAAAAATGTATTAGGGGTAATAAAAATTTAACTGTTCAATTGACCACGTTTTGTCAGTGTGGCCACCTTGTAACGTGCCATTTCGCCTGCTCACGGATAGGCATCCTAAACCACATCCGCTGATGAATATGCAATGTACATATTCAGCATTGGTTGATACTACTCAGCTGAAGTGTGGATAGTACTTACTGATTGAAAAAACTACTTGGGCTGGCATGTGGAGGCGTTACTGCTCTGAGGTCAGTCCCCTTGGTCCCCTTGGGGTAATCCTTTGCCATTCTACCCTGTGTGTGAACCCCTTATGTTCTACAGTACCAAGCTGGTAGTAAGTAAATTATTTCATATGTTATATTTAACATATTTTTGATCTACCCTTTGCAACTAACCTCCAAGTCACAGTCGTGACAATATGAAAGGAAAATCCGCACGTGTGTTACAAAAGTTCTGTCTTTTGTCGATGTTTGCTGAATTCCAGCAAATCAACAGAATGAAATTTCTATAGAATTTAGGTACTTGGTAAATTTTAATGACCCTGCGATGAAGTTGTTGAAAATATGGTCGTGTTCTGTATATTTAATCAGAAATTATAAAATTTGTGATACTGATATCACTTCAAAACCCAAACTGAAGAAATGCCAATTTTGGTTTTAGTTAAATGTTTATATCTCCGTTTTTTTAATTATATGACGTGCGCCATCTATTAACTTTTTTTTACCTATAAGTTTATGTGTTACCATGTGAGTCAAAAGTCATGTAGTATGCATAAATGAACTGTCAAAGGTCCATTTATGGTCATGGATTCGTTTACAACACAACAACGCATTTTGGTTATCCAAACTTATTACGAAAACTGTTGGAATATAAAAAATACTTTTGCACTAGTTTTGGCCGACATGGACGCCCTACAGAGCCTGGAATTCGTTGGATTGTTAATCGACTTGAGGAAACTGGTTCAGCTGAAGGTCGTAGACCACACCAACATGCTCGTCCAGCTCGTACTCGTGAAAACATAGCCGCAGTGAGTGAAAGTGTGCGAGAAGATCGAACCACCTCGACTAGGCACCGTTCGCAACAATTGGGAATTAGTGAGACCACTTTACGCCGGATTTTACACATTCATTTACACCTCCATCCATACAAAATCCAACTAACAGAAGACTTGAAGGTGGCAGACCATCAACGCGCGTTTTCGTTAATCGGATGCTGGAAAGAGAAGACGGATTTTCGGCCAAAGTGCTCTTTTCTGATCAGGCTCATTGCAGATTCTGGGGGGCTGAAAATCCACACCAATATCATGAACAACCTCTCCATCCTGAAAAAGTGACTGTTTGGTGCGGATTATGGGCTGGTGGTATCGTTGGACCATTCTTCTTTGAAGATGGCGAAGAAAAGGCCATTACCGTCAACGGGGAACGTTATCGCGGCATGTTAACAGACTTTTTGTGGCCACAATTGGATCATATTGGTTTCATCAAGACGGAGCAACGGCTCACACATCTCGCCAAACAATCGCCTTATTGCACACAAAATTTCAAGACCACATAATTTCACGAAATTCTGATGTCAGTTGGCCCCTGAGATCGTGCGATTTAACACCTCTTGACTATTTTTGAAAGGAAAAGTGTATGCGTCTGGTCCCCGGACAATGCAAGACCTAAAGCGCGATATTCGGACTGAAATTGCGGCCATAGCCCGATTATTCTGGGAAAAATCATTGATAATTTTGATGTTCAGCGTGTTGATTTTTCAAATAGGAAAAAAGTAATAGATGACGTACCCTGTATTTCATATAGAGGCTTATTTGAAACAGGCCAGATAACCAACTCACGAAACTAATCACAAAGCGCCATATAGAACCAAACGATTGTCACCCGTCTCTGGGGAATTTTGTCACCGAGTGGCGTCACGCCTACGAAAGACGTAGACCGATCCCATGCGCGTAATAGTATCCACGGGACATTAGTACACCCTCTCATCGTTATACGAGAGTCGTGATCATGTCACGATTTCAAACTACTGATATCAAATATTATCGATATCAGATACAAAAATATTCAAAATAAATAATAGTCTACGAGCCGTTTTACACACAAGAGAATTACTCCGAAAATTATGGTTATAATTATGCCGAAAATGTTTGCTGCCGTATTACACCTAAAAGAAGTCTTGTGAAAATTTTCATGGTAAAAATATAATAAGTGACACATAAATCCGAACACCCAGTTTAAATGGTTTTATTTTAATAAAATTTTGTATAAGGACTTAATGAAGCATAATAAGTAAATGATAAAAATTTCAAAATGATTGCACTGCTTTAAAGCCCTTTGACCTTTGATAATGTGTGGATGCACCCTGATGTGCTACGCATTCTCCTACGCGCCTAGGCATGCTTCTGATCAGGTGGTCAATGTCCTCCTGTGGTATCTCATTCCAGGCAACCACCAACTCCTCTCGAAGTGCTTCTAGAGTCTGAGGAGGACGTTGCAAATTGAGCAATCTCCTACCCATCATATCCCACACGTGCTCAATTGGGGATAAGTCGGGAGATCTTGGTGGCCATGGTAACAATGTGACATCATTATGTTGAAAGAAGTCTATTGTGACTCTTGCAACAAAAGATGGGGTTCTAGAACTTCGTGGATATAACGCTGCGCGTTCATGTCACATCTGATGAAGATTAAAGGTGACCTGGAACCATAAGCTATAGCACCCCAAACCATAACTCCAACAGTGTGATGAACATGTCTTTCAACAAAAAACTGTGGATTCCTCCTTTCACCACGTCACCTTCTAACCCTGGCACGACCATCGTGCATGCCTAAACAAAATCGAGACTCGTCACTAAAGACAATACTGTTCCATTCCTGATCCCAGAGTGACCGTTGTTTGCACCACTCAAGGCGATTACGTCGGTGTTCTCGAGTTAAAGGGAGGACCCAGTGTGGCCGGTATGAAAACAAGCCAAAACTTCTCATTCGTCGGTAAACACTTCGCATGCCAATAGGTCTTCCGTGTTCTGCAAACCATTCATTTGCAATGGACCTGGTAGTGGAGAAACGGTCCCTTAAGGCCAATAATCTTAGGCGGCGATCTTCACGGTCTGTTGTTCTACGGCGGCGTCCAGTGCCCCTTGCTCTTTGCGTACGGCTATCTCGAAGCCATGCCTGATAACACCTAACCACAGTGTCTACACTTCTTTGCACTCTAACTGCAATTGCCCGAAAGGAAAGTCCAGCTTCCCGAAGTCCCACTACACGGCCCCTATCAAACTCACTAAGTTGACGAAATCGTACAGCTCTCCGTACTCTAGGCATCGTAACCGATCGTAAAGGATGTCAAGAACCAAAATCCTCCAACGTTGATTCTTTACTGCGGCTGAAATATTCATTTTTAGAGCGTTAGTGAATTAAAAAAAAGCAGTATAAAAACCGGAATGTCCAACTGATAAGGCTGAACATTTTTTCACTTGTTATTTACAGTAAGATAAATACATTCACCAACTTTTATTAAAATAAAACCATTTAAACTGGGTGTTCGGATTTATATGTCACTTAGTATATAAAACCCGTTCTATAGAATATGAGCGAGAATCGGCGCAGAGGGTTATTTCCGTGCATGTCATTATCAAATTTCAACGTCAACAACATAACCTCACTTAACATTGGTGGGTGTGGTCCTGTTCGAGTCGTACGAAGAAGCGTTTATTATTATTGTTTATTCATAATGTCGTGGAATCGGGAAGAAGTTACACTGGTGTTGGAGGAGTACCAAAAATGGCCAAACCTGTACAAGGTGAAGTCACCCAATTACGAAAACAGAAATTTGCGGCGTCAGGCGCTGGATGCGATAATAAAAAATAAATTTAAATCAACGACGTCTGTTGTCTTTTGGACGTCATACCCGTTAAGGTTATGTCCATTCGAAAATATTACTCTAATGCGCAGGCGTATCATATGAATTACTCGGAAATTTCGTTTTGCTTGTGTCATACAGGTTGTAGAGAAAATCTTCATATTTTTTCCATGCAAATTTTCGGCATAATTATGACCATAATATTCGGAGTAAGTCTCTTGTGTGTAAAACGGCTCTACGAGCTGATCTTTGAAGATCAACCCATATCTGTCATTTGAAAAAACAAATGAGAAAATATCTTGTTGACAACTGCTCATATTCCTTTTACGAATATTTTACAAAGTAACGTCATCGCAGCGTGATTCCTGTACTTTTACGTAATGTTAACGTTTCTGTAATTGCTATTTTAATTGGCCTTCTTCCGTTAGGTATCTTAGCGTTGTGTGGGTGTAGTTCTATTTATTTAATTTCTCCACGTTGTTCTAAATGCTTAATGGATTATCTTATGGACTCGTAAATTTGTTTTAACGTTTGATTTTTCAAAAACATGTCTTTGTTACTTATACTGAGTTAAATACTGTATAGTTTGTCGCTTTGTCGTATCCCATATCTTTGTACAAATCTATCTATCTAATGGTATCGGTCATCTCCAGTCTGCGTTGCGTTTAGAAAAGATTTTTATCCATGTGGCCTCATAGCAAGAGAAACCCACACCACTGTCCACGACTGTAGCAGAATTTTCGACGAATTCTCCGACAAAAGTTTTGGAAATGCCATTAGGATTAGCCACCGCAGGATGATGAAAGGGGCGGTGTCGGATGTATATGGATAGTTAAAAAAGGGCGGACCGGAATAGATTATAAGCTAAGGGTCGTTTACACAGTTATCAACGCTGAAGAAAGCAGACGAAACCCTTAGGCATAGGACAGACGGTCGGATATTTGGATAGGTACATATAATTATAATAGCTGTCATAAAATGGAAATTTGGAACCTTGGTTTGGGACTTCTTCAAAGCCGTAGGTTTAAAATGTTAAAGAATGGAAACAAATAGGCTTAGGGCCAATTTCACCAACATTAATATTATGGACCAATGGGAAAATACCGTATCGAAATGCAATTTGACAGAAGCTGTCAAAGGTCTCTGAATATTAGTGATTTCTATTGAAATATTGAATAAGATCGTGAAAATTCGACTGTATTATAAACAAGACCACCTTTTGATTCCAACATGATGCTTTTGTACAGAAAAAAACAGGACAACTTTCATGTATTTTGATATATGTTATAGATTTACATTTAACAAACCGTTATCCCCCTCAGCGAATGGGAATGCGGCAAATAATAGGTCGATTTTCTAGCTGTTAAATTTGGCAGCAGATTT
This sequence comes from Acanthoscelides obtectus, assembly GCA_963669975.1. Classification (NCBI taxonomy): domain Eukaryota; kingdom Metazoa; phylum Arthropoda; class Insecta; order Coleoptera; family Chrysomelidae; genus Acanthoscelides; species Acanthoscelides obtectus. Next base: position 6,183,364 of record CAVLJG010000005.1, read on the forward strand.
GGACGTTTATTAATGCATGGCACTCTCGAATTTACCAGCTTCAATATACTGAAAGTTATCATTATATAACTGTTGAATAGTGTGGATTTGTCTGTATTTTGCAAGAAAATAGAATATAAACTACATTCCATTCAATTCCTCTTCTTCCTTTACGTCATAATAGTAATCATTTATTAATTTATGGGTTAATGAATTTCTTCAAAGCAATAAAAACATTATGTCCTCTCCATCCTAAAACACAGATAATATGTGTAAGACGTGTCAATCCCTACATCTCCTTGATGCATAATGCAATTACTATGGACATAGACAAAAAATTATGAAACATGTTTCACAAATCATGTCTTTTGAGTCCAAGAATCATAAAAACTAGTAATGTTTATTGTTTGTCTTTTTTGACTGGCGGGGACATCTATCTGTCACTCGCAGGGTTGCCAAGTCTAACGACGATCACGTGGTGGAGGGGTGCGAAATGAATCTTCTACATTTGCTAGTTTTGCATTTTTTTCGTGAAAATTTACTAGGTATCATGTTTATAAGCATCTTTCATAGATTGCTCGATCCGGAATAGGAAAGATCTCCTATTTATGAAAATATTTTTGGAATCATCTAACCGTTGCAGTCAGTGCACAAACACTGTGACATATGATTTACAGCATAACCCGCTGCCCTATCAATACAGATTTAACGTACAGGTCGCCTAGCCGTGGGGATGCAGTGGTCGGGATGAATATCACGGCAGCAACTGATGATTTGGGCATGTCTGGTAACAACGAATATTTTAATTACTTAGAATAATTACAAAATTTATTATGGGCAATAAAAATTTCCCAGAACCAATGAAGACGCAAGCGGATAAAGGTGTCATGTAACATTATTTAAAAATATGCTTTTTTGCATCAAACTAACCTTAAGGAGTGATTCTTTTAATCTGTGATTACTTTGTTAAGTATTTAAAACGTCAATAAAGTAAAAAGTCCCAATAAAGTGTTTAAAGTCAATTTTCTCTATACAATGATTTGGTTACATGTACATGTTTATCCACTTGAGTCTTCAACTATTTATTCGACGTTTTCTCAATGTGTCAATATTCATTTGTAAATTGTTTTATATCCGTTACAGCAGTTGTTTTGTAATGTAGTGTTGTTTGAATATCAAGAACCTAAAAGAGTAATAAGTAGGTACTCTTCGACATCTTTCCAAGCACCAAGGTGATGATATGATATTTCAGATGCTTGAAACAACCATGTACAACCAGCGCTAATCAAATAAAATGGCGGACCAGCCACTCCTTTCCCTCCGTCTCGAACAACATCTCGTTCTGTTAATAATCCCAACGCTGCCCGCGATAGTGACTGTAATCTCGAATGGCGGTACCGAGCGTATCAATACCACTTGTAGTCCTGTAATTTGCGAGAATCTGCTTAAATGATACGCCAGTTTAAAAGCGCAACTGATCTTTACCCAATTACGTAAAATTTTATCATTCGCAAATTGTACGGCAGCAATTCTGTAAGTGGTATGGTATTACGCGTTATTTTTTTATTATAGCTGGGGGTATAGAAGCCGTGGAGAAACAAACATTTGCTGATTTATGCCCGAGCTTAAAATATGCTCGTGGCATGAAAAAAGGAATAAAAAAAGTCGGCGTGTTGAAAACAAGAGGTGTGCTACATTTTTATGAAGATCTAGCTGTTACGCGTTACTAACATATAACATTGTTTTTGAGTTTTGATATAATTGAATTGCAATAGCAAATTGACAGTCAACTTCCAGGCTTGAGAAATATGATAAGCAGCGGGGATGAAATCATTTTTATTAGAAAACTTGAAGGTGCCCTTTAATCCCTTAATCCGGCCCTGCCACAAAACCTATACCTGGATGTTTACCTTCCTCCTCACTCCCTACTATATCGCAGACACCACAGTTAAACTGCAAGTAGGATTTTGGATACCACAATATCATTTCAGACACCTCGCGAAAAACTGTTTTAACGACGAAGTGACGCTTCTCTTCTAGAGTTCATATTATTGCGCCACGACCTAGATGCTTTTTAAACCACCTCAGGCGATAATGCAACGTTGCAATTCGGTAGTTTTCGAGGCCAGAAGATGAAAGAGGAACTTCGATGGCTCATTTTTGCCCCAACGTGTAAAGGCTGATGCCAAAATGCTAGACAGAAACGAAGCTTAGAAATCCGTCCCTGTATTCTGTCGCAAGACTCCAATAAAACCGCTTACCGATTAGCACTGCGATGCCATCGAATTTTTAGCGGCAGTTCGCAGTAAGCAGCTCGTTGGCTTATTGATATTTCAAAGTAGTGAGTGTGTGGTGTGCGAAGCCATCGTGGGAAATACGCCTTAATCAATTATCCTATTATATCAGCCGTTATGGCTTCAGACGCAGCATACCTAAAACAACACAGCAGTGCAACTTTCAGCAATTCGATAGCTTCAAGTCACAGCGTTTGCCACACTTCAGTCTCGGAAACTTGCACTTGTCTGAACACTTCCAGCGTTCATGTTGAAGGACTTTTTCCTACAAGATTCAATAATCCTTCCTTAATTTGCACCGTTTGGGTTTGTCTAGGTATCCATTGCACAGATTTATGCGGTCCTGCTCTTGAAAGCGACCTGCATGCACTAGCGAAGGCGCCGTAGCATTTTGAAGGCACTCAACATAAATTAAAATGATAATGTTACTATACGCCATTTTGGTTTTGGTTTTAATATGGGAAGAATTTGTTTTCATCACTAATTTTAATAATTTTTCCATGCCGTTGCTACAGAAAACCATCACCAGGAATGAAAGTATATGGACCATAAGTATTATTGATTTGTTCGTACAATATAAAATTTAGATAAAAATATATTCTCAAGTATAGATCATTTTTCCGACTGGTCTGAAAATTTCAGATAACTGCAGGATATATGGATTATTTTATAGTGGCGTGTGTTATTAACTCTGCTGTTTTATCAGATGAGCACACAAACCTACCGATATTTAGCAAATTCTACCGAAATGAGACTTTATTTAGTATTAAAAATGCGCACTATAAAATTATTCAACACACTCAGATTTATGGAAGGAGCTGGCAACGTCGTAAAAAATGGCGGCTTGACATTGACATTAGTCAATCGTGTTGTCCTATGGATAACACGGGACTGAACCAATGTTGCCAAACCTACCGATATTTCGATAATTCTACCGAAATGAGACTTTATTTACCAAAATACTGAAAACGTCCTCACTTTCCACGATTTTTCAAAATAATTTATATATTTCATGATTTTTTACCGAAAAAAAGCTGGAACCAAGAGTATATTTGGACTGTCGGGCACACGAGGGATGTAGATTTGGGTTGTCCACAAGAATGTACGACATCTCGTATACTGCTTTAACTTATTTGTTTTTGTACTTAAACAGCTGCAGACTCGTAGATCACCGTGACTGCCGCATCACTGGCAAGCAATATGGAAACCAAGGCTCGCCTGTATCTGATTGAATAATAAATTAAAGCGTCAGCTGATAAGGCTTCAGGTTCAGGATTTTTTCCTACTACCCATTTGGGGTTACCTAGGTACCCCTTGCACTTTGCACAATGTAAACAGATTTATGCGGTCCTGCCCTTGAAAGCGATCTGCATACACTCGCGAAGGCGCCGTAGCATTTTGAAGGCACTCAACATAAATTAAAATAAAAATGTTACTATACGCCATTTTGGTTTTGGTTTTAATATGGGAAGAATTTGTTTTCATCACTAATTTTAATGATTTTTCCATGCCGTTGCTACAGAAAACCATCACCAGGAATGAAAGTATATGGACCATAAGTATTATTGATTTGTTCGTACAATATAAAATTTAGATAAAAATATATTCTCAAGTATTGATCATTTTTCCGACTGGTCTGGAAATTTCAGATAACTGCAGGATATATGGATTATTTTATAGTGGCGTGTGTTATTAACGCTGCTGTTTTATCAGATGAGCACACAAACCTACCGATATTTAGAAAATTCTACCGAAATGAGACTTTATTTAGTATTAAAAATGCGCACTATAAAATTATTCAACAGACTCAGATTTATGGAAAGAGCTGGCAACGTTGTAAAAAATGGCGGCTTGACATTGACATTAGTCAATCGTGTTGCCCTATGGATAACACGGGACTGAACCAATGTTGCCGAACCTACCGATATTTCGATAATTCAACCGAAATGAGACTTTATTTATCAAAATACTAAAAACGTCCTCACTTTCCACGACTTTTCAAAATAATTTCGATATTTCACGATTTTTTACCAAAAAAGAGCTGGAACCAAGAGTACATTTTAGACTGTCGGGCACACGAGGGATGTAGATTTGGGTTGTCCACAAGAATATACGTACATCCCGTATACTGCTTTAACGTATTTGTTTTTGTACTTACAACAGGTGCAGACTGGTAGATCACCGTGACTGAAGCATCACTGGCAAGCAATATGGAAACCAAGGCTTGCCTGTATCTGATTGAATAATAAATTAAAGTGTCAGCTGATAAGGCTTCAGGTTCAGGAGTTTTTCCTACTACCCATTTGGGGTTGCCTAGGTATCCCTTGCACTTTGCACAGTGTAAACAGATTTATGCGGTCCTGCCCTTGAAAGCGATCTGCACACACTCGCGAAGGCGCCGTAGCATTTTGAAGACACTCACCATAAATTAAAATAATATTACTATACGAGTGTACCATTTTGGTTTTGGTTTGAGTATGGGAAGAATTTGTTTTCAGCACTAATTTCAATAATTTTTTCATGCAGTTGCTACAGAAAACCATCACCAGGAATGAAAGTATATAGACCATAAATATTATTGATTTGTTCATACAATATAAAATTTAGACTAAAATATATTCTCAAGTATAGGTCATTTTTTCGACTGGTCTGAAAATTTCAAATAATGCGGGATATATGGATTATTTTATAATGGTGTGTGTTACTAACGCTACTGCTTTAACAGATGTGCACACAAACCTATCGATATTTCAAAATTTCTACCAAAATGAGACTTTATTTATCATTAAAAATGTGCACTATAAAATTATTCAACAGACTCAGATTTATGGAAAGAGCTGGCAACGTCGTAAAAAATTGCGGCTTGACATTGATATAAGCCAATTGTGTTGCCCTATGCATAACACGGGACTGAACCAATGTTGCCAAACCTACCGATATTTCAAAAATTCTACCGAAATGAGACTTCATTTACCAAAATACTGAAAACGTCCTCATTTTCCACGATTTTTCAAAATAATTTAGATATTTCACGAATTATTAGCAAAAAAAGAGCTGGAACCAAGAGTACATTTGGACTGTCGGGCACACTAGGGATGTAGATTTGGGTTGTCTACAAGAATGTATACTGCTTTTCCTTATTTGTTTTTGCGCGTACAACAGTTAAAGACTGGTACATCACCGTCACAGTCGCATCACCAGCAAGCAATATGGAAACCAAAGCTCGCCTGTATATGATTGAATAATAAATTAAAATGTCAGCTGATAAGGCTTCAGGTTCAGGAGTAAAACAGAAAAATGATCAGAATCTTATAAGCAAGTATTTCAAAAGGAGTTTTAGTAACCGGTATGTTCATTGTACAAGTTATTATAAAGAGCTTATTTTTTTTCAGGAAAGATACCCTCAATAAACAAAACTAAACCTTTTTTCATAGAGAGCGCTGGATAACGCAAAGTGCCTTGATCCATCGCTGATCTTGTGACGTCCCTTATTTTTTCCTCATACCAATTTTGTCCTTAGCCTACCGAATTTCAACCACACTGTCTACCGATTTCATCTTTTCCATTTCGGCAACACTGGACTAAACCTTCTCCAGTGTATATGTTTTGTGTACAGTATCAACAGCGCGTACCTAGCGGACAAGGTCGTAGGCATTTTCAGGAGATTGTGCTGCTGTTTTGTGTTAGATACGCTATGAATACCGATGCCGTCTGGCGTGCCGCTTGTGATTTTATGCACGATAGCCGACAAATTATTCACATTTTTGCCAGCCCGGAACAAACACTCGTCAATTACCGGTGAACAGGTAGGGTTAAGAGGTGGCACAGTGTTGCCACAGTTCATAGTTACTTCTGTTGATTTCCTCGTTAAACTTTGAGAGTGGCCAGATCAAAGGGACAACTCTTTGGTACAGCTCAAACGGGTTGTTACAGTCCAACCTAGTGCAAAAACTTGTTTTTAGGTTAGGTCGTAAATTGATATGGAGAAATTCTCATTTTCGCCGTTGCTATGGGAGGTCCCCTCGAGAATCCGGTAGAATTTGTATAAGTTTGTCTACGATTTTGGAGATTTGGTATGAATTAAATCAAATAGCGCGACTGAATTGTAAAAAACCAATAAATATCATTAAGAAATGGCCACCCAGAACACACATATTTCCAAGGTTCCATTTTTTATCTGGAAATGTTTTTTTTCAAACACCTACGATTGGTAGGAATGGATGTAGTTATGTAGCATGTATTAGTTATTAGTTTAAGTTTATTAGTAGGTATTAGTATTCGTAAAATAAACACATGTATGTTGCATACAACTGTGTATAATTTCATTTGAGTTGGCTTACATTGCTTACGACTAGGTAGCTCACTGAGTATTCCAAAATTATCAAAATAGCTCAACACACTGAAAAGGTTGGAGACCACTGGTCTAGCCATACCTATATGCCTCAGCAAACAAAAATATAGCAAAATCACAAACTTATACAATAATTACCAGTCAAAAATATTTACAAAAAAACATGAACAAAGGACAAAGAAAAATCGTCATCGAACATGTCACCGAAATCACCAGTACACGCGTAATCTCGAACGCAAAATGCATTTCGTACAGAAATGTCGAACTCTCAAACCTCTAAAAAGTCACAGCCTACTAAAAATAATTCCGCGAATTATTCGACAGCTCTTTTTCCGCGAACCCAAGAACCGGTTAGGACGTACACATTTGCAGCCAGAAGAGAGACTTTGGAGACTCTGATACTGATGGATACAGAGTGTTGAACGTATTTATGTATGCCTAGTTAAAGAAGATGAATTATAGGACATAATGTGAGAAAGTTTCGTTCATATTTATATAATTTATATGGTTTATAAACCGCAATTATAGCAAAAATTTATAATGATAAAGGCACGACGAGTCTCTTCTAGTATAAAACAAAATCTAGCAGCAGTAATATTTCTTTTCAAAATTAGAATTGTTAATTGAATAATTGACGATGTAAAGTAAATTTTGCTCATCTAAACCAGCAAGTATCAGGAAAGACTACATTATTTACAAAAGGACATGTATCATTATAGAATACCAGGCATTTGGATGAAGGGAGATACCCGAGTTTTGGAAATTTTTATGCAATACAAATTTTGTTATTTTTCCAAAAAAATATGCTTAGAACATTTGTTGAAAATAAACGTGTTTTCTGTATAATAGCATTAGATTTTTTTATTATCCTAAGCCTTGTTATCACCACAATGACAGATTTGAAAACTAACAAAATTAGAAAACAGGCATTCAATAATAATAATATCATCGACAGAATAGAGACAGACAGATTAACAAAATAACCTCTCAACGTCACCATCTTATCCTCGGGTGATTTATTAAAGATTCTTGGGCCCAGGATCTTGGAGACCTGCAGCAAACTTTGTATTTCATAAAAGGTACATGTATGTCGAAATGCTGTGGCGTACTGACACCATGTAGGTACGTCTTTATTTAGATTAAAGATTTCTTTGTTGAGAAAAGTGTATATTGCCATTTCGTAAAAAAATAGTTCAGGTAATGTAAGCATTTTTCTTTTTTTAACAGCTCTCTACAGCTATGTGTACTGTCAAGTCCCACCATACATCGAGACCCTCTTTTGGCTGAAAAATACTTTTTGAGCATAAACTGAAATGCCACAAACGCATAACGCATATCGCAGACGAGACTCAATCTGTGCATAATACAACATCAATAACCGGTTTTCTTTATCATTAACTGATCTGATGTTCTTTATCATAAATGACAGTGAATTTATCCTGCTGCTTACATGTTCTCAGTGAGTTTGGAAGCTAAGACAATCATCCAAGTAAAGCCCCAAACACTCCGTTTCCTCACTAGTATTAAGAGAACTGTTATTTAAAGTTAAGCTTTGAGGATTGTAAAACCTTAAAATTGACGATGTTTCGCTGTTCAAGTGGAACTGGAAGCCATTATTGATACTGGAACAGCTGCTCCACACAAGGATTGGGTGATTTTTGAATCAAGTGTGATGACACAAAAACACTCAGATTCTTTCTGACTCTATACTGCCGTTCCCATATTGCCCCTCGATTTGACAGCGATGTCATTATTATTATAATGTGCTTTCACTAGCACCACCCAAAACTATTAAACCACAAACATATAACTTTCTTAGATGCATATCTCAATTCTATGTAATAGCCCAGCACAAAAAAAGAAATGATCAAGATTGATAGGAGTGAAAGACGAAATCCAACGCGGACCATCCCCGAAGCCCGTGGCCCTTCTCGGAACCCTTAAAAGGGCCATGGCCGTGTTAATGTGGCTCGGTAACCGGCAGGGGGTTCACCATAGACGTACGAAAAACGGTTGTGCGAAAGTTGTATGGTTATAAAGGGTGTTCCGTTCTTAAATAGATATAGTAGAATATCAAAATTGATGACAGTAGCGAAACTCATCGTACGCCACTGCTATTACGCGGAGGCCTTCGAAAATGCGGCGCTTCTTTGTGAAATGTCGGTAAACGTCGCTGTAATCAAAAGGTACAGCGTCAAAGCAGTGGCGCACGATGACTCCTGCTACTGTCATCAATTCTGGTATGTGACTATAGTGGAATAGTAGGTAATTTGGTAAATAGGTTTTTACATGATACCGTGCGGGGCCTTATCATTTCTTAAAATAAGTTCTGATTTCAATTTTTTCGGATATGCAAGGTATTTTATCTAAACAAGCCAAATCCTTAATAATAAATATCTCAGGCACTATTGGACCGATTTGGTTGAAATTTTTCATAGGAGTAACGTCAAAATAGACCGACTGGTGAAAAATATCAAATATCTTATTTTTATCAATTTATGAGACACACAACTCAAAATTACAAGGATTGTCAACTTAGTTTAATCAACATTTTATAAAATAATGCTTAAAATTTAAATCCGGTCCAGTGACGGCGCTGGTAAGGGCAAGAACACGAGAAAAATAGAAATCGCTCAAACTTCTTTTTTGACGTTTCTGAGGCTCCTGATCATTTTCGGAAAATTCATTGTAGGGGTGAAATTTGGGGGTTATAGACGTTACGTCTTTAGTATTAGTTAGAGACGTTCTATCAAACAGCTTCTGAAGCCGGTAACAACGAGAAAATTAAATGATAAATGTCCGAATTCGAGATAACGCAATTGTTGGCGTTGGGTGCATGGCGCGATGCTGCATCGTCATGGAAGCCACTGCCGACTGCTCAATAAGTAACAAACTCCAACTGGTGAATCTGCGGTGATGTAGTCACTGACACACCGCTACAGGAGAATATTTGTATATTTTAGCAATCTTTTTCTGAATGTTATGATCCTCAAATGTACCACCCATTTCGCCTAGCTTAAATGGGCCATAGAGCTTTTAATAATATCGGTTACATTTAGAAACCAAATGCTTTCTAGAGATAAATAAAGCAAAAGCCATTTTTCAACAGGATGAAAGGAAAGAGTAGAAACAATCTTAATCATACATTATTTGCATCGACAAAAGTATCTATCTCATACAATTGTGTATTGACATGAAAAAAATCAAAGCGATGTCCACCCCCTCCCTCTAAAAGGACGTCTATGGGCCACACCAACCCAATATTCTCCGAGTTTGTATAATTTAGAGTAGCCGTAATTCACCGGTCTCAGTTTGTTCCAGTAGTAATATGCAGAGATTTATAATGGTGTCGCCATTATTTATGTGTGGTTGCGGAACAAGTTAATTTACTTGATGGGACTCAGGTATGGGGCGTATGGTGGCCACCGCACCGCTCGCTGGGCTTTGTTTATGGACCTGGAAGCTGCTGGGTGCATTTGTAGCCGTGTTTCTATGATAATTAAAGGGGCAAATGAACTGGGGCTTGAGGTTAAATTGTGTCAGAACTGCATACAACTGATATATGTATGCACAAGTTCAACTTTGCCAAGAAATATTCTCTGTGGAAGCCACAGTGTGTAAACATGATTCTTTTAAAAGAGTTTTTTTATAGATACGAGTTCAGAAGAAGAATTATGAGCAATCGTAACGTCCTTGATTCATCGCACATTAGTTATAAAGAAGCTCAAGCCTAGCGAATTCAGCTAGCAGGCTCAGAGAGCAGTTACATGATGAAAAGAGGTTAGGAGTCATGTTCATCTTCATAATAAATTCGAAATAATACGTCGTATAACTGCAACTTTAATTGAACCTAAGCATTGAATTCCGAATGCACGATCTTCTTAGAAGATCGCCTTTGATGACTACTTTGCAACGAGAAGGTACGGCACATTTCTGACCGAGATGCTATCTGCCAATTTAACCGAAATCGATCGTAGCAAACTATGATAATGATTATTGCGCGATTATCCGTTATCCCAGCGGAAAATTCGTAACAATTATCCGCGAACCAGGAAGCGTTTAGGTACGTACAATACCGGTAATCGAATAGATGGGTTTCATTGGACTTTCACCAGGCGCAGTGTCAGTGTCGTTACTCGTTACTCCGAAACAACTGTTCATCGATCCATGATGGTGGCCAGTATATCCTATAGATAATAAAAGATGATATTTGTATTGTCATTGTTTTCATGAAATACAGGGTGTTCCTTAATGATATGCTAATATTTAAGGGCGTGAATCTACATGAAAAATTAATGTAAGTTTGCTTTATAAACTATGGTCCAAAAATGTTTCCTTACAAAAACTCGGGGTGTTGAACTTTTAGGAAAAAAATGGAAATTAATTAATATTTTTAGAACCGCTTCAGATATTTCACTGATATTTAGTACGTAGTGGAAGTTAAGAAATTTGTATATTTTTCAATGTAAAAATAATTTTTAGCTTAACAGTGGCGTACGTACGGGTATTGACTTCGATATTTTTTAAGAAAGGAACATCTGAAGGTAGATCACTAAGTGTGAGAAGACCTGAAATTGAGGAAGCAGTGCTGCACGAAGTCGAAGAACATCCTGAAACGAGTACCCTGTATAGGTGCTCAAATACTTTTTAACGGTAGTGTATGTGCATACTCTGTATCCATCGAAGAAACAAAGTAAAATCAAACATATACACCCGTATTGCACGTGATCAAGAACTTAACCGTAGGAGACGCTACAGGGCAGTATCAAGCTATTGTGACTGATCTATCAAAAAATGTCGTACAAGATATGTGTTGCTGTAAATTCTATCAAAAGCATAGTAAATTATCAGGAATACACAACGCCTTTCTAATCATATTTCGATATTAGCAATCAGTGCAAAAAATTCTGTATTCACCATTTCAGCAAAATGTTACTAAAACGCACACGAAAAAAACTTGTGGACCATCTCAATTGAAATTGTTCATATTTTATTATTAACTTACATATATACCCAATAATATTTACAAATCAACCTTCTATTCACAATGCAGAGCAAATTTTTTTGAGAAAATAGAAACTACAGACGTAGTAGTAGTAGTACAAAAGTTTATTACAGACTCCATAAAGTTTGTTAGTTTGATTGCTATTAAAATTTACATGAGAAATAGGAAGAAGGTCAAAATGGCACTATTATGCTTTGGAACTCCTAAATTAACCCTAATTTTGTGTAATTATAAATTTGGAATTTCCACATTAATAACTAGAAACTTACACTTTGATTGCAGTCTATAATGAACTTACCTGTCTTGCCAAAAAGCCCGTTAAACTGCCAGTCTTAATGGTATCAATCGATTTATATGCTGTATTCCGAGGAGCTTGAATCATCAGAATTGTTGATGTCAATTATAAGGGGTTCAACTTGGGTGTCAATGATATTGTCCATATCCCACATTTTGGTTTCAACCTTCTCTTGGACATGGTCAATACATGTTCTCCATTTTGCTGGCGTAATTCTATCGGCAGCAACATCAAACAGTTTTTTAAGGTCAGAAAACTTAAAAGTGCTGTTATTTGACGCCACGTATTGCTTGATGTCGGCCCAAATCAACTCGATAGGATTCAGTTCGCAGTGATAGGGAGGCAGCCTGACAATCGTTTTATTTTGGTTTTTGGCCATTTCGTCAACAATTTTTAAATCATATTTATACTTATGTCGCTTTCGTTTATCAGCTCAGCTTTGACCATTGTTTGGTCGAAGTCGATCTTCTTTGAGACAAGCCACTGTTGAATGTCTGCCTTTTTGGTGGCCATTGTTGGAATTTTTTCCAATTTTCTGGAGTGGTACGGGGCATTATCCATCACAATAATTGCGTTATCATCAAGTGTCGGCAAAATTTTTTTGAACCAATTTTCAAATGAGTTACCATCCATTTCTTCGTGATAGTCTCCAGTTTTTTTGGATTCAAATGCCCACAATGCTTCAGGAACAAATCCATCTACGCTACCTATGTGGCAAATGATCAGGCGTTTTCCCTTGCCTGAAAGTAATTAGTTATTTTACTTCTCAGCGAGCGCACTAAATGACGAAATTAAGCAACTTACTCTTTTTAGGTTAGTGTAGGATAGGGTCTTAGATTAGTTTTTGGGTGAAGGAAATACTCAGAAACTTGGATGAGATAGCAAAACTGAGTTCGGAGCTTCCAAATCATTGATTCGATCAGAAAATGAATTATCTGCATCCAAAAAAGTTCATATACTTCGAAACTTACCTGCAGGATTTTTCAATCCCGTCGAAAGGCCATCTAAAAAAGCCTGCCTTGAGGACCTCACATTTCTGTCTACCCAAACCTTTCCCTGCGTATGCCCCGCGTTCACCCATGGTTCGTCTAAATAATAAATTTTTCTTCCTTCAGCGCGGAATTGCCTAATTTTTCTAAGGTATTCTCTCCTGCAGATAACAATTTCCTCCTTTTCTATCAATAAACTATTCCTTCCTCTTTTCAAAAATCGAAAGTCTAGATCTTTCAACAGCTTATGGAACGTAGATCTTTTAAAATTTGGCAGGTCCTCATCATCATTCACTTGCTTCAATATTTTATCTATTGTAGGTATTTCATTCCTGAAGAAAAAGTGATGTACTTTTCTTCTAATGGCACTTTTGTCAAAGTCATCTATTTTTACGATGATTTTTTTTCTCGCTGGATATGTTTTTGGCTCAGATAGTGACTGATTTTGTCTATATTCCTTCAAGATTTTGTAAACACTTGATCGACCTACTCCAGAAATTTCAGCAACCTTACATACGATATTTTCTATAGCCAATCCACTATTCTCTTGCATCTGGTTCTTGTAGATATTTAGAATAATTTGTTTTTCACCTGCGCTAAGATGAAGCTTTTTAGCCCTTTTTCTGGGTGGCGTTAAGCTGATTTCAACCACTTCATCAGCTATATCTGTGTCAGACATTTTAGACTAATATTAAATATCCGCAAGAAAAATCAAGTCAAGACGTGCATACGTTCGCGCTCATAAACGGGTATCCGTAACTGATTACAATCCTGTGCGTGGTGACGAACCATCAACGTGACGCTGAGAGTTCCCTCTACTATGCAGCGTTGCCAGGCTTATGTTTTATTGGGAAAATTGTCAGAAATCGCCGAATGTTGAACAGAAACATTACAAGAAGTCTAACCTTGAAATGTGAGGCTACAAATCGATATTCTTATAGGGGGGAAGGGTAGGGAGCTGTTATGGTTCCTATTAACCTTGGTGAAAGTTGGAAACGGTAATATCATATATGGCATACATTCGGTTGAAGGTGTGTGCACGGAAAATAGATTGCGGATAGGATTTTAATAGATAAATCTGCACAAAAAAACACAAAAGGAAATTTTTGTATTTCCCTGAAGAATATCTCAAGGTTATTTCAGATGTACTCATCGAAACTTTATGGAAGGATTATCGAAACCTTATTTTCAATTGCGATAGGGCCACATACCTCGACATCGCATTAATGTGAAAAATAAGACAATAGAAAAAAATTCCCTCACTGATGCTATCTCTTAGGAAAAATTTAACTATAAAGATTGCACAAAAATTTTCTTCACCTTTTTGAGCTTGTTTTCGCATCTCCGTATATGCCGTTCATGATTTGCTGCAGATCAAATTGGAATATACCTTTGTGATGCCATTTATTGTTATATAATGTCCTTTACAACAGTTATTGCACGTATTGCACCAACAGATTGATTTGTGATCCATGCGAAAGTGATCAACCACTCTGGCGAAAACTCGCCGAGCGTGACAACCGTGCGACTTTGTCTGGAGGCTCGTCGCTACAAGCCAATCAGGAAGAGGCCGACAGAGCGCCATGGCTACCGATCACGCGTTGATCACGAATCAACCACTGTTTACGATTACTTTGTAGCTTCGTTAGATACACTTTAACTCTTTTTAGTGCAGAGACAACCTACTCGACGTCTTCTCTCAACCTACCAATCGTGCGCCGCGCCTTCGTCTCCAAACAAACAATCGAGCATCGCTGCGAACCAGATGAAGCCAAAGAAGCACGGCGTTGTTTATTTTGAAGTGTTATAGCGGGTAATTTGCCAAATAACGTGGAGTCTCCGTTCGAATACGGCCTGGGGCCGAATCTGTGAAGAAACTGGGCATTAGCCGGGATCGAACTCTGGCTAATGGCTATCATTAGCCTAAGGAACGGCTGATGCGTGATGTTTGGATACGACGCTGACGTGCCGGGATCTGCAGCATCGACGACGGTCGGTGTTCTCTGCTAAGGCAATGGGAAGCAGTTCAGTTGTTTATAGCAAATAATTTTTATTGGTGCTTTTCGCGAGTATCTATTAGCGCAGTGTTGCCGACCCGAAAAACGCGAGATCTGTAGCTGGTGTCATTGCAATTCGGTAGATTCAAGATTCAAGGACAAAATCGGTAGGAAAAAGATCGGGGTCGGCGCAAGATCAGAAGCTGGTCAAGAGTCTTGGGGACACGCAATGCGTCTATGAAAAAAGTATATTTTTGTATTCGCGCGGACACACAAGGTACATAGATATCCTCTAAACATAAAAACAAATTGGAAAAATGGCATATTATTATTGTACACAGAACACAGACATACACATAAAAGCAAATTGAACTTACAAAACCCAGTAGTCTTTTTTGGACAAAAATAGTAATGTATAACTATTCACTATTGTCAATGTACAACACGCACAAATAAAAATAATAATTTTAATAGCAAGATGTGGTTCCAAATCAGTTGCAATATTTTTAATTTTACCATTAGGATAAAAGGACTAGCTAACCATTTATTAGCGAAAAAGTGAACTTTAGAAATGTTTTTTCTAAAAGATAGAAGTGGACTGACAAATAATTTTCATAGAAAATGTGAGTGGATCATCTTTGGGGCTATCCCAGTGTTATTTGGAAATACTAGAAATCTACCTATTGTTGCTGAACTTAATCTATTTCTTTGTTTTGTTTTCATTAAGTTAATAGCAGATAATATCCGCTCAAAATTAGTATAGAATAACATAGTTCATTTTTTCTAGCTTTGTTTTTCGTTCCAGCTTTTTTTCGGTAAAAAATCCGTAGATATCTGAAATATTTTAGCAGATCGTGAAAGGTGGAAGATGAGGAAGTTTTCGGTATTTCGGTAAAAATGCTGAAAAGTCGGTAGATCCGGCAACACTGGTCTTCCGGGCTGATCAGCAAGTGACATATTTGTATTAAAGCTGGTAGCGTTGTTAAAAATGAATCGAGTATGAATCGGGTAAAACTCAGGACTGTATTCAGAACTGTTGATCCCAAACGTAGTGAACAACTGATAATCTTGTTTTATTCCTTCGTGACTTATAATACAGTCATAATCATTAGCAGCCATTTTGCTTCTAGTGTTTTTTCTTGTGTGCGAAGGTACATTTCTAAATAGTAAATAAATTAACGAACAAAGGACTACAACCAAATACGACTCTGTCTATAGACCGGGCATTGTGACATATCCATCAATTGTTGATATGGGGTATTTTGAAATGTTACTAGATAATCAGCTGTAATTCGCTCTCACGTTTGAAGTAATGGTTACTCGTGAAAGAGACTTTATTATTCTCAGTGAAAGCAACTGGTAACCCCACTATAACAGCAGTCCTACTTGGACGTGTATTCAAATACTAACCCGTATTATGTGAAATAACACTGATCAACAGCCAAAAGATATCCTAAATAAAATCAACAAAATATTACTATTTTTAATGTGCTAAAACCGGAATGAAACTTATTTTTTCAATATTAGTTCAAGTTTTAGAGATACGGTAATTATATGTGTTCCTGCTGTGACAGTGTTAATATACTGTAATTCACAAGAATGCACGTGCTATATTTTTATATTCGGCAAGGAAAGATGATGTAATCGGCATGATTGTGTTACGTTATACATACGTGCATATTATATTGTTTTATATTAGCCATTTTTTCCTCAGTTGGCTGACAGCGTTCATGCAAGATGTCTCGAAAGTGTGTAAACAATCCAGATCAGTTTTGTTACGTGTGTGGTGATGTGACTTTTGCGTCTCAGAGACGGTCTATTACTCCACTAATAA
This sequence comes from Acanthoscelides obtectus, assembly GCA_963669975.1. Taxonomy (NCBI): domain Eukaryota; kingdom Metazoa; phylum Arthropoda; class Insecta; order Coleoptera; family Chrysomelidae; genus Acanthoscelides; species Acanthoscelides obtectus. Next base: position 6,200,108 of record CAVLJG010000005.1, read on the forward strand.
CAAAGGCATATCAGCTTTATTTCGGTTGTTAAATAGGTGATCGAAACAAACAGTAGGCACCCCACATCTGCTGTAATACATGTGCTTCAAGTCTGAGGAGCTGGTTAAATGGCAAAAAACGGTCTATGCGCTTTGCTGTCCCAATGGTTTGGAGAGAGCCTACAAATCATATAAATGATTGTTACTTTTGCATGGTACCTTGTGTTGGACAAGCCACAGGTATGTCCAAGAAAAAAAAATCCGTAATTAACTACCCAAACATACCATCTGCGATGAGACCTGTGCCTCACAGTGACGTAAATCCTATTCCAAAACCCCCAGAATCCTACACTTGCGAATCAGAAAACGAATCAGATCATGGCGATCGAGTGATTCGTCAGGAAGAAGATATGCCATCAACGTCAAGAGATCCTGATTTTATACCGAGCACGTCATGCCACCAACCGCACAAAATAACACAGTCAGAATTAATTGATCTTGTAAGAGATTTAGAACTTCCAAAATGTAAGGCAGAGTTACTTGGATCAAGACTGCAGCAGTGGAACTTGTTAGAAGACGATGTTTCGGTATGTGTTTTTCGTAAACGCCACAAAGACTTAGAACCATTTTCAATATGGAGAATAACTTGGTTTTCTGCAGTAACATTAACGGCTTACTGGCGGCTTTAAATATAAACTATAACCCAAAAGAATGGAGATTGTTTATAGACAGTTCAACATTGAGTTTAAAGGCAGTGTTATTGCATATTGGAAATATTTTACCATCTCTTCCTGTAGGGTATGCAGTTCACATAAAAGAATCATATGACAATATGAAGTACCTATTGACATGTATAAAATACGATGAGCACCAATGGCATATTTGTGGCGATTTGAAAGTTGTTGCACTTTTACTTGGGCTGCAGCTAGGCTACACAAAGTTTTGCTGTTTTTTGTGTGAATGGGACAGTCGGGCAAAGGCACTTCATTAAACCAGACAAAACTGGCCTGTTCGTCAATTCCTAGAGCCAGGTCAAACAATGTACAGCATATGCCATTAGTAGATTCGAGAAAAATTTTATTACCACCACTGCATATCAAGTTGGGCCTAATGAAAAGCTTTGTCAAGGCATTAGATAGAGATGGGTCAGCTATTCAATACCTGCGTCAGAAATTTCCAAGACTAAGTGAGGCAAAGGTTAAAGAAGGTATTTTTGTTGGGCCACAGATTCGAAATATTTTGAAAGATACACAGTTTGAAAACACTTTAACAGGTATTGAAAAAACTGCTTGGAATGATTTCCGTCTGGTGGTCACTAATTTCTTGGAAAATAGAAAAGCTGACAACTATAAAACCCTTGTCAAAAATATGCTGTCATCGTATCAAAAGATGGGCTGTAATATGTCTCTTAAGATACATTTCCTACACTCACACCTGGACTTTTTTCCTGACAATTGCGGAGCCGTAAGTGATGAGCACGGCGAACGTTTTCATCAGGATATTTCAACAATGGAAAAAAGGTACCAGGGAAAGTGGAATCCTTCCATGCTTGCAGACTACTGTTGGACTCTTGGTAGAGATGCTCCAGAAACGATCCATAAAAGAACAGCAAAAAGACAGCGCATATAGTGATTCTTATAAGTATATGAATCTTGTTACTTTTTTTAATATATCCTTAAAAATAAAAAGTTTTTTTCTATATTAAAATATTTTATCTTTTCAAAATAAAATGAGCATGCTTTTAGTGAATTTTTTTTGGCCTTACCTGCGATGTTGCCGGATTGGGCTTCGCATTTCGGGAGAAATGTGAAAACACGAAAACATTTACATATATCGATTAAAAAAACAAAATAACAAAAAAGAAACGAAAAACTGAAATAGGCAACAGTAGCAAAATAAAAATCGATTGTTAACAACTATAAAAAACAAAACGTTTGCAACAAACAAAAAAATAGCAAACAGTAGTAAAATAAAAAGTAATTATACATCAATGTGAAAAGCAAAAAGTAAGAAACAGTAGTTAAACAAAAGACAATTCTAGATTATTATCAAAAACAAAAGATAACAAACAGTAGTAAAATAAAAAGCAAATTCAAATCATTATGAAAAATAACAAACAGTAGATAGTAGAACAAGAAACAATTCTAAGTTATTATGAAAAACAAAGAGTCACAAAAATTATATCACAAGATAAATATCACAGCAAAAAATATCCTTACTATTACGGCTACCTCATACCTACTCTAAGGGTCATAACGTCAGTCGTTCCTACAATTATTGTAGGACGCCTTCATGGCCTCCTTCATTGTCTCTTCTTTCCTTCAGAAATTTCTAGATTTCAGCTACTCCGTGTCAGCGCCCTCCTATTGTGAGGTTATGATTTCTTTTTGAATTGTAGGAAAACAGATAATATAAATCAAAAGCATGAACAATTTGAGGCAAATAGATGTCTGTGACATAACCTCAAAATAGAGCGCTGACACGGAAATCTAGAAAGCTATGACAATCAACCAGGCGATAAAGGCGACCTACAATTATTATAGGAACGACTGACGATACGGCCCTTAGTAATGACCTTGTAGATACGCTAGCAAAACCAGATTCATAATCAACATTTTTTGTGAAAAGGCGTTTGACGTTTACCATGTTGAGCAGATGTAATTGAAACGTAAAGCAAAGTGTATAATTTATCACGAGCTTATGTGCGGGTGTTCACATCGCGTAGAAATTATGATTTGAGGAATAAATCAACTTTATTCGAGAGTAAGAACATGTCGCGTTGTTGTTCTGTTTACCCAGTGGGTGGAATAAACCTACATTACCGACTGATTTAACGGCTTTTATATAATTGGATTTCCGTTCTATTTTCTGTTCTATTTTTGTAACGTGTATTTGCAGACTACAGTATATTCAGATAAGAGATAGACCGGATGTAAACAAAAGGTTCGGGTGATTTTCACGCTAACGCCGCCGTCTCGACGTAAAACAGGAGCCCTCATTGGTCAATTCGCAATTAAATGCCTATGCCGAGCGGCAGAGCAGTCGTATCAAGGCAGAGTCACATTCAGGTTCAGACGTGTTACGTATGTCGTGTGCATCATCGCAATTTGATATTTCTTTGGACGTTTTCGTTTGTTATCTTATTAAGTTGTTGAGTTTGTCGTTGTTATTGTTATACCTTGTTATTGATTGTTATTGTTATCAACTGCTTGCGCAAAATGCCCAGTAGTACAGATACTGCCGATGAAGTTGTAAACTCCTGTAGTCCACCTAGGAAACGCTCTAAAAAAAGACACCTGAGTGCAGAAATGAAAGAGGTCATTTTGAATATATATAAGATCGAGCGCGAGGAGAACGAGGCATCAACATCAAAGAAATTGTTGTGAAGGTTTCTCACAAAGTTGGGGTGTGTCGCGCATCAGTGTTTAATGTGTTAAGACAATACAAAAAAAATCACACCTTTTCTGAGCCAATGACCAGTAAACATCGCAAAAGTATTGTTAAATCATTGGATGAAGCTGATAAGCATGCGATTAGGAGGAAAGTGCACGAATTCTTCTTTAGGAATGAAATACCTACTATAGATAAAGTACTGCAGGAGGTAAATGGAGATACAACGTTGCCAAATTTCAAACGATCAACTTTCCATGCGTTACTGAAGCATTTAAATTTCAAATGGAAAAAACGGGGTCGTAATAGTTTACTACTGGATAGAGAAGAAATTGTGCTATGGAGGAGGGATTATTTAACAAAAATTGGGAAATATAGAAATCAAAACAGGAAGATTGATTACCTTGATGAAACATGGGTAAACGCAGGACACACTGCAAGTGAGGTATGGGTTGATGATTCTGTAACTTCATCCAGGAGGGCCTTTCTAGATGGACTGTCCACCGGATTAAAAAATCCAGCAGGTAGATACGAGTAATATCAATCGGATGTTTTTCAAACCTTGGGAACAAGGTTCTAAACATTAATTCCAGGGGGCAGATAAAACATATTACAAGTAACAAAACTTTTATAACTTTCGATAAAATGCGTGGATGTTTTATTGTCATTTTCATTTGTTAGAACTTTTTTAAGCCATGTTTTTATGTGTTTTCGATATTTCAATAATTTTTTAATATAATCTTAAAATATGTCGAATATTATAAACTTAAAAAAAGTTACTAAGTTTTATATTGTGTACCGTTCCTAATATTTCTAATCATTTTAATTCATACTTTAAGCTTTATAAAGTTATAATTTGTTAATATTAATATTTGCGCGTATTTCAGGTTCCTGATCATTCATTTTTTAGAGGTTTATAACTTTAAATTAAATTGTGAAGCGCTGAGTAATCATACGTTCAATATTCTTTCTTTCAATATGACTAAATAAACCCAATTATAGCAATCTGATACTCATGTCTCAATGTTTTTTCGCTGAATGTGATGAAAACATTTGAAAAAGGTTCGCTTATTGAAATAAATCTACACCAGTTAATACTTCGATTTCCAGGTAAAGGGAAAAGGCTCATTATCTGCCATATTGGCAGTGAGGATGGATTTGTTGTTGACGGTCTGTGGTGCTTTGAGTCTAAGAAAACTGGAGATTACCACGAGGAAATGAATGGCGAATCGTTTGAACAGTGGTTTTCAAAAATTTTACCGAACTTAGAGAAAAACGCAGTAATTGTGTTGGATAATGCGCCTTATCATTCTCGAAGAATGGAGAAGGTCCCAACAATGGCTTCAAGGAAAGTTGATGTTCAAAATTGGCTCCGCTCGAAAAATATCAACTTTGAAGAAGCAATGCTGAAATTACAATTATTAAGAATTGTCAAGGATCACAAGGCGGAATATCAAAAATACGCCATTGACGAAATGGCAGCAAGTCAAGATAAAACTGTGCTCCGTTTACCTCCATACCATTGCGAGCTCAATCCCATTGAGCTCATATGGGCAGAGGTTAAAAATTATATAGCTAAGCACAATACAACTTTTAAATTTTGTGACCTCAAAGGACTTTTCAAAGAAGCACTAGAATTAATAACAGCGCAAAAATGGGAAAACTGTATTAAGCACGTGAAAGACAAAGTTGAAAAGAGAATGTGGGAACTGGACAATATTTTAGAGGAACAAGTCGAGCCATTCATTATTGACGTTGGTGCTTCAGGCAGTAGCGATGATGAAAGCTCATCAAGCTCATCTTTCCAATAAAAGATGTCGTTCATCAAATTCGGTAAGTTATAAGTAATTATAAAGCTACTGTATTTTTTAATTAATTATTGACATTTTTGAACCCATTTTGGCAAAACCTATTCAAGAATCTACTTTCTGACAATGTTCAACCATGCACATTTTTTTACGTTTTGAACGTTTTAATTTGGTTACATATTTACCTAGAAATCAAAAAATATACTAATCAATATTCTAAAAGCAATTTTAAGAGATATACGATTATTTTTAATTTAGGCTAATTTAAACGCCATTTTGAGATTATATTCGACTGTATTTCACCAAACATCAGACGGCATCCGAAGCAGGAAATCGAAGCGAAAATTTTGAAACCCTTATGTATATTTACATCATTATATATTTCTTACCCCACCCCCACATGATCCTATATCCATCACCAATCGTATACACATCGAATTGTGCTAATTTACTACAAAGTTACGGAAAGCAGCATCTACTATCTAAAATATGTACTGCGTGACTCTTAATACGTCCCTGCCGAATGTTACAGCGTTCGATGATCACGTGGTCTTGTTTATGTCCGGTCTATCTCTTATCTGAATATACTGTAGTCTGCAAGATGAAATAGCGAAGTGAACAAGAATTAGGACCAATTTTGTCTAATGTACAACCTCACACCTGCGTATTTCGGCGCCAAAATCTGCAAAAGTGGCGAAAGTTCCCTAATGCTCGTCATAGATAACTTGACCATACGTCCCACTTTGACCGGGTTAACCGTTTTTTTGGCCCTGTGTACCCAACAAAAAGCTAATAAGATGGAACGCAAAATGTTCCCAAAGTAACATCCAAAAAACATCTCATTTTTGAACATTTTCCCGATTACACAGGTAGGGTAAAATGACACTGAGCACCTGTACCGATTACCTGGAACACTCACACTTCGGGCGAAAAATGCAGAATGGGCATATACAACAAGCATTACTCTCGGCAAGGTCTATAAAAGCCCTCTCCTGATTAAAAAAGTGGAAGATTCGGGTACACGGAGCGAGATCATCGAAAAATTACAAAGTAAAACAAACCGAGGGGGCAGGTTGAACAGCATAAATCATTCCAAATTAGGCTGGAGCCCGGTTATTTATGTTGATAAGGTCCCAAAAATGCGGCTATTAAAAAATAAATTGCTTCTAAGAGCCTGCCTGCCATCTCCCCGGTCGTTCCATAAGAAATTGCCTTTAAATTTATGTTAAACGGATTATTTAGAAACGACCATGGTAAATATTGGCTATTATATTAATATGGGCTTGGAAGGGAGCCATGGTGGTAATAGTGCCGCTAACAACTATTTCGTCCTGTTTAAGTTTTTTGAGTAGTTAATTTATTTATTCGGAATTTGCTAAGGGTAGCCTCTGTAGAACACTGCAAAATTCGAATATTCGCGGATGGTACAACTGTATATACAGGGTGTTTCAGTTTATTGTTGCATAACTTTAAGATTCGATAGAACTTTTAAAATTAATGCATAAAGTCTATATAAACATGGGTCAAAAAATGCGTGGCTTTCGAAATACAGGGTGTTTAAATTTACTTTCTAAAATAGTTTTTTTTTAAATATTTCGAACAATATTTGACGTATAACAGTGAAAATTGGTATACAATGGTTTTTTGGTACGACAAAACGAACCATGGGCATAATTTTACTGTAGCCGCTAGAGGGCGCTCTCTACTGTACCTGTAGTGTTTTAAAATGACCGAAAATTTTTTCTTAGTGCAATTTTTTGCTTTTTGAATAAAAATACTGATTCTTCGCACTTTTCAACATAAAAAAGCTCTCCTGTGAGTTTTCGTTATAGTTAGCCGTTTTTGAGATATTTCGATTTTTAAGGTTCGATGCATTTTTAATTATTTATGATAAAATAACGTTAAAAAGTCAGTATCTCGATAATTTTTTGAAGTAGGCTGTGCTTGCAAATATTTTTGAAATTGAAAGCAGAATAAGGTTAATCGTCAATTAGTTGACAGTTAGTTTTGTTCTCTGTTGAAACCTGAAACGTTTTCTTGCAATTGTGAATGCACGAAATTTAGTTTCTTTTACCTGTTTTTTTTTGGTAAGTTTTGTAAAAATTCCATTTTTATTCTCCAATCAAGAGTTAGCGGATATTCATTTTGTGTATGGCTTTGTAAATGGAAACGCAGCAGAAGCAGCCAGAGAATACGCACGAAGATTTCCAAACAGGCGACATCCAACGCGCTCAGTATTTGTAAGAGTGCATCGCCAAATAATTGAAAATGGTTTTGGATATCTCCAAAGGGATCAAAACATAAATGTTCGTCAGCGCAGATTGACCCGTATGATTCTGGGTGAGTTTGATCCGACCACAAGTGTTATGAGAGTTTCTGGTGCCTTAGGAAATTCAGCAAGCCATGTATGAAAATCCGCATGCAGTTCGGGAAAGAAATTTTCAGCATGAATTTAGTGTGAACGTGTGGATTGGTATCTACCGTAATCGACTATTTGGACCCTACCTTTTGCCTGCAAGGTTAAATGCTGCGACCTTCTTGGAATTTTTACAGGCTGAACATGCAAATATGTGGGATGATGTTATGTTAGATTTAAGAAGATTGGCCTGGTTCCAGCTTGATGGTGGTCCAGCTCATTATTCGAGAATAGTTAGAAACTGGCTGGACGAAAATTATCCAGAAAGATGGATCGGCAGTGGAGGACCAGTCGTCTGGCCTCCACGATCCCCTGACCTAAATCCATTGTGTGGGGATTTCTAAAAGAAAAAGTGTACCAGACTCCCGTAACCACAAGAGATATGCTAATAGACAGAATCAGGAATGCATGTGATGAAATAAGGCCTTATTTGAATAATGCTATACCAAGTTCGATCATTCGTAGATGTGAATTGTGTATTGAACAATTGGGTTTACATTTCGAGCAACTACTTTAGATTTTGAATGTTTGTCCTAACTATTCAATAGCATTTTAGTTGTAAATAATTAATTTAAGTTGTTAAAAATAATATTGGAAAATTAAACAAATTAATATTCTGCTTTTTTGTATTTATTTGGAGTTAGGAATTATTGCTGTGTTTAAAAACACAATCTAAACGATCACCTTAATTACTTGTAATGCCCAAATCGAAAATGTAAAAAAAAAATTATTTTCCCATAAATAATTAAAAATGCGTCGAACCTTAAAAATCGAAATATCTCAAAACAAGAATGTGAAATTACAGAAAATGAGAGTTTTTAATGCGCTGACAATCTAGCCATCGATATCCTAAGAGTGGTATAAATAATTTTGCAAAAACATAACCATATCACGAATATATGCCCCAACGATCAATGAGAAGGCATTTTTGAAGTAATGGATCTAATGAATATGGCCGATTTCTTGTAAAATGTTTCTCAAAACAATGAAAGACTATACGATTTGTGTAAAGTGGGCACGTAATTCTCATAATAAAATAAGTACTTCATATAAATTATGGTGTCATCCTCGTATACTTATTCTTTATATTTTCGGTATTACTCTTGATCAGCTCTTGTTAATGATGATGTCAATGATATATGTGAATACTTTCTTATATTGATTAGTAAATGTCGTGTACTTTCCAATCATAACAAATTTCTCCGAGATACCGGTTTCTTATAAGTACGCATATTGTTAGAGATAAGTTTACTCTGTAGTTTGCTGTACAACCTTTAACATCTCAATAAATAATTTTTGAAGTGATTTGTCGCCTATTTTATTTAATTTATATCACCTGCGTTTAACTTTGAAACCTATTTTTAATTCCTACGCCTACTGGCGGGGAAGTATACAGGGTGTCCGCAAAGTTGGGGTTTTCCTTTACACGACGTGTAGATCTTGAAAACATAAGCAATTTTTCTTAGTACCATATACACCAATGTCTTAAGGGAACCGAGATAAAGGGCTCTGCAACATCAAAAATATCTGAATACCGTCCTGTAGGCGCGACCCGCGACATCCCCGAGTGGTACTAGGACACTAGCTCAACCCGACGACAGAACTGGGTCGGGGTCAGTGTGTCAGGTCAGTATGCAACCTTCAACCGACGGTTACGGTCACGCGTCTAGAGGTAATCGCGTAGACGAGAATCCCTCAACAAGCACTAGAGACGTGGCTAGAGAAGTGCAAGTATCAAAAACTAAAGTGTGGCAAACGCTGCGTGAAGAGGGGCTGTATCCGTTTCACGTCCAACGTGTACAAGCCTTCAACCTGACGATTTTCCAGCAAGAGTGCGGTTTTGTGAGTGGTTGTTGCATCAACATGACAATAATCCGGACTTTTTGAAGCGCATATTGGTGACAGACGAATCTACGTTCACGCGTAATGGGGTGAATAACTTTCGCAACACTCATGTTTGGTCAGTAGAAAATCCGCACGCTGTCCGTCGGGCACATTTTCAACAAACATTTTCGGTGAATGTTTAGGCTGGCATAGTGAACGGTATGCTCATTGGACCATTTATTCTCCCAAATCGATTGGACGGGATGCAATATCTAGACTTTTTATGCAACATTTTGTCTTCCTTGTTTGCCTGCGTCTGCTCGGTAGCGCATCAGAGGATTTCAGTTTCTGTTGGAACGGTATGATTTCGGGCAGAGACGTACTTAGCCCTTCTCGTCAACTGGAGAGTGAGTACTTTTTCCTTTATTTTTTTTTACTTGGTCGCCCTCGTCTCACTACACATTACCTTTGTTATTTCAAGGGTAGTTGTTTCTGAAAAGGAAAACCCCAACTTTGCGGACCTGTATATAAATGTTCTGCCAGAAGTTTTTGAAGAAATTATTTACGAACAGATCATCGCATTTATTGAGGGAAATATAATTTTAACCAAATCTCAAGCTGGATTCAGGAAGAGACAGCCAACGCCAATACAAGTTGTTTTCTCTAAAACCTGGTCCATACAGTGACAGTATTATTGGACTTCAAAAGAGCGTTTGAAATTATTGGCGGAGACAAATTACTTACAACATTGCATCACCATGGATTTAAAGGATCTATATTCAAAATTATACAAAACTACTTAATTGACAGGAGTCAAAAAAACAAAATTGTGCCTACATTATCAAGCTCTGAAGATATTTCTGTTGGTGTACCGCAAGGTTGTAAACTAGGTCTACTACTTTTTATTTTATACATTAATGACACTTGTGATATTTTAGATCATTGTAAAATTCAGATATATTTAATTATGCAGATGATTAATATAAATATCACTGCTTTAAAAATGCTGTATTCTGACTTGACAAAAATCGTAAATTGGTTAAATGTAAATAAACTAAAATTGAATGCTTCTAAAACAAAATGATAGGATAAATGGTGATTGTAATTGAAAATGTTGAATCAGTCAAATATTTAGGTAGAGTGGTAAACTAAAGTTGAGGAACACTATGACAATACATTATTTCCAAAATTGCCAAAAAACAACAAATTACTTTTAAATGAAGCTGTATTTTCAAAATTACAAGTGTTGCAAAATAAACCTATGAGAATAATATTGAATAAAAATAATTAAACCAAAGTAAAATATATATTACAAAAATTGCAGTGGTTGAATATACATTTTTTATGTTTCAAATTTGGTTATTTTTATATTTAAAATAAAAAATCATATTTTGCCACAACATCTAGAACACTTCATAGAATTGAATAATCATTACCACAATTATTATACAAGAGGAAATATAGATTTTAAATAAATCTTAAACAAACAAAAAGATATATGTTTTATCGCAATTTTTTGATGCTGGTAGATTTATACGCTTAGACAAGTTTCACCTATCATAGATAGATAGATGTCTGTATATCTCTTCTCACGATTTAATAATAATTGTTAATTTAATTTCCCATTAATTAAAATATAGTTTATTCAACTGCCTCTGGTCGGTTTAACAATTTCTTACATAACATTCTGAAAATCACATCATCTGAAGTGATTTGGCAACGTTGGCACACGCCCACAATTCGTTCCATCTTTCTACACAGACATTGACAACCTTCGGCCTTCTGTCAAAGGGTTCATCTCACTCATTATTCCATGACCACCATTTTGTGCAATCATCAAGTGGCTTCACGATGTAATGCTTTAATGTTTTTAAATAATTTTTAATCTGTTTTTAACTTGTTCCGCCTTTTGTTGGGTACTTCGACAAAATTTAAGCAAAGAGGACTCTTTATACTTTTTTAATTCTCTCTAGCTTTCAATGGACTTTGCCATCATCATCAGGAGAGTAGTATGTGAGGATGTTGCTAATTGTTGTTTACGTATAGGATGAGGGAAACGTCCAGTAACATGGTGAGAGCTGGATAGATGGTACAATGGTCAAAATTATATAAAATATGATAAGAACAAGTTAAAGACAGATTAAAAATTATTTGTTTTTAAACCATGTTACTGGACGTTTCCCTCATCCTATACGTAAGCAACAATTAGCAACATCCTCACATACTACTGTAAGTTGAGTCAATTTAAATTCATTTTACACTATTGTTGCTACTGTTATCATTGTAATTGCAGCTCCTGATGATGATGGCAAAGTCCATTGAAAGCTAGAGAGAATTAAAAAAGTATAAAGAGTCCTCTTTGCTTAAATTCTGTCGAAGTACCCAACAAAAGGCGGAAGCTTTAATTTTTCACCTAACTGGTCTAGACGACAATGACCACGTCTCAAAAAAAAAATATATATATATATAAAATCCTGGGGATCGTTAGTAAGAATCCAAATTTCCTAAAGCACTAAAAGTCATGAGTAGTCTGGACTTTACAAGAACTGGAAATAAGCATACATAGGCAATAGCGGAACAGTAGAGGACCATTATTAGTATTAGGTGTGAACGTGAACAACACATTCCTACAGTAGAAAACAGATACGTAATGTATAAACTGTAATTTGTGATATAATAGGATACTAGTAACACTTTTATTTTTATTCTAATTATACATATGCTTCGAGTGAATATTGTTAAAAAAGCGTACTGTTCAACCAGCGCAGAATAGGGGTATATGTTCACATTATTAACTGACATATTCCCGAAGAAGACCAACCATATACTAAATGCCCGGGTCCCAAAATAAAAGTACCAGCGCCATCTATCATAGCGGTGCTAGGATCCCCAGCCCCTTTTTGAAATCCCTAAAGCCTTCTTCAATTTATTCATTTAAATATTTCATCGCAATTTTGTCATGTCAGTATATTAATAATTTCCAACCATGATAATTATACGTACCTATTAGACATATTTCACACATCGTAGAGTGGCCCGTACATTTGCCCTTAAAGCTTAGAACGATAGAAAAATGTTTTCAACAAGCGTCCCTGAGTCTGCTGACCCAACATCCGCGGCCGTCGTGCTGGTGTTCGTACGTGTCCTGCATGACTGGTGCTCTGTGGGCGCTCTGACACGTGTGAAGCACCATGCTTTCAGATATTAGGGAGAGGCGACGCGACGTTGCCAGACAGGCTGTACTACGGGTAGTGCTGGGAAATAATGTTATGGAATAATTGTAAGGATTTGTTCGTAACTAAAAAATTTTTGAGGGCCTAACGTAAGCATGCTGCTTTAGTCCGCCGAACAAAAACAGCCAACCACAGACAGCTGTTTCGTGCTTTTTTGACAACGAACAAAAGCATAGCAAGTATCTTCTAAAGCCAATGGCGTTGCCTTATTTCAGTAGGGCCTAACTAATATTGCAAAGTCAAGCTACTCGCCGCCATTTTTAGACGCCACATTCACTTAGCATTTTAGTCAATGTTGTGGATCATAGTTTTCAGAAACCTTGTCTTAACACGCCACTGGATAGCAGAAAGATAATTAATTGCCCATGATTTGTGAGTCTCCCTCGTTATTAAAATAAATACAGGCCATAAATACATCGTGTGTTTTCAACTTTTTGTTCTTTTATCTTGTGTCACGTAATAAATTTCCGAACAATTTAAGAAGCGCGAAGCAGATTATTGTAATATCTCCACGACCACTTAATTAACAACCCAATAAAATGAACAGCTCCGCAAATATGGAGGAATACATATGATGTGAATGAGGGATTACCCTACGGAATGAGCACATATTATACTCATAGTCGTTACTCATGGATCAAATATCCAGTCTGCGAAGAATGTCAAACAATTAGTCCAAGATCCCAGGGCAGCCAGACATTACCTATTTTGAGGAACACAAAACGTGGGGCATTGAATAATATTTATAGTGTTGGCACTTTTCTTTACACTGCGTAATTTATACGATGGCTAAAAATACAAGATATGTTCTAGATATTTTCATGAAATTTGACTTGCAGCTACTAAGCACCAATTGGCAGTTCTTGATTTAAAATATTTTTTAATATTTCTACCAGTGGCATCAGTACAAAAATATAGTACGCCATTTCATCCTTTAAAAAAATATTTTCGTAATCCTCATTTATTTTGCAGTGAATTTGGCCTATTGACCTTTTTCCGTTAGACGCACCGTTTTCGCGTAAAAAATATAAACCATTTTGGCTATTTTAATCAATTGATTTTTATTTTCGGAAAAAGCAGTGCCGTACCATTTTTTTAAATCTCCAGTGTACATCCTTACGGACGCCACTGGTAGAAATATAAAAAAATATTCTAAATCAAAAAATGCCTATTGGTGCTTAGCAGGTGCATGTCAAATTTCATGAAAATATCTAGAACAATATCAAATGTTATAAGAAAACAATTTTTTACTGAAAATTTTAAAACCCTGTAGCTCAAATGCTAGGACATATGTTCATATAAACTTTTCTTCCTAAAACGAGCTAAGGAATCATAGTCTTGTATTTTTATTCATCAATTAGATTACACACTGTCACACAGTATAAATCAAGGTCTTAAGATAACCGAGATCAAATCAATCAAGCCTAAACCAAACCTAATCACCTCCTGTATCTCGATCAGTTCAAAAGCGATACGGTACGACATACGTCAGTACTCAACCAGCGCCGCCAGCGCAGGTTAACAGAACTTTTATTTACCAATCAGTTCAAAAATAACAAAATAGCACACTCGTACCGAGCTTATCAAAATAATTTATGGTGAGCGTCTTCAAAGTGCTACCGAGGCTTCGCGAGTGTATGCAGATCGCTTTCCCAGATGTTATCATTCAGGACCCCGAATGGTGCAATCATAGGAAGGAGTTTTGAATCTTGTAGAAGGAAATGCTTCAACAAGCATTAGGAACGTGGTCAGACAAGTGCAAGTCTCCAAGGCTGTTGGTGAGTGACTGTTGCAAGTTCATATTAGTCGCGGACGAAAAAACCTTCGCGCACAACTGAGCGAATAACTATGACAATTGTCAAAAGAATTTCAAATATATGTGGTCTAGTTGATGGGACAAACGTAGGGGATTAGATCTACACTTGTTCTGCAACGAATTAAAAACACAAAATATTAACTATTTTTATCATATTTTTCTGGATTTAGACAGAGCGTAGTCAAATCGGGTACAGAGTTTTGAGTGTTGATGTTGTACCCAAGTACTTCCTCTGGATCTCTCAGCCAGTTCTTGTCCACGCGTTTTGAGCCAGTCAAGTGTTTCATTTCCCTTAGGGCTGCGTCCATCGCCAGATCTACGAAATAGAAAATAAAACCTTCGAAATAGAAAAGAATTTGAATTGAAGTTTGGTGCAAGACTTTGAAAATAATAAGGCGCTTATTTAGCTTTGAATAGATTGAAATGATCAAGTCCAGTGGCGTCTCAGTGGGCACCACAGCCATATTATTGAGCATGCTAGTTTTTCGTTATTTTTTATAAAGTTTTGAAGTGAGACTTGAAGGATTCTTTTTCAAAAAGTTGCAAATCTGGGGGATTTTTGTGCTTATTCTGGGGAAATCCTGTCTCATCTGGCAACGCTGTGCATGGCACCCCTTACACGATCAGTAGAAATATGTTCCTACTTACCCTGAATGTATTTCTTCCTTTTCCAGATCTTGATAGACTTTTGAACTTCACGTAGTTCGCCTTTCAGCTTAACGTACTCCATCACATCTGGCACCTTGTAGGACTTCTGTAATCCTAGAAAATAATCGTATGTCTCTTCAGCCTTGTCTAGTTCGCTTTGTACCTGAAATACGTCAATCATTGTTCAATGTGACAATATTGCGATTTTAATAGTGTTGTCCTCGTTGAATGACGTGTTCGTTGTTACTGAAATCTTTGACAAATATAGGACCCAACAGTGGTCCCTAGATGGATCCCTGCGGTACCCCGCTACCGCAAAGACGTTTATCTGAAATCTTGTTGTTCACTTCAGTGTATTGTAATGATCTTCACCGTTAAGGCTCCCTCCATCGCGCAATGTTCCAACAATGTACTTTCTAAGTAAATTATTCAATTCTCACATGGTCAGCCTCCCAGTTGATTTCGTCTGTACGTTTGTTGATCTTCTTGACATCGTTCCTGATTTTGGTGAAGTAATCAGTCTGGCCTTGCATGTACTTCCTGTGCTGAGTGATCACCAGATTGATACCGGCGGTCATTTTCTTCAGCTGGAACAGGTGTTCGTTTTTCTGCTCGATCTTCTTCTGGAAATGCTTATTTTCGATTTCGAGCCTGTCAAAGTCCACCGCTGTGACGTTCAAGCTTAACTCCTTGCGTTGAGCCAGCAAGGATTTCGTTTTACTGTGTTGGAGTCTCATCGAAGATGTTCTCAATCTAGAAATAGAAAAAATTACGTAATACGCCACAATAAATAATTCTCGGTGTTGCATTTTATATTATTATTATTATTATGATAATTGAGATGAGCAGAGTACACAGTACTATAAGCTCATGCAGTAAATATAGTGTACGGACACGTAACACAAATACATCAAATAGAAAAAAATAAAAAAAGACAGTTCATAGCTATAAACTTTGTACACTCCTCCAGCTATCATACTGCACTTTGAAGCTATTAACTGAAGTAGCACCAACCACACTTTCAGGTAAACTATTCCAGGTGTAGAATATGCGGTTGGGAAGAAACCCCTATCGGACTGTTGTTTTAAATGGCTCCTTATGCAGTTTGAAGCTGTGTCCGCGTAGATTGCTGCGCGACAGACGGTATAGATGCATGAGGTTGATGACCATCAAACCATGAAGTATCCTGAACGTAACTATAAGATCGTCCAGAGAATGAGGTCAGGTTGAATAATTCAAGGCGATCTTCATAGCTTGGTCTTCGTGCTCCAAAAGGGATACGAGTAGCCCGACGCTGTACTGATTCGACGAGATTTCTATCGCGCAGAAGCACAGTGTCCCATACCGGGCCAGCGAATTCAAGAATTGGCCTCACGAATGCCTTGTAAATGTAGGCGCAAGTGTTGACATCGGATCCTTTGAAAGACCTCTCCAGCATGTATAGAAGTTTCTTGGCTTTTCATGTAACGTGGTGAATATTCTCTGACCAGGAAAGACGATCGTTGACTACAACGCCCAGATCAGTGTGGCTGGAAACTGCTTCGATGTTGTGATCAGAGATCTTGTATGTAAATCGCGGGTTTGTCTTCCCGAGGTGAAGGACACAACACTTAGTTAGATTTAAGGGTAAAAGCCAACTGACTGACCATTGACAAACAATATCAAGATCTCGTTGAAGCATAGCAGAATTTACGACAGTATTGTAAATCTTGGTGTCGTCGGCATAAGCTGAACATGTGGGGGAAATCAATGCGGGCAGGTCACTTGTATACAGAAGGAACAGCACTGGCCCCCAGACAGAGCCTTGAGGAACTCCACTTGCTACATGATGAAGGTGAGACTGGCTAGCACTGACGCGCACAGAGAAAGTCCTCCCGGTGAGAAAAGCCTTAATCTACAGTGAAAACTCGCCTCTTATTCCCATACATTCCAACTTAAACAGAAGCCTTCTATGTGGTACGCGATCGAAAGCCCTAGAAAAATCTAAGTAGATTATATCAACAGGAGTCTTTGTGTCCAGATACTGAGTCCAATCGTTGAGAGAGTGGAGAAGGTTGGTCATTATTGATCGACCAGGCAGAAATCCATGCTGATTCTTAGGGATAAGGTCATTTTCGAAAGCAAATGACAGCAGCTTATCTAATATGATTCTTTCAGCTATTTTGGCGGCGATAGGAACGAGACTTATTGGTCAATAATTTTTAGCCGAGGATTTGTCGCCCTTTTTGAATACAGGGGTAACAGAAGCACTAAGCCAGCATGAGGGTAGGGTATGAGATCTAAAAGACGATGTGAATATCAAGCGTAATGGTAGGGCCAGTGCTGAAGCGCAGTTTTTAAGTACAGCAGCCGTCATCCCATCTTTACCAGGGGAGGAAGAGGTCTTTAGATTTCGCAGGTGCATTAATACATCTTCAGGCAGGAACTCAACTTCGCAAAGGCTGTTGGGACACCTATGGCAGATAGTGGTCGGTAGAAGGTCTCCATTAGGCTCATGGACGAAGTCATCACTAAAGGACTCTGCCAGTAAGTTGGCAGATTCGGTGGCATCCATGTGGAGATGACCGTCAGCGTCGCGGATCTGAGGTGATGAAACTTTGGAATTCAGGTTTGTTCTTAGATACCGAAACAGCTTCTTCTTATCTTTGGAGGTAACGAGTTTTCGTTCATAGTATATTTTGATTCTGAGACGTAAGATAGTTCTATCAAAATCAGTTACGCTTTGGGATTGCAATATTTTTAGCCTTCTAACAAATATTTTGAATTCTGAAAGTTGAAAAGTGCACGAAACTACAAAAACAACGTTTACAGGTCTTTCTCAAATACCTTAAGACAAAAATAGAACTTTAAAAAATACTGTTTGGAGCTTTTTTGAAATATTTCAGTGTCTTGCTTTATTCGTTCGGTCGTGGCCAAAAATACAATGCTCATCATCAATACTTTAATCAACAATTTAAATTTTGAACAAAACCTTACAGCTGCTAGAATCTGTTTTATTCTAGAAAAAAAATATTGCATATCCAACGTTATTATTACTTAGCTATAATTGCAGTTTAAAGCCATAATATATAAATTATATAAATGAAGTTTCACCGCATGATTTCTTAGTTTCAATTTTCTTAACTAAGCATGAGTAAATATGCTCAATACTCTGTATACGACATTATAAGATTCTCTAAACTGAATCCAAATTCAAGATCAGATGTAAATAAGAACAGTTAGCGCGTGATCTCTCGGTAACAGGTGGGGACGACGCCTCTTATTGGTCAATTCGCCATTAAATTTCAAGCGGTCGCCTGGCGGAATAATGCGGGGGGCAGGGGCAGGGCAGGCAGAGTTGCACTCAGGCCACCGTCCGTCGCGTGTATCACTGCGTGCTCGTGTCTTCGTATTCACCTTGCTTGGTTGTTGCTGTTGTTGTTAAGTGTATTTGAGTAATTAGTTAAGTTTTTGTTTCTGTTAAATACTGTCATCTTTGTTTTACAACACGTTGGTGGTAGTCCATCATTCGGAGGAATTATTTCTAGTAGGCTGTGACATTTTCGCTTTTCGGTACAAAATGCATTTTAGATTCGAGGTTACCCGTAAAGGGAGGGTAGATTTGATTTCGGTGAAGGTTTTATGGGAGTCAGTAAGAAAATGATCAGCTACCTCATTTTCTCGATGTTCTGCATAGAGTTCTTCAGCCAAGCGTACATATAGTTGAGAAACTTCTCAGCAGGAATCCTCTGAGTCAACGGGTCGACACCTTGAGCGACAATGTTGTACTCGAACGCCGCCATTGAATCAGTGATGTCATCTTCGCGTTGATTGAATTCCTCTAATTCACATTTGAGTCTTCGCCGGGTCGCGTGGGCTTTCTTCTTGAACGCTGCCATGGCGGCCTATCAGAAAAATCAAATAGTGGAACCTAAAGTATATTCAGATAAGAGATAGACCGGATGTAAACAAAAGGTTCGGGTGATTTTCACGCTAACGCCGCCGTCTCGACGTAAAACAGGAGCCCTCATTGGTCAATTTGCAATTAAATGCCTATGCCGAGCGGCAGAGCAGTCGTATCAAGGCAGAGTCACATTCAGGTTCAGACGTGTTACGTATGTCGTGTGCATCATTGCAATTTGATATTTCTTTGGACGTTTTCGTTTGTTATCTTATTAAGTTGTTGAGTTTGTCGTTGTTATTGTTATACCTTGTTATTGATTGTTATTGTTATCAACTGCTTGCGCAAAATGCCCAGTAGTACAGATACTGCCGATGAAGTTGTAAACTCCTGTAGTCCACCTAGGAAACGCTCTAAAAAAAGACACCTGAGTGCAGAAATGAAAGAGGTCATTTTGAATATATAAGATCGAGCGCGAGGAGAACGAGGCATCAACCATCAAAGAAATTGTTGTGAAGGTTTCCCACAAAGTTGGAGTGTGTCGCGCATCAGTGTTTAATGTGTTAAGACAATACAAAAAAAATCACACCTTTTCTGAGCCAATGACCAGTAAACATCGCAAAAGTATTGTTAAATCATTGGATGAAGCTGATAAGCATGCGATTAGGAGGAAAGTGCATGAATTCTTCTTTAGGAATGAAATACCTACTATAGATAAAGTACTGCAGGAGGTAAATGGAGATACAACGTTGCCAAATTTCAAACGATCAACTTTCCATGCGTTACTGAAGCATTTAAATTTCAAATGGAAAAAACGGGGTCGTAATAGTTTACTACTGGATAGAGAAGAAATTGTGCTATGGAGGAGGGATTATTTAACAAAAATTGGGAAATATAGAAATCAAAATAGGAAGATTTATTACCTTGATGAAACGTGGGTAAACGCAGGACACACTACAAGTAAAGTATGGGTTGATGATTCTGTAACTTCATCCAGGAGGGCCTTTCTAGATGGACTGTCCACCGGATTAAAAAATCCAGCAGGTAAATACGAGTAATAGACAACAATCGGATGCTTTTCAAACCTTGGGAACAAGGTTCTAAACATTAATTCCAGGGGGCAGATAAAACATATTACAAGTAACAAAACTTTTATAACTTTCGATAAAATGCGTGGATGTTTTATTGTCATTTTCATTTGTTAGAACTTTTTTAAGCCATGTTTTTATGTGTTTTCGATATTTCAATAATTTTTTAATATAATCTTAAAATATGTCGAATATTATAAACTTAAAAATAGTTACTAAGTTTTATATTGTGTACCGTTCCTAATATTTCTAATCATTTTAATTCATACTTTAAGCTTTATAAAGTTATAATTTGTTAATATTAATATTTGCGCGTATTTCAGGTTCCTGATCATTTATTTTTTAAAGGTTTATAACTTTAAATTAAATTGTGAAGCGCTGAGTAATCATACGTCGTTCAATATTCCTTTTTTCAATATGACTAAATAATCCCAATTATAGCAATCTGATACTCATGTCTCAATGTTTTTTCGCTGAATGTGATGAAAACATTTGAAAAAGGTTCGCTTATTGAAATAAATCTACACCAGTTAGTACTTCGATTTCCAGGTAAAGGGAAAAGGCTCATTATCTGCCATATTGGCAGTGAGGATGGATTTGTTGTTGACGGTCTGTGGTGGTTTGAGTCTAAGAAAACTGGAGATTACCACGAGGAAATGAATGGCGAATCGTTTGAATAGTGGTTTTCAAAAATTTTACCGAACTTAGAGGAAAACGCAGTAATTGTGTTGGATAATGAGCCTTATCATTCTCGAAGAATGGAGAAGGTCCCAACAACGGCTTCAAGGAAAGTTGATGTTCAAAATTGGCTCCGCTCGAAAAATATCAACTTTGAAGAAGCAATGCTGAAAGTACAATTATTAAGAATTGTCAAGGATCACAAGGCGGAATATCAAAAATACGCCATTGACGAAATGGCAGCAAGTCAAAATAAAACTGTGCTCCGTTTACCTCCATACCATTGCGAGCTGAATCCCATTGAGCTCATATGGGCAGAGGTTAAAAATTATATAGCTAAGCGCAATACAACTTTTAAATTTTGTGACCTCAAAGGACTTTTCAAAGAAGCACTAGAATTAATAACAGCGCAAAAATGGGAAAACTGTATTAAGCACGTGAAAGACAAAGTTGAAAAGAGAATGTGGGAACTGGACAATATTTTAGAGGAACAAGTCGAGCCATTCATTATTGACGTTGGTGCTTCAGGCAGTAGCGATGATAAAAGCTCATCAAGCTCATCTTTCCAATGAAAGATGTCGTTCATCAAATTCGGTAAGTTATAAGTAATTATAAAGCTACTGTATTTTTTAATTAATTATTGACATTTTTGAACCCATTTTGGCAAAACCTATTCAAGAATCTACTTTCTGACAATGTTCAACCATGCACATTTTTTTACGTTTTGAACGTTTTAATTTGGTTACATATTTACCTAGAAATCAAAGAATATCCTAATCAATATTCTAAAAGCAATTTTAAGAGATATGCGATTATTTTTAATTTCGGCTAATTTAAACGCCATTTTGAGATTATATTCGACTGTATTTCACCAAACATCAGGCGGCATCCGAAGCTGGAAATCGAAGCGAAAATTTTGAAACCCTTATGTATATTTACATCATTATATATTTCTTACCCCACCCCCACATGATCCTATAACCATCACCAATCGTATACACATCGAATTGTGCTAATTTACTACAAAGTTACGCAAAGCAGCATCTACTATCTAAAATATGTACTGCGTGACTCTTAATACGTCCCTGCCGAATGTTACAGCGTTCGATGATCACGTGGTCTTGTTTATGTCCGGTCTATCTCTTATCTAAATATACTGTAGAACTGGATCTTCCTTTACGTAATCACAAAGTCGATGTGCTGTTTGTCGGATTTCGACACAAACAATGAGGATTTCATAAATTCACAAAAGGTGTAGACAAAAGTGAGCTGACAGTTCGATCGCGGCTGGCCGGAGATGAGCGGATGCGTTCTGGCAGCGCATAGCTGAGCGAGTTAGAGTGCACTCGGTGCCGCAGACCGTTTGTTCCGAGGAGGTATCGACTTTGGATAATTTTCGGCATATACTTCATACTAACCTGTCTATCTTCAAAAGCCCTGACAACCATTTCGGTTTTGGTAGACAGATTAATCTTGGGTCCTCTTGAAGACATCATTTGTAGTATGCTAGCGCTAGACGCATTTTCAGATCTGCTTTTACCTGCAGCAATATATGCAGAGCTCCCAAGCACCGAACTTCCACTACTTTCTGTTGAAGAATAGGCGTCGTCATATATTTTTTTTTGTTTAGTACCATTGCAAGTACTTATACAGGGTGGCCCATCCATGTATAACATGCCATAAATAGATTTTCCCAAAATCTGATTGTTTACGAGTAACATCCCGTCCACACATGGATGGACCACCCTGTATATAAACTTCAAGAAGTTCAAAGCAAAAAATGGTTTCTTTACTTGAGAACTTACGTTTTGCTGTGAGCTCGTATGACAATATTAACGTCGACAACCGATAAAGATGCGCCGTGCCTCGTCTGTCTTATTGGGTTCGATGGGTATTAGACTGAGTATGAGGAATTTGTCATCGCATTTAAAAAACCACGACATTTTAATGGTTGGCATCACAAAGAGCATACAGGGTTTGTCCGGAATGTAATAGGACTGAGTCGATTTAAAAAAGATTATTGAGCCAATCGTTACAATTCTTTAAAAACTTCCAAGCATTGAAGGCGTCACGGGAGGCATTCTCCGGAATAGCCTTGAGAGCCGCGGTGCATGCTGCTTGGATCCCCTCTGTCGTCTCAAAATGCTTGCCTTTCGTCTCTGTCGCAGATTTACCGAGTTTGACACAGAATTTAATCGCGTACCTCTGCTCTAACGAACGCTGCATTTTCGGCTTGCACCACTCACAGAAACCTGTCGCGCGAAAATGCCTGTCCTGACTCTCCAAGTGCTCGGAGACAACTGATCAGCTGCTCATTCGTTAGCTAGGAACGCCCTCTACCGAATCCAGTCGGTACGCGCACGCTCCGGAGTACAGTCATGGCGGAATAAAATGAGTCCTATTACTTTCCGGACAAACCCTGTATTCATGGTCTACCCACCTTCCGTTTTCCTGAAACTCCCCCCCCCCCACTTACTTGCTGATCTCTGAGACATCGCAGACTTGAGGGTGAGAGCTGCCAAAAATAAGTGTTCAAGTTCAGCCACAGCGAACGGATCGTTTTCCTTGAGGAAAAGCGTGAAAATTTCGTTTTCTATATTCAAATGTCTAGCTTTTTCTTCTTCCTCGTACATCATTTCCAGGAACTCGATGTCATTGAGGTCGGAAAACGGCGTAACTCTTTCTAGTCGAAGGGTACTGATAGTCACTTTCTCGGACTCCTTTTTGGCAAAAAAAAATGTAAAGTGAATTAGAGAGCTCTCGTCTTTGACCTTTTTAATTAAATAATAGAGACTCACTGCTGTCATAAGCCAGAACGCAGTAAGTGCAAAAAATGTGAAAATGATAGTATCGTCATTACAATATGAAAGACACGTAGCAGAGGCATATTTTGATGACAAAATACAGTATAAGCTATGATAATTACTGAAAATCTGAAAGTTTTATTTTATAGCTTTTTTATGATCATCTTAAATGACAATCCAGTATCTGCACAACATTAGATGAAAACATAGTAAATTACCCGTACTTCCTGTATTCTTGCTTAGAAACCATATGGATACTGTGTTTTAATTTATAACAAAAGCAATGGCCATAGTACGAGGGGTGTCTTTTAGAAACATAGTAGGCCGCGCGGATCGAACGTCAGTACTGAATCTTAACCTCACTCTTTAGTAAAAACGCCGTTTTGGATCTGCCAGCAAACGAGTGGAATAAGTGCTTCGAAAATTGGTTCGAACGCATGCAGATGTGTATTAAATTTCGTGGAGAATACTTCGAAAAACAATGAAGTCATTTAAAACCACCTACCGTGTTGTTTTACTTCCATATACAGGGTGACTTCGAAGTTGAGTCATTTATTTTAACAGTGTGTAGATCCGATCAAAAGAAATGTTTTTTTCCTTTACCATTTTTCTGGTAAAATTAAAGTAACAAAGTTATAGCCCTTTGGAAGTTTGAGTACCGCCCTGTCTCAATAATAATATCATGTGCTCGTGTTTGGCAACAACGGATATAATCCGCCTTATCGGTTCATCGCATCGGAAACAAAAAAGCGAAAGAATTTGGAACGATGTTTTTACAATTATTTTATTCAGTTGTATACATACAGTCAGTGTCAGTCGGTAACGCGTGTGAATAGTGGTGTCTGTTACGTGGCTCAAACGAAATAAAAAATGGCACATGTTTATGCGGATCGGTTTCCCAATCGAGTGCAACCAACCCCTCGTGCCTTTGTTAATGTAGTACAACGGGCTCGTGAATCAGGTGACTTAAGACCTCACAGGGGACCTCACGATCAAATACAGGTCCGCACTGAAATACTTGTCGGGAGGATACTTTATAAAACAAGGTAAACATTTTTTTAAATTTTTTTTTTATTTTTGCACACATATTTTGGTTTATCTTCCTTCTACAATCATTATCTGAAAATTAATGACTCAACTTCAAAGTCACCCTGTATAAGACATATACGAGTACTTAATCACACTGAATTCATGATTTTTTTATTACTTTTCGTCGCTCATTCAGTATATTTGTAAGGATACTGTAAAACCTTGATATAGGTTTCATATAATAATGATTGTATATGCCGAACGTGTGATAAAAAACATGACGTAATACTTTTATTAAAAAAAAAACAGCAAGTCAGACAATTCTGAGACAATAGTTTATGCTATTTTTATTGATAGACATCCTCTGTAAAATTAATGAATACGTTAGAAAATGCTATCAATTTTAACCGAGTTCAATTTCAGATGGATTACAACACTTTCTCATCGCTGCTACAAAATGTGTAGCTTATGACGATAGCTCAGGTCCGCTTTGTCAATGTTTAGTCAAAACGTTAGCAAGCTCTGAGCACAGAATACGCAACTTAGGAGCTACACTTTGCAAAATCTCCAGCACAATTTTCAGCGTCCGATAGATAAGTCGCACCCACCGCCGTTTACAGCGTCAAGCGGTGGTAAATCGACGCGTACACCGTACAGGTACGGACTGAACCGTTCTTTGCAAGAAGGAATTTCCGTTAGGCTCCAACAGGGCGTATCATTCTATCATTAATTTACATGGACACAGTCTCTAACGGTCAGAAGCTCCTTGTTGGAAATGAGAATATAATTTACAAGAAGAAATTTCTACAATGCATGCGATTCAATATGTCAACAAGACAGTGATGCATATTGTGGTCACTACTTAATCCTATTCGGCCTGAATTGTCTCAATGTAAAATATAAAAGTTTTCAGAAAAACTCGCTGGATTTTAATAGTCTTATTTGAGAATAGTCGCGTCTCTATCTCCGTGTATAATTACTATGTGTTTTTTGATGACATTTGTTTATATCCACAGAATTCATCGAGCCTTAACTTTTCTTTGAGAATTATATGAGTACTTAGATCTGTAGATATGGAGTCACCAGACTACTGATGAGAAGCTGATAATCAGGGCCGGCTTCAGAGTTTTGTGCCCCCCACATTAATTGAGAACAAGGGCGGATCCAGGGTCGCTTATGGAGAAATCGTTTCGTGAAAATTGGCTGGCCTGCAGTGTTACCGAACACACCGATTTTTCGGAACTTCTATCGGAAATACCGAAAACAGAAAATTCAGATCTTTTACCGAAGGCTGAATCTTGTCAAATTAGTTCACTTTGTGGCCACTAGATAACTTTTAATGGACGTGTCAATGCTTTTTTTTAATTCCTTCTAAAATTTCAAATACAACGAAGTGGCGAAAACCGCAGATCAATATCCTTATTCAGTATGGAGGTATAATGGAAAATATGCTTAAATTGCTATGTACAAGTATTTACTGGATAAAAAAATTCAAGCTATAAATAGTAATGTAAAATATATCAATATAACATGATTTCAAGACATTTTTTTTTGAAATTTCTTTTTACGCTTTTTATAACCGATAGGGGTTGCCTGATATATGAATAAAGACATACTTCAATCATACCTTATCATTTAACTCAGTTGTAGGAAATTTAGGGAATACCGAGCTTAAAACCGCTTGTAGTTTTTCAGGAAAAGATGCCATCAAAACATTGTGTAAGTGTGTGCGTAATTTAAATATATATATATATATATATATATATATACAGGGTGATTTCGAAGTTGAGTCATTTATTTTAACAGTGAGTAGATCTGATCAAAAGAATTGTTTTTTTCCTTTACCATTTTTCTGGTAAAATTAAAGTAACAAAGTTATAGCCCTTTGGAAGTTTGAGTACCGCCCTGTCTCAATAATAATATCATGTGCTCGTGTTTGGCAACAACGGATATAATCCGCCTTATCGGTTCATCGCATCGGAAACAAAAAAGCGAAAGAATTTGGAACGATGTTTTTACAATTATTTTATTCAGTTCAGTTATACATACAGTCAGTGTCAGTCAGTCAGTCATGTGAATAGTGTCTGTTGCGTGGCTCAAACGAAATAAAAAATGGCACATGTTTATGCGGATCGGTTTCCCAATCGAGTGCAACCAACCCCTCGTGCCTTTGTTAATGTAGTACAACGGGCTCGTGAATCAGGTGACTTAAGACCTCACAGGGGACCTCACGATCAAATACAGGTCCGCACTGAAATACTTGTCGGGAGGATACTTTATAAAACAAGGTAAACATTTTTTTTTAATTTTTTTTTTATTTTTACACACATATTTTGGTTTATCTTCCTTCTACAATCTTTATCTGAAAATTAATGACTCAACTTCAAAGTCACCCTGTATATATATATATACTTGATTTTCTTTGGGTAGAAGGCAACGTTTTGCATAAGTACACTCTTACAACTTGAACTCGAGCTTTCGATGGTCTATGCCATCATCGTCTGGAGCTAAAAAACAATTTTTGAAAAATAGCAACAATAAACAATTAGCAGAAAAATAATATAATTACTTACTAAGTTGGCGAGATTGTTGTTGAAATTGTTCTTAAACGACAGTGAAAGGGAACACATAGGTAGCCGACGAACAAGAAACTGAACCGATGAGATTCGATTAGGACGGAATTATTTTAATATTATTAACAAATGTCAAACTATAGCTGTTTTTTAATTTCAAACACTGATTGATTTGGAGGAACTTGAAAATCTATCAACTATTGAAAAATCCTTCGAGATTTCATCTTTCCTTTCCTTTGCCTCCTATCCAAAGAAATTTAAGGAAATTTTCTCCTAACAGTTAAGGCAATTAACTATGAATATTTATATATATATATACAAGCAGTAGTCAATGCCATTGCCAACTACCAGTTGGGCAAAAAATACAACTAATTGTTAATTGGGAAATTGGCACATTTTTTTTTAGGCTTTAGTAAACTATTTTAACGATAATCACGAGCTTTCGGCATTCTCTGTGGAGCCATCTTCAGGAGCTAAAAACACAAATATGATACTAGCAACCAATACGGGAAGGATTTAAACTATCAGACAACTTACGCGTCACTGAAATTAGTAAATGTTTAAATAAAGTGTATAAAACCTAAAAGGAGCATTATTAAAGCATGTTCCATTACAGACTATCACAAAAATACAATCAGCGGCCACAGGAAAAGCTTAAAAAGACGTGACCAGCCACCTTGACATCTGAGGCGATCCCTTCTGAGAATGATTCTACTTTTACCTACGGTCCGACAATATTTCTGTTATCTAAAACGAAAGCAACTCACCGTGCTATCTGAAAATGTTGGGTCATATAACGTTCCAGATGTTTCGCTACTGGAAAGCCCAGATTGAGGATCGTTGACGGACGTCACTTCTATCGACGAAAAAAATTTAACAATCAAAAATTCCTGGAAGTATCTCAAGTATCTGCTCCGAAAGGTATTTTAATTCTGTTTTTTGGAGAAACATATTCAAAAAAGAGCTTGTTTATCGAATCTGCATGCCTAACTTGGGTGAAAAATGATTTCAATGTTTTGCTCCGGATAGAGCTTTATAGTCAACGCCAAACAAAGTGGCGTGCACGTCATCAAGGTGGGTGTGTTGAAAAATTTACATTGTTGCCAAACTTTTTGTAAAATAATAAAATTTATTATTTACATATCTAGGTTTATAAGCAATATTAACCTCAAATGAGAACAAAAATAATAGTATAATAAAATTATAGATCTGTACTTGCATAATCATTAAGTATGACAATTATTGATCAGATGACACTATGAAACTACCATATTTAATTGATAGCTTAAAGGTACTGAATAAAAATCCAAATGGAGTCCTCCAAATTTTATGCATGGTATTTATTTTACAGAATTCATACAGAAAAATGCATTCTAAAATTAGGTAAGCTACTGGTGTAAGCTTTTCCTGTACAATAAAGTTAGTCGGAGTTTCTTTCTTCAGCGCTGTCTGAATCTGAATCTTCATCACTCTCAAAGTTGATTATTAAAGGTTCGATGTCTGGTCGATCAAAAATTCGTTCTCTTTCATACCATTTAAAAATTTCTTGCTCAGTATGTCGAACACTATTTTTCCACATGTCTGGGGTAACCGTTTGTAGAGCCTCGTTCCACATATCCAAACAGTCTTTTTCACTGTTACCATCTCTACCAATATGTCTGTTATAGTAACCTTTTGCTATGCCCCAAATTAACTCAATAGGGTTAAATATACAATGGTAAGGAGGCAGACGAAGAACTTTGTGCCCATGTTGTTCCGCCAATTCATCAATCACGTATATTTTAGGTGGTTTGTTTCTAAAAAAGCAGTTATTTTAAGAATAGGAATAAACAAAAGAAATATAAACTGTCGACCAAAATATATATAATTAAGAAGCATTATGTACCGAGCAACAATACTCAATAGCTCTGTTTTAAACGTTGTGTTTAAAAATGGTATGTTTTGATTTGTCAACCAGTCTTGGATATTTTTTTTGAGATGGACTCTCCAATTTTTCTAATAACTGATGTTGAAACCATTTCAAAAAATTGTCCTGGTTCATCTCTCCATGGTAATCGCTCAATTTTGTTTTCGAAGAAAATATCGCTTCACTACCCTCAATAAACCCATTTTCATTTCCAGCATGTAATATAATGTATCTAAAATATATTAGTTTTAAATTTTATAGTGCAAATTGTGTAAAAGTACATACCTTTTACCATCTGTTTTAATAGCTTTCACGCTTTTTTGGTTTCCATTTTGCCAAGAGCGACCTATGGTCCCATTTTGAAATATCCAAGTTTCATCGAGGAAGACAAACTGGTATAAGGCCTCAACCTTGGCTTGATTGTATTGCCTTAGAAATTCCACCCTTTTCAAAGCTATACTTGGTAGTTCCATGAGCCCTCGTCGCGGATTGTCCTTAAGCCACTTAAATCCAAGATCTCTAAGCAACCGCCTTAAAGACGTGGCACTACCATCAAATAATGCCCTATCTCTTAATCGAGACCATAAAGTTTGTATCGTAACTTGTTCTTCTGAAACCATGTGTAATATGACATTATAATTTAGTTAACAAATTAATGCAAATTTCTGATAAGTTATTATAATAAGATCTTACTTTTGTGATACATATTATAGATCACTTCTCGAATGGCACTTGTATCCAATGTCGCTGTGTTGGTTACACGTTTAATATAACTCCGCTTTTTCTTGGGCGATTCTAAATTTGCATCACTTTTCACACCCTCGGAAATACGACTAACTGTCCTTAAACTAATTTTTAAAGCAGCAGCAACACGCTACAAAAAAATGAAATAAAATTTCACTATTATTAATATACATTACATACGTATATAATTATTAGTAACCTACCTCTTGAACAGCAATTAAAGGCAACAAAGGCCCGTTGTTGTCCCTTTCTTGCTCAAAGTAGTGCATTAACGAGGCCACGAGTTCCTTACACCGACTATTTAACTGTTTGGGCACCTTTATATACCAAAATTGCCTTTATCTACTCGTAAAATGAATAATTTTGTTTTGAAACAAACAGTTGTTGATTTACAGTATGCGGGGCCAAAGGATTTATAAAGATTTGAAATGCCACAAATTGATTCAGTGTCAAAATTAATACAAATGTCAGTTCCCAGTTTAAATAAGTTTCAAGGTGACAATGTGTCAACGCTGCGAAATCGGTTTAGTGCGTTTACATGTCGATAAGTGATTGGAGCGTTTGCAAAACATTTTATTTCGCATAATGCGTCTAAATTTATCAGAAAGCAACTTATGTGATATTTTAATAACAATGTTTATATGACTATTAACCATAATAAGAGAGTAATGACCATTTTACAATTTATATATCACATTAATATGAAACTGCAATAGAGCAATTGTTTGTGATAGAAACCTAGGCATTAGGTCGGGGAATTTTTATCGTGATGACGTGCACGCCACTTTGTTTGGCGTTGACTATATTCGTTTTTTTTTTAGGTTAAATATTCTGCACAAATTATACCTTATGACTGGATAGTTTTCAATATATAAACGATTTAATATTTGAAAAAGTGCCAAGTAAGTCATATTCAATCAAGAAGAACTATAAAAAGAGATTTTAATATCGCAAAAGTTCCTAAATATTTTGCAAACACCGATTCGCAAAATTCCATAGCTTTTTGAAAGGTATTGTCATTGTAAACCTTCGATTTTAATTGTTGGTTGCGTGCTCGCGCAAGAACATTCTTGATTAACAATTAAAGAGTGAAGGTTTACAATAACAATACCCTCTAAAATGTTATAGATTTTTTGATGTATGTTCAGAAGCTT
This sequence comes from Acanthoscelides obtectus, assembly GCA_963669975.1. NCBI lineage: Eukaryota > Metazoa > Arthropoda > Insecta > Coleoptera > Chrysomelidae > Acanthoscelides > Acanthoscelides obtectus. The sequence goes on from CAVLJG010000005.1 coordinate 6,231,078, forward strand.
TGGCAACATTATAATTTTTGTTTTTACGCCAGTGGTAATATGGACTAATTGTATAGGACTATTTGAATGACTTGAACTATTTAATTTAGTAATATACGTATTCAGAGCTAAGTGCAGTGTCAACCTTCTTGACGCCAATTTTTCATATTTAAATTTCGGATCGAAAATGTCGTATTTCGCACTCCTTAAAACATTAAATCGCTTGTATCAGCTTTAGAGAAAAGTGCTCGAGAACTGATTTTGTTCAAAACAAAGAATTCAAATAGCTTTTTGTCGCCAAAACTGCGTAATCTTAGTACATATTTTTGACCCATTTGTTTACAAATGCCTATCAAAGTTACATCGTATCCACAAAATAATAATACTACCTTAATTAGGCTTGTGCCGCTCTTTGTCTTGAAATCGTATTGTCTGCAAACACTCGCACTTTCAAAAAATAACTAAATTCACGAATTTAATGAACTGTCAAGAAATTGAATTATGTTATGTGCACTTTGATTCTCACTCCAGACTATGAGAATGAGGAGACAAATAAATCCTTGAGTGGCTCATGTTACCTAGACCGCATTCAGTGGTTCAAACCTAACCTAAAAAGTAGTAACGAAAAAACAGTTTTTGGAATTTGTTTAGAAAAATTGTTCAAACATTTTTTGACCCAATTTTACGTCTGGAAACATACGGATTCAATGTAGGGTGTCCTTTTTGAATAAGTCTATGCAAGAAACTGAATCAGAATACTTTCCATAGCACATGCGTAGATACTACCTATACTGAAATTAAATTCAATCACATTTAATTTGAACCAGGTTGCAAGAGACCTGTCTTAATATTTTGACTAGTCGTCAGCCAAACTGCTTTATATGTACCTCACTTAGGTATAATCATTAAAATTAAGTGTAACATCAGAACAAAGAAAGGTATTTAACTTTGTGATCTAAGGCAGATTTACGACTATGTGGATTTTTATAACTAGTAGGGGAATTTAAAAACTGTTGAAACATATTTTTTGTGGCTTTAAGAATGAATTCAGCTACGGATGATCTTGAAATTTTGGAGACAAATTTTCGACAAAAAGTGTAGAGAGGTAGGACACTTTTTGTGCTAGGTTTAAATGTTTAGCTGTACGTAAATGTCCAGAAAAAAATACAGACATACCATCTGTGTCCAGATTTTCAGAAGTGGGTTGTGAGGAGTCTTCATCTGGATCAGCTGCGTTATCTGAAGACATGGTTGCTTGAAAGATGTCCTTAAGTAAAGTAGATCAAATAGGAAATACAAAAACCACCGGAAAACTTTCTTAAGTGGTTTTACATTTGAGTGACAATTAAATGATTGATGAATGATTCATATATAATTATACGGGGTGATCCAAGATTCGAGAAACTGCAGTAAGGGCTTAGGATTTCTGCCTGGCTATTCAGTGGTAACCTTGCCTTGCCTACAAAATAACGTACAATATTTTGAGCATCTGATATGTTTGCTATATTTTTATACATGGGGGTTAGGTGGTAGAATAGATACAGTGTCCATATCTCGCCTCCTGTGATGTTACTACAAATAAATTTTATTATATATGTATATATACATATAGGTGAAAAATTACAGCTTCCGCCTTTTGTTGGGTACTTCGACAAAATTTAAGCAAAGAGGACTCTTTATACTTTTTTCAATTCTCTCTAGCTTTCAATGGACTTTGCCATCATCATCAGGAGCTGCAATTACAATGATAACAGTAGCAACAATAGTGTAAAATGAATTTAAATTGACTCAACTTACAGTAGTATGTGAGGATGTTGCTAATTGTTGTTTACGTATAGGATGAGGGAAACGTCCAGTAACATGGTGAGAGCTGGATACATGGTACAATGGTCAAAATTATATAAAATATGACAAGACAAGTTAAAAACAGATTAAAAATTATTTAAAAAACATTATAGCATTACGTCGTGAAGCCACTTGATGATTGCACAAAATGGTGGTCATGGAATAATGAGTGAGATGAACCTTTGACAGAAGGCCGAAGGCTGTCAATGTCTGTGTTGAAAGATGGAACGAATTGTGGGCGTGTGCCAAAACGTCGCCAAATCACTTCAGATGTTTTGGCACACGCCCACAATTCGTTCCATCTTTCAACACAGACATTGACAACCTTCGGCCTTCTGTCAAAGGTTCATCTCACTCATTATTCCATGACCACCATTTTGTGCAATCATCAAGTGGCTTCACGACGTAATCCTCTAAATGTTTTCTAAATAATTTTTAATCTGTCTTTAACTTGTCTTGTCATATTTTATATAATTTTAACCATTGTACCATGTATCCAGCTCTTACCATGTTACTGGACGTTTCCCTCATCCTATACGAAAACAACAATTAGCAACATCCTCACATACTACTGTAAGTTGATTCAATTTAAATTCATTTTACACTTTTGTTGCTACTGTTATCATTGTAATTGCAGCTCCTGATGATGATGGCAAAGTCCACTGAAAGCTAGAGAGAATTTAAAAAAGTATAAAGAGTCCTCTTTGCTTAAATTTTGTCGAAGTACCCAACAAAAGGCGGAAGCTTTAATTTTTCACCTAACTGGTCTAGACGACAATGACCACGTCTCAAGTTTTATATATATATATATATATATATATATATATTATATATTTATTATTCTATAACATCCAAAAAAACTAGCCAGTGCCCGCGGAAAGTTAAAGGAGAAACAACGATGATAAGTAATCCACAGGGGTCAATTTTGGGTATGACGGTCTATGGTATCATGATGTGTTGTTTCTATGATCCGAATATTACATCCTATATTCATATGAGCTATCGTCTGGCTTCTATAAAAAACTTTCTCGGTAAACTTGCGATTAAATGAGGTATTGAAAGAGCATTATCCACAAGCCAATTAAGGCCCTCATAACTGCACACATTAACACCAATTACCTACCGAGAAAAAAAAATCTCATACATAAACGCCTTTGCTGCGAGGTTTGATAGACACATACATTCATTGTACAACGGTATTTATTTATAGACACAAGAAATTTCTCGTCGAGATAATTGGTGTATAACCCCGGGTATTAATTTTGTATTCGATCAATCATTTTGTCGGATCATAGTTAGTTTGCTTTGTTGTAATTTATTCTAAACGCCATCAAGTTTACAAGCGCTTGCATATATAAGGCAACGGGCAACTTAATTGGTTGGGTGTTTAACAACTTGTGATGTTTGGTTGGCAGAAACTCCCGAATGGATTCAGCTTATTACGAGGGTTGATCTAGAAATAAAGTTTATACGAATAACTCGCTTTTGCACGCCAAAGGGGGAGCCTCGGTAGCTTGGTATCCCAAATCACCAGATTTAAAAAAATCATTAGGAACTTTAAAAGCTGTAAACGAAAAAATGCACTTCTAATGTTTGTATACAACCTAATAATTAAATTGTTTAGTAAAACACAAGCCACTATAAATTTGTATGATTTTGGATTATGGAATATGTAGCAGATATATATGCATATACAGGGTGTCCGCAAAGTTGGAGTTTTCGTTTACACGACGTGTAGATCTTAAAAACATAAGCAATTTTTCTTATTACCTTATACACCAATGTCTTAAGGGAACCGAGATAAAGGGCTATGCAACATCAAAAATATCTGAATACCGTCCTGGAGCCGCGACCCGGGACATCACCGATTGGTACAAGGTCTCAACCCGACGGCAGAACTGGGTCGGGGTCAGAGTGCCAGGTCAGTATGCAACCTTCAACCGACGGTTACGGTCACGCGTGTAGAGGTAATCGCGTAGACGAGAATCCCTCAACAAGCACTAGAGAAGTGCAAGTATCAAAAACTAAAGTGTGGCAAACGCTGCGTGAAGAGGCGCTGTATCCGTTTCACGTCCAACGTGTACAAGCCCTTCAACCTGACGATTTTCCAGCAAGAGTGCGGTTTTGTGAGTGGTTGTTGCATCAACATGACAATAATCCGGACTTTTTGAAGTGCATATTGGTGACAGACGTATCTACATTCACGCGTAATGGGGTGAATAACTTTCGCAACACTCATGTTTGGTCAGTAGAAAATCCGCACGCTATCCGTCGGGCACATTTTCGGTGAATGTTTGGGCTGTCTTGGTGCGTCTGCTCGGTAGCGCATCAGCTGATTTCATTTTCTGTTGGAGCGGTATGATTTCGGGCAGAGACGTATTTAGCCCTTCTCGTCAACTGGAGAGTGAGTACTTTTTCCTTTATTTTTTTTTACTTGGTCGCCCCCGTTTCACTACACATTACCTTTGTTGTTTCTGGAAAGGAAAACCCCAACTTTGCGGACACAATGTATAATAAAAAGAGATGTTCATCCGCAGATTATAATTGTTGAGTATCTTATGGTTCAACAAGCAAGTGGTTTACAAATTCAACGTTCAGTATCCCAAACAACTGAAAATCCAATTATACGAGGAACGTGACATCACGTCCAAGGAGCCAACGTGTAGCCAGCATACGGTCCCGAGCCGAGCCTAATATAATATTTGCGATGTAAAACACTTTACGGTGCAAATTACACCTCTCCCTTTCCCAAATTACAATATTTATTCATTATCGAGTTATTTCTCGGCCAATATTCGCGAGATGGCGATGAGAAAAGCACGATAACGGCACTATCCGCCACGGCATAACCAGCCACTCGCAACGAGCTTGGGCAATTTGCATAATTTCCAGTGTCGGAGGCGATCGAATGCACGACTAGAACATAGACGTGCAAACTCCGCAACATTCCAACATTTTGATCAATTGGAACAAATAATAGAACCAATTTTATATCTCAATTTACAAACTGTTGTCTGAAATTTGTAGACAACTTTCGAGGGTTTGCCGCGCATGATGCTAGATGAAATCTGGCAACACCGCCGTGTTTGTCGGCTCCTCCACCACCGATCCCAACGAGTAGCACCTATTAGGATGTCATAGGCATCCGCAGGTGGTCCCGTGGGGGTGTGTCTCGCCTTATAACACTTACGACTAATTTATATCAAATGTGTGACGATGTCGACTGGCCTATCGCGTGTGATACTGCTGACTCATCGTCGACTCGACTCCCCATTCATCCGTCGGCGCGCTCATTTATTTTCAAATCGACCAATCCAGAGCTTCCAGACAGAATTCGAGCCTTCATCGAAGTTTTTGGTCATGTGTAAGAATGATTATTTTCTTTTTACTACTTCTAAAGGACTTATTGCAATCCTACGTACCAAGTTGTATATGAACACCCAAATACGTCATTTAGTATGAGATCCGGCAGTTTAAATCTGCAGGTATCTGTTTTATTTCTCTCTTAATTGTATCCAACAGTAAGCTACTGACCTGGAAAATATTGTGACAAATAGCGTCATCTGTTGGGCGAGTATCCTACTCGCCAGAGCTTAATGGCCGATCTCTGCTTTTACGCGAACCGCGACAGCACAAGCCGCTTGGCGGCGTCTGTGAGGAGCGTGACCATAGACCGCCTTCTAGATCGACGCGAAGTGACCTCCAATATTCTAGATGTCGCTTTGCGGTTCACCCGGCCTTTCTCGAAGCAGCAATTGGGACTATATATAACTCGGCGGCCGGCAGATGGAAGCAGAGAGTACTGAATACGGTAGAGTAACAGAGCGGAGTGGAGTATAGTGCAGTCAATGGCGACATAAGAATTAAATAGTGGTGTACATGAATATTCTATCAAGTTGAATCAATCAGTGCATTTTTTTTGTGAAATCCAGTGTTTTAAATCACACCCTAAAGAAACCAGAAAAACGCTACAATATGTTTGCTTCTACAGGGTGATTCATAACTATGCGGTGATCCAAGGATAGGTCCTTTCAATGCAACATACCATACTATTTTCAGATATTGATATATTTGGCAGTTTATCGAAAGAAACACTCAACTTTGACAAATCGCACCTCCGCAGCTGTTATATAAAGTACTGCATTTTTTTTTAAATTATGATCTAATATTTTGTCTCTATTTACTGACCTTTTCAGTTTTTTTGAATAGTGTACACAGGGTAGTCAAGAAAAATAAAAACAATTTCTTAAAATTTTAACTTGTCCCACCCTATATATGTTCACACTTTTTGATTTACCTCTTCATATGCTTTTTTTCTAGTATAAGGTTTATGGGGGTTTACGTGACTGGTTTTTGAGTAGTTAGAAACGTAGGCTGGATAGATTCATTTTTTATTGAAAATACGCTCATTCTAACAGTATGCCTGAATGTTATTTTTTAGTTTTGAAGGTTAGGTGTAACCCAAAAACCGATCGCACAAAAACCCAAAACACTGATATCGCAAAAGGCTTGTGGACAGAGGAATCAAGAACTGTGAAAATGCACAGGGTGTTCCATTAAATTTTTTTTTAAATATCGTTCATTCTGAGTTTTTGACCAAACTGTTTACAAACCTGAAAAAGTAAATGGATAGGAACAAAACATGGCATCATAAAACTTTTTAACGAAAAATTCAGTTCTGTATCTATAACAGTTGCGGAGTTGAGAACTGTCAAAGCTGTCGATAGATTGTCAAATGTCAACAATTTGAAAATAAAACCCCATGTATGTTGTATCAAATTTCTTCTATCGAAATATGCAATAAAATATAATGCTTTCCATTTAACAAAATATACTAAGTGACATATAAATCCGAACACCCAGTTTAAATGGTTTTATTTTAATAAAATTTTGTATAAGTACTTAAAGAAGCGTAATAAGTAAATGATAAAAATTTCAAAATGATTGCACTGCTTCAAAGCCCTTTGACCTTTAATAATGTGTGGATGCACCCTGATGTGCTACGCATTCTCCAACGCGCCTAGGCATGCTTCTGATCAGGTGGTCAATGTCCTCCTCTGGTATCTCATTCCAGGCAACCACCAACTCCTCTCGAAGTGCTTCTAGAGTCTGAGGAGGACGCTGCAAATTGAGCAATCTCCTACCCATCATATCCCACACGTGCTCAATTGGGGATACGTCGGGAGATCTTGGTGGCCATGGTAACAATGTGACATCATTATGTTGAAAGAAGTCTATTGTGACTCTTGCAACATGTGGTCGGGCATTATCTTGTTACTGTTCCATTCCTGATCCCAGAGTGACCGTTGTCTGCACCACTCAAGGCGATTACGTCGGTGTTCTCGAGTTAAAGGGAGGACCCAGTGTGGCGGGTATGAAAACAAGCCAAAACTTCTCATTCGTCGGTAAACACTTCGCATGCCAATAGGTCTTCCGTGTTCTGCAAACCATTCATTTGCAATGGACCTGGTGGTGGAGAAACGGTCCCTTAAGGCCAATAATCTTAGGCGGCGATCTTCACGGTCTGTTGTTCTACGGCGGCGTCCAGTGCCCCTTGCTCTTTGCGTACGGCCTTCTCGAAGCCATGCCTGACAACACCTAACCACAGTGTCTACACTTCTTTGCACTCTAACTGCAATTGCCCGAAAAGAAAGTCCAGCTTCCCGAAGTCCCACTATACGGCCCCTATCAAACTCACTAAGTTGACGAAATCGTACAGGTCTCCGTACTCTAGGCATCGTAACCGATCGTAAAGGATGTCAAGAACCAAAATCCGCCAACGTTGATTCTTTACTGCGGCTGAAATATTCATTTTTAGAGCGTTAGTGAATTAAAAAAAAGCAGTATAAAAACCGGAATGTCCAACTGATAAGGCTGAAAATTTTTTCACTTGTTATTTACAGTAAGATAAATACATTTACCAACTTTTATTAAAATAAAACCATTTAAACTGGGTGTTCGGATTTATATGTCACTTAGTATACATATTTCGATCACAGCATAGTTATGAACCACCCTATAGACAAAAATATGTTCTAAGTAAGAAGCATACAGTTTATAATAAACCTTTTCACTCTCCCTGTATTTAGATAATTGCAGCCAGTTATCCCTGCTGTAATCTATTCTATTACAATATATTATTCATAAAAATCAAGTTTTGTAAAAAGAAACAGATACCTAAGACTAAAAAGGGGTGGGCATCTTTTTTGGAATAAAGCAGGAACTATCAAAAATAGTGAATGTGCCATGTTTGTCTCCCGCATCCACGCTTATGCTCGACCGACCGACTTATGTCGTCTTTAATGGCATGCAAATCGTTTTCAGAGAATTAACAGTCAATTTTTTATTGCTACGGGTGATCTGTGTGGTGATTATTCGTCGGTTGTTATCTCTCGACTGTTAAACATTGTTGCGTTTACAGTAAATAGATACTTGTGGACTCCTAAAGTAATGTAATGATTGACTGCCAATGGATATGGAATATGAAATGCCTCTTTACGTTTCAAGCGTTCCTGTAATGATTCGACTTGTCGACCTGAAAAATATCGGGAAGATTTTGCCAGTGGAGACAAGAAGAGAACAGGAATATCTGCTCCAAGATGTAAAAATAATAGTAATAATAAAGCTGCATTAGAATCAAAAGAGCACTTCTTATATTGACTAACTGCTTCTGCCATCCGGTCGGGTATTTATTCCCCTATCGACCAGGCGAAAACTGTTCCAGCGTCTTCCAGGGTGAGTAACGAACTTCCATGATCTTGATGGTAGCAGGTTCATCGTGTCGGGGTACAGAAATACTCAATCAACAAAATCTTCTTGCCGCGCCTTGTCTACAACGTGAAGCAGCTACCAACGGAGTTCCCGTTGTGCAGAACCCCGTCCAAGATATTCCATTACAAAATGAAAACAGGTAATTATATTTTCGAAATATCAAAAACCAGTCTTCGATTTATTATCGCCTCGAATAGACTGTGAGGTTGCCCGGTCTAGCTTTAGAGGCTCGATCACATTCTGGTCGGACCCCCATATTAAGGTATATTAGTTAGGTAGTTTTCTCAAGTTTGGTTAAAGCCTGTAATTATGTGGAAAGGGGCAGTGTTGGAGTGTTATTCTTTTTTCCTCAACGAAAACGAGCTTTTTAAATATACGGTTTGGGATAAAGTGGCTGCATTAGCTGTAAAGAGGTTCAACAGCGGCCTTGTGTTGTTTAAACCGAAAAGTTGAGTAGCTTTTTGTTTGTAAGATAATAAACAACTAAAAATACAACAGCAGATGGTGATCTGTGCTCTTATGTCGATAGATCTCATACCTTGGATAGAGAGTAGTTGCTATGCTTTCGCTCTTTGTCCGCTTGAGACCAATCCTACACCCAGCATGTACAACAGAGAAGTTGAATGAATTAAGTCAGTCAAACAGGCCCATAAAATTAATACATAGACATTCTTTCCCTGTCCTATAAGTGTCTTATATGCTTGTTATCAGCATATTAATCAACACTCCTTGTTTTTATTATTATTTGAGTTTGTTCTTAATACGTACATGTACCAGTGACGTCTAGATTTTAAGAGAGCGAGAGACCTCAAACTATCTGACACACTAAGTTAAGGCTATATGAGACAATAGGTAGTTGCTGACCATCTGGCAACGTTGTTTCCACATATGTTTTTGCGGGTCAGTACTGATCAATTAGTCAGCCGAACAGGTGCGCCGGGCGGTGAGATTAGATAGCAAGAGTATCGTTCTAAGTTTTAAAGGGAAATGAACAAGGAAACCTATTATGTGTGAAATTTGGCTAATAGGCGCATAGAATTACCGGGGTTCATATACCCTCCGCCCTCCTTTACAACCCTCTACAACCCACAACCCCGGAATTTCAACCTCAATAAAAATTCTCATGAAAATGATCAGGAGTCTCTGGAATGTCAAAAATACGAAGTTTTAGCGACTTTTATTTTACTCTTTTTTTGCTTTTTTCCCGACACCACTGGACACATTTTCGAAAAGTTTTCTCGTCCTTATAGTAGCAACCTTGTGTGGAAATTTCATCAAAATGGGAGTGGTACTTCTCAAGGTACTGTTGCGTCTTGTAGAACTTCGGTTTTCACTGTTTTTTCACTTGAAACTTATAGAAGGTAGTCTGATAAATTATTTTACATCATAAAAAGTGTGAATGAAGCACGCTTTTCATGAAATTGTTTTCCCAAAATACCGTATTTTTTAACAGTATTTTCCCCCATTATTTCCACCGCCATCTACCATATGACGCTGACGTCTGTGGATATGTCATATATGAGAGGCGCTTGCCTGCGGTGTTGCCGGATTGGGCTCCGTATATAAATAATAAATATGACAAGTGGAAAATATATATACATTTATATTAATGAAACACAGAAACAAAAAAATGGAACAAACAACAGTAGTAAAATTAAAAGTGATTCTTACTAAGTATGAAACAAAAAATAACAAACAGCAGTAAAATAAAAGTGATTATAAAAAACAAAAAATTAAAACAGTAGTAAAACAAAAAAAATTCATTCAATTATACTAAGTGACATATAAATCCGAACACCCAGTTTAAATGGTTTTATGTTAATAAAATTTTGTATAAGTACTTAATGAAGCATAATAAGTAAATGATAAAAATTTCAAATTGATTGCACTGCTTTAAAGCCCTTTGACCTTTAATAATGTGTGGATGCACCCTGATGTACTCCGCATTCTCCAACGCGCCTAGGCATGTTTCTGATGAGGTGGTCAATGTCCTCCTGTTTTATCTCATCCCAGGCAACCACTAACTCCTCTCGAAGTGCTTCTACAGTCTGAGGAGGACGTTGCAAATTGAGCAATCTCCTACCCATCATATCCCACACGTGCTCAATTGGGGATAAGTCGGGAGATCTTGGTGGCCATGGTAACAATGTGACATCATTAGGTTGAAAGAAGTCTATTGCGACTATTGCAACATGTGGTCGGGCATTATCTTGTTGGAAAGTTGGATCTGCCAGGGTGTCAAGATAGGGTAAAAGATGGGGTTCTAGAACTTCGTGGATATAACGCGCGTTCATGTTACCTCTGATGAAAATTAAAGGTGACCTGGAACCATAAGCTATAGCACCCCAAACCATAACTCCAACAGTGTGATGAACATGTCTTTCAACAAAAAACTGTGGATTCCTCCTTTCACCACGTCGCCTTCTAACCCTGGCACGACCATCGTGCATGCCTAAACAAAAACGAGACTCGTCACTAAAGATGATACTGTTCCATTCCTGATCCCAGAGTGACCGTTGTCTGCACCACTCAAGGCGATTACGTCGGTGTTCTCGAGTTAAAAGGAGGACCCAGTGTGGCCGGTATGAAAACAAGCCAAAACTTCTCATTCGTCGGTAAGCACTTCGCATGCCAATAGCTCTTCCGTGTTCTGCAAACCATTCATTTGCAATGGACCTGGTAGTGGAGAAACGGTCCCTTAAGGCCAATAATCTTAGGCGGCGATCTTCACGGTCTGTTGTTCTACGGCGGCGTCCAGTGCCCCTTGCTCTTTGCGTACGGCCTTCTCGAAGCCATGCCTGACAACACCTAACCACAGTGTCTACACTTCTTTGCACTCTAACTGCAATTGCCCGAAAAGAAAGTCCAGCTTCCCGAAGTCCCACTATACGGCCCCTATCAAACTCACTAAGTTGACGAAATCGTACAGGTCTCCGAACTCTAGGCATCGTAACCGATCGTAAAGGCTGTCAAGAACCAAAATCCGCCAACGTTGATTCTTTACTGCGGCTGAAATATTCATTTTTAGAGCGTTGGTGAATTAAAAAAAATTAGTATAAAAACCGGAATGACCAACTGATAAGGCTGAAAATTTTTTCACTTGTTATTTACAGTAAGATAAATACATTCACCAACTTTTATTAAAATAAAACCATTTAAACTGGGTGTTCGGATTTATATGTCACTTAGTATATAAAAAACAAAAAATAACAAACAGTAAGATAAAAAGCAATTTGGATGGAATTAAATTGTTCTTCGTTTTACTACTGTTTTACTTTTTGTTCTGTGTTGTCACTTAGAATTGCTTTTTATGCAACATGTAATTGTTTTCTTTTTGTTTTACTACTTTTTATTTTACTGCTGTTTGTTATATTTTGATTTTTATAATTACATGGAATTAGTTTTTGTTTTACTACTCTTATTTTTTTATTTATACTTATTAGGAATCGCCTTTTATTTTGCTACTTTTGTTTGTTTCAGTTTTTCGTTTTTGTGATTCATTAATTAATGTACATATATATGTATATAAATTTTCAACTTTTCATATTTTTCTCTAAATTCGGAGCCCAATCCGGCAACACCGCAGGCAAGCACCTCTCATATATGACATATGCACTGATGTTTACGTCATATGGCAGATAGATGACGGTGGAAATAATGATGGAAAGAACAGCTAAAAATACAATATTTTGGAAAAAAATTTTCATGAAAAGCGTGCTTCATCCACACTTTTTTTGTTTCTAAAAAATTTATCAGACTACCCTCTAAAAGTTTTAAGAGAAAAAACAGTGAAATCGGACGTTCTACAAGACGCAACAGCACCGTTCTCAAGTCAAGAATTATAGGACAGACAAACAGCCATGACGAAATTTTGTTTTTTCGTGATCATATAACATCCAAAAAACCACAATATCTCATTTTCGAAATTCTTCGGGCAAACTGTGTCTCAGCCTAAATGTCTGACATCGTAGTACGACATCTGGCAGTTGACAACGTACATGGTAAAGTTACGTTCACATTCATTATTTCAATTCCGCGAGTCCGCAAATTGTTTAGAATCTCAGAAGTGCCTTAGGCGACCGTCGAAATCGCCCATAATGAGACCTGATTAAACTGAAATAGGTAGCTGGCAGCCGTGGATCGAGAATGCATCATGAGAAAGAGAGACGTGAGGGGAAACCAACGGAGATAATTGATTGTCGAAACAAAAGGCTTCCGATAGGATCGATGGACGTTCGGTCGAGGTAAAGCGGCGCGGCGATCGTAATGCGGGGTCTGTCCACAAGCAGAGTCATCAATAACGCGGAAATGACACTTTAACACAGGCTGGGACTCAGAAACGTGATACAAAAAAATTACATCAAATAGGTTGATTCTACACCTCCCGAGCAACTCTGTCATTAGTTCATAAAGGATTATGTTCAACACAAGTTAGACCCTACCTCCATAAATAGACAGATAATCTCCATTGTCTTATTAGTCATAGAAAATTAAGACTTAAGACAAAACATCAAACTTTCAGAAAATCTAGTGTACCCCAGAGATCGGTTCTTGGGTCGCTATTTTTTCTTTTATACAGGTTGGGCCATACGAGTCTGGGCGATTTAAATCTCAAATTTCTCGGAAACGCGGGGCGCGGGTTGGGGGGAGGGAATAAGCTGTTAGCCGTGCCGTTGCCTGGAAATTTAGTCGCCATGGAGCGTAGCGTGCATTTTGTGTCTGAGCGTATTATGAAAACAATAAATCGGTTATTACTGCACGACGTTTGTATCGACATAAACACGGTTTATGCGATTTAAAAGAAGTTCCAACCGGCCAGTAGCAATATACCACGAAGACGAGGACGACAACCACGAGGAGGCCGTGGAAGTCGCAGCCGAAATCATGAGGAGTCGACCACCTGGCCAGGAGACGGATCACCCCTCCAGTCCAAAGGAAATCCGTCTGATCATCCGCAGGTTGAAGGTCAGAAAGGCGCCGGGAAGGGGCGGCATCAACAATAGGATGCTGAAGAACCTTCCCACCAAAGGCATTGCTGCGCTCACCAACATCGCCAATGCCACTCTGAGACTTAACCACTTCCCGCGGCGGTGGCGGGAAGCCCAGGTTATAATGCTCACCAAGCCAGGCAAGGACCGGAATTTCCCCCAGAACTACGGGCCCATCAGCCTGGTTTCCTCGATGGGCAAAGTAGTCGAAAAGGCTATCGCCGTTCGACTAGAGAAGCAGGCAGAAGAACTGCAACTTCTCCCCCCAGAGCAATTCGGCTTCAGATCCTCCCACAACACGGAACTACAAGCGCTGCGACTGACGGAAAACATCACCAGCGGCTTCAATCTCCAGGAGGCAACCGGTCTTGTCCTGCTGGACGTGGAACGAGCCTTCGATCGAGTTTGGCACGATGGACTCATCGCCAAAATGGAAGCCGCCGGAATCGATGCGAACATGTGCCAACTGATCCAGAGCTATCTAACACAAAGATGGTTCACGGTGAAGATTGGTACATGCCATTCAACAAGACGACAGCTGGAAGCAGGCGTGCCCCAGGGGTCAGCCTTAGCCCCCCTGCTCTACAACATCTATACTCACGATGTGCCGAAGACAGCTGACACAATGCTGGCCCTATATGCAGACGACACTGCTATAGCCGCCAAGCATAGACGTCCCGAGATCATCCGTAGGAGACTACAGGATGAACTGGACCACATCTAGGACTGGTGCGTGAAATGGAAAATCCGCATCAACGTCCAGAAGACGCAGGCAATCTTCATTCAACGAAGAAGGATTGCAAGACCTCTCGAAGCATCCATCTTCGACGAAGATATCCAGTGGAGCGACAAAGTCAAATATCTGGGGATCGTATTTGACAAGTCCCTACCTGGAAAGCCCACATAGAAGCTGTCATCGCAAAAACCAGAGCAGCCATGGCTCAAATCTACCCATTACTGGGTAGACACAGCCGGATGCCGCTAGCGACCAAGCTACGGCTGATCAAGGCCATCGCCAGACCTCAGCTCGCTTATGCCTCCGCGGTCTGGGGGTACGCTGCCCCCAGCTACCGCAAGCGACTTGCTGCTCTAGAGATGAAGCTACTCCAGATCGCCACCAGTGCACCATCCTACGTAAGAAACTCAACCTTGCGTAGAGACCTGCATTGGGACACCATCCACGAGTACATGAGGAAAAAAGCGGAGAAGACCTTCGAGAAAGCTCAGGACCACCCGAACGAGCAGCTACGATTCCTCATGGACTACGATCCGGACGAGAGGCCTCGCAACCGCAGAACCAGGTACCCCAGACCAAGGTCCCAGTTGGCACCCGCTAACTGGAACCTTGACTAGGAGACTAGGAGAACCCGCGGTTGCTCCCCCCCCCCCACGGCGTGGATGCAGAGGACCAGGAACCACCGGGACCAGGACCCACCGGGACCAGGACCAACCAGGACCCGCCACGACCAGGACCCACCAGGACCAGGACCCTTCAGGACCAGGACCAGGAACAACATATTGGTAAGAGGACTTGAAACTCTTGATTTTTCGAAAACAAGAGTTTCAAGAGAACCTAGCAGACCCTCTATCGATGATCGCTTAACGACATCCATAGAATGTGCGAGGTAAAGGGAACCAACCCGGCGTTCCCAGAGACTGAAACACATGAGAAGACGTTGTAGCAGACCGCAGGTCACGCACAACACATGGCCTACCGAGACGCTGATGAGTCGGGCCACGCGGAGGTTTAGGGTTTAGTAGGTATCAGGTATCAAGACCCTGGAGTCCCACACACGCCGTAGCTCGGGCTATGGTATGGTGCGTAAATGCATTCCCCCCTCACTAAAAAAAAAAAAAAAAAAAAGTATCAATAACAGCTCGCGGTCGTCCAGTTACTACGAGATCAGCCGACAATGTAGAGCGTGTTCGTGTTTCGGTTCAGCGAAATCCGCAACAGTCAACACGTAAGAGAAGTCAGGCTTTGGACATCAAAAGAACGGGCTTGCGGCGAATTTTGAAGCGTGTTTTGCATTTGAGGCCTCGTAAAATTCAACTAGTCCAAAAATGAAAACCAGATGATGCCAATAACCGACTCAACTTTGTCAATTCGATGCTCGACCGATTCAACAGTTTTAACAACGTGATGTTTAGTGATGAGGTCAATTTTCACCTCAATGGCCATGTTAACAAACAAAATTGCCGGTTCTGGTCCGGAACTAATCCCCAACGTTTGCATGAACGTCCACTTGACAGCCCTAAACTAGTCGTGTGGGCTGGAATTACGTCAACCATTATTATTTTGAGGACGAAAGAGGGCAAGCGATGACAGTTAAAGCTAACAATTACTGCAATATGATAACAGACTTTTTGGTGCCAGGTTTGCAAGAACTCCAAGGCAATACCTCTAGAATTCACTATGGCCGATATGTAAGTAAACAAGATGACTGTAATGTGTTAGTTATATATTCTTCACTTCGTCTATACAATACGTAAGAAATAGTTTGGTTGCAATAAAGTAGAATCACGTAACAGAATAGTTGTATAGTTGACAAAAACTGAATCTTGCACTGACGCAAATGTCCTATAGTGGCTGCAAGAGGCTTACACTTTTGTTTTGTAACTGTTACCTGCAGCCCTTATACAACCTCTCAAATGACTGAAGTGTCCTATTAGGTTTACCCATTCCGCTTGTATAGCTGTTCTAAGAGGGTTTTGCCAATGTTCTTACAGTATACAATGCTGTTTAAGGAATACTGTATAATCATTCTTGCAACCCTAATAGGAGTGATAATTGTTAGTTGGGTTGCCATAGATGCATCGGAGTCCAATGCTTTTCTGCTCTGAGCCTAGGAGGGTGGCCGCCGTATCGTTGTTATCGGTAAAGATTGGTTCAGTAAAAATGAATTTCTCTCCATGTCCAAAAATAAACCTTAACATCCCAAGCTCCTCAGTTGTTGGCGCTGCCCTAATCAGGCCCTGTGCTTTATCATTCGGAATCTGAAAAAAGCGCTTACAAAAGTGTCTGCCGTCTCTTGGCCAGCAGCCGGGCGATCTTGATGCTGATGGTCGTTAACGTGGACGCACCGAAGGGAGGGACTCTCCTTGGCTGCCTTTATGAAATGTTGTCATACAACTCCTTTATCAGATATCACTTATATTCATTCCTAACCCGAGGAATCATTTAACTGACTACGTGCCGGTCCATTGTTTCTTCTACCTCATTATATCGTGCTTCTTTTGTTATTTAGTCGGCGGCCCAGATCACGTTTTAGTCCGGGAAAAATATTTTTGTTCGTTTTTTTTGCACGATCCTGTTCAAAACAGACTTTTTGACGAATCCCCACACGTTGCCAGGCTAAAAATTGCGTTAACAATTTTTTTAAAGCAATTCGAAAGAAAGATCCTATGGCATTTTTTCTAAAACCGATAGTTTTCAGTGCATAAATATTTAATATTTGAAAATGTGAGAAATTTGCTATTTTCGACTGCGAAAAACAATTTGAGAAATCGAAAACTTTAATGCAGCCAAAGTTCCTAAATATTGCTCAAACATCCATTAAAAACCCCTAGATATATGTAGCACTCACGCAGAATATACTAGAACGCGAGCTTAACAATTAAAAAACAAAGGTTTAAGATAACAAACAATACCCTCTGAACCGCGGTGGGATTTTAGAATATTCAGAAACTTGGGGAACATTAAAACTTTCATTATACTTTTTCAAATAGTTCAAAAGAACAAAGTCCAATTTTCGGAATATGTATAGCATAATTTGAAAATAATTTTTTGCCCAATTTTTTGTCTGAGAACATAAAGATTCGTTAAAGGATATTCTTTTTGAATAAAATTATGTAAAAAATAATACCAGTCTGAATATTTTTCTGAGTGGATGTGCAAATACTTCCTGGACTATTTGTACTGCTTGCTGATGCTCTTTTGTTATTCTATATTGGCATGGCATACTAGGATTTGAATTCAGGGGTAGGCGATTGGTGACGGTAACGTGTAGAAAATTAGAGAAATGTCTGGATACCGATCCCGTATCCAAAGCCGAATGTGCTAACTTAGGATTCTAATCGCGAAAAGTCTGGAAAATTATAAATATGCATGAGCGCCCGCAAGGATGTTTCTTAGGCGACCGATCTGCACCAGGAAATAATTTTCTATGAAAGCTTACCTGCCCCAAAACTGAACTTGAACAAAGGGGGGTAGCAAATTTTCTTAGGGGGAGGTCCTAAGAATTGCCATAATTTACTATAATTTTTAAACGTGAGATGTTGATAAGAAGTAATTAATTATTTTTTGTTCCTTTGTGATCAGAATCCTTTCCTTGCTTACGCGTGGACAGTTAGGATGTCAATATTAGCCTCCTAACAAATATTCACTACGCTTCCAAAACACATTGCTCCCTAAATTTTATCAAAATCGGTCTTCTTAATGTAAATAAACATTACAAAGCATAAATAATTTTAAAAAATATTACTGGTGCTAGAATAATCCGTCGTGCCTTGATCATTACAAATATTTGCTATAATTGCAGGTTATATAAATTATATAAGTTTTATCACATTATTCCCTAATCTTCATGCTCCGTAATTTTAATTTTCTCACCTAACCAGACGTAACTACGCTCCACATGTATCAAATTCTCCAAACTCGCTATTAAATTTCAATACCATAGTAGGCCATGAAAATACGCTGGTCTCTCTTCCGGCTCTGAATGTGCGCGGCTTAAATGTTTTTTTTTTGAGCTCGCATAATTAGCGGAATTATTGCTAGTAGGCTGTGACTTTTAAAGGGATTTGGATTTTGGAATACATTTTGGGTTCGAGATTAGACATGGAGAAAGGATAGTGTTGATTTCTGTGAAATGATCGATGACGATTTTAGATTTTTCTGTGTCCATCGTTCATGCTTTTTCGGAATATTTATGAGTGGTATGGGTACCTATAGATTTGTAATTTTACTAGAGTTTTGGTTGCTGTGACGTAAATATTCGATTGGTTAAAGATCTGTGTAATATATAACCGATGACAGAACTTCGTTGATTCTCTTCTCTTGAAGGCCTTATGTATGTATCTAGTAGATTGTGTCTAAATATTAATGTTTCGCTTCTCCAAGTACTATTTATACTATTTATCTACGATGGTATTTCCTATCCTTAAGAAAGGCAGGGGTACTTCTAGATTTCAACTGTTTGGTGTAGGCGCTCTATTTTGAGGTTATATTTCCTTCTGTTTCCTCATCTGTTTTATCAGCCTGAAATTTGTTAAGATTCAAAAAGAAAACATAACCTCACAATAGGAGAGCGCTGACGCTGACCCGGAACAGTATAAATCTAGAAATACCACAGTATTTCTGGAAAGGACTATGAAAATCAAGCAGGCGATAATGTCTACAATTATTGTGGAATGACTGACGAGATGGAACTAAAACGGCATAGTAAATGACTAAACAATGTGTCAAATTAATTGCATACAAATTAATTAAAGAAACACACGCCGACGGTGCTCCCACAATGAACCAAATCTCATCATTATATTTGGGTTGACGGTGACGTGTATTTATTACTATACTAATTAGAATGTGTTAGCTTGCTTATTTTCGGATATACTGATGACCTTACTTTTATGCAAATTGAGAGAAAGCGGAAACGCCGTTATACAGGGTAGATCATTGTGGTATTATCGTTCGTCGCCCTGTACTGAAGTCTAGGTCTAAAAATGCAATTTTATATGACAGGTTTTTTGTTTTACATGCTGAAAAGGAAGATATCTCAATCGCAATCACCAGTACCCGCAAGGATTTTTGTCAGGTGCAGCCAGTCATCGGCAAGAGATAAATTTTTTTGAAGGTGAATCCTCAAAACTGTACACAGAATCATGCTGAATATGCAGGTTTTAAGGACCAACCGGATTTCCAAATGGGCAACATAGCCATCGCATATAAAGATACAATAGTCCTACACCACTGGAAGAAGACCAAATTACTCCACGCACGAAACTCGAAACCATCATTTTTTTCCCGTAAAATTATCGTGCATCGCAATAATTCAATATTTAAATCCAGCATAAATTAATATGCATGTCAATCAGTTGTTTCGGGAGGGGCATTTAAGGATCAACTGGTGAGGTGATTAGGGCTAAAACGTGCACGAAAACGACTGATAATGACGGCTCTAATTTGAGGAGAGGCCCCCATTAAAACCAGCGGAATAAAATGAGAAAAAAGCTGAAACACTCCCGGTTCGAAAAAACAATAATTGCACTTAACGAGCTGAGAAAACGTTTAGCTAATGTGAGCTGTTCTCGAAGAGCTTTTTATAGAGAATAACCGCAAATAGGTATATGTATATTTATATCTTTTGAAGTCTTCAGTACAAATAGACAACATGCTATTATATTATTATTGCATCCACATATTATGACTGAGGTCAAATAAAAGGCATTGATTTTCGTATTTTACATGAACAGCTGTTTCGTGCTATTTGTCGACTCCTCAGCATGATCAAGGCTTAGTCTCAGGTAGGACAACAAACGAAATCTAAAAACTTACTAGCCATGATTGTAATCAGACCAACGAAAGCTAGGTAGGTATATTACTATAGCTTTTTCGGAAACTGAATATTTAGTTTGATCGATTCTCAAAAACTACAAAGCTTTTACCTCCTTTTTACCGTCCTTATAACAAAATTTCTCCAAAATCCGACTCCCTGTTTTCGAAATTACGGAGCAGTTAATGATTCGTGGTCAGACAAACCGGCAGATATGAGGGATGTCTTTTAGGCTTTGCATATAGAAACAAAAATCAAATCCAAGCGAATAACCAAAATTTCTGTGTTATGTGCCGCGGTTACAGTATGGTTCAAGATGACACATGGGTTGATGACGCAGTTACACGAATCGCTTGAACGCGTTGGTTTTAACCGCGGTTTTGTTCCAAGTTGTTTATTTTAGAAAAGCGCGTGTATAATCTCTGATTATTTTTATTATCACTTAATAATCGGTGCTTTTTCGTCTACAACTGTATATGGAAAGTTTAAATAAGAAACCTTTCATAATATTAATGGGAGAAATGTTTTTTTCAGATTCTTTATTTTAATGATGGAACCATGGCTTTGTAACTACGATTCTCTAAATTTGTCCGCATGTCAAAGAAAACATTTAGTGATTCAGCAGAAATGATGAAAAAGAAATTAGCAAAACCGTATACAGGTGGATATCATCTAGTGAGTTTATATGGCCATGTTTTAATATTCTTGTGGTATATGGATACACAGGATACTTTGTTAAGCATAGGAACTACATTTAAAAAGTCCCCAACAACCGTAATGAGTATAACTAATAAGGTGCTCCACTTTATGGTAAAACTGAAGTCAGCCTGTATCTTTTTCTCAAAAATGAAGCTGAAGTACAATAACAATATCCAATACCCGCCAAAATTCTAACTTGTCACATTTCAAATAATAACCAGAAATATAAAACTACTCTTGAGTTGGGTAAATACCACAATTTTGCGGTGATAACTATGATATATAACAGCTGATTCGTGACGTCACGGATCTTATAACCAAACTGATAACTACACTCGCTTGAACGGATTGGTAAATACCAACCCAAAATGGTAAATACTATTTCCATTTGGTTATCCGCTTGAATTTGATTATAGTAGGCCGCGCGGGTCGAACGTCAGTACTGAATCTTAACCTCACTCTTTAGTAAACTTAAATTCAAAATGGAACTCAACCGCGAACATTTTCGCGCCATAATTTATTACAACTTTCAAAGATAAAATTATCGCAACAAGAACACCTTGCTGAGTTACTGTCTGTTTTCGCCAACGAAGCGCCACATCAGGCGACAATTTCCCGTTGGTAGGGAGAATTCAAACGTGGACGGGTGAGTCTTAGCGACGATTCCAGGGTGGGTGCATAAAAAACGGCAGTCACCCAGGAAAACGTCGATGCTGTGCGCAAACTCATCATTGAAGATAGACATGTGACATATCGCGAGATTGAGGCGTCCTTGAAGATCTCAAAGACCTCAATTCAAAAATTGTACGTGAAGAATTAGGAGTAAGAACATTAGTTTCTCGTTGGATACCCCACCTGTTGACTGAAGAGCAGAAAGCAGCCAGGGTTAATTGGTGTCAAAAAACGTTTGACCGTTTCAATTCCGGAAACTCAAAAAATGTTGTACAGCATTGTTAGTGGTGATGAATCGTGGATTTACTGATATGAACCAGGAAATAAACGACAGGTGGCTGTTGGGTGTTCCAAGGTGAAGAAAAGCCAACAAAAGTCAACCGTTCTCGAAGTGTGAAAAAGATGGTCGCGACATTTGTATCAAAAGCAACATATTCCAACAATTCCTCTTAATGAGCGAAGAACTGTTACTGCGGATTGGTATGCCACCATTTGTTTGCCAAAAGTCTTCACCGAGCTTCGAAAAATCAACCCTCGCATACAGATGTGTATTAATCTTCGTGGAGAATACTTTGAAAAACAATAAGTCATTTGAAACTACCTACCGTGTTGTTTTATTTCCATATGCAAAACTTAAAAGACATCCCTCGTAGACAGACGGACGGATATGACTGCTGTTTTTGGTGATGTCAAGTAGCATCCAAGAAACCTGATACCCCATTTTCCAAATGTTTCGCGATTATAACACTTCCTTCTCAGTTGGCGTAGGTACAAAATAATAGAAAACCATATTCCAGCAGACCAATCATTTTCCCACTCTATTTTGATTCCCGATTTTGTAGGTAATTTGATACCAGCAGCGGAATCTTTCGTATGTCTCTCGAACTAACTCATCTTATAAAATGTATGATAGAGAAAGCTAATTCGTTAGCATGCTGTCATCTGTTGACTGATGTTCAAACTAACAGTATAGAGCCATCTACTGGAAGAGCAGTCGTTCAGTATTGGAGGAATCTTGATTTTATAAGATAATAAATAAAACAAAATGAAGGAACCGGTAAATATAAAAATACATAAAACAGAAAGAAGCAAAAATATTTTGATTCTCCGATTCACAAACAGGAGGGAACGACCCCTTTACGACTTTTCCTGATCGTAAATTCAAAATACCCGACCCACTTTCCTTAAAATTTAAAAATTCCTGTCCTTGAGGAAAAAAATTATCGAACCGGTTTCCGTCGAAAAACACAATCTCCCCACGCCCTGCAAAGCACGTACACATACT
The DNA here is from genome assembly GCA_963669975.1 of Acanthoscelides obtectus. Classification (NCBI taxonomy): domain Eukaryota; kingdom Metazoa; phylum Arthropoda; class Insecta; order Coleoptera; family Chrysomelidae; genus Acanthoscelides; species Acanthoscelides obtectus. The sequence goes on from CAVLJG010000005.1 coordinate 6,253,871, forward strand.
CTATATAACCTCTTATCACAGAAGCGGCCAGAACTTGAGAAAGTATGAAACGCTCTGAAAAAAGTTTTTGAGACAGCAGAATTCCAAAGTAATTTATCAGGAGACTGTTAGAATTTAGTGCGTCCAGCGCCAGAAAAATGCGATTGGTACAGTATAAATTGAAAAACCAACAGGGTGTACAGCATTTAGGGGCCCAGCTGAGCATAGGTGGTGATATTGTGGATATCAGTGCTGTGGACAGTTCTATTCCGAATACTATGGTAAAATTCTTGAGGGAAGGACCTGGGATGTATGATAAGGCTAAAAGGTAACTTTTTATTCATATTTTTTTGTGTACATATGGCTTATTAGTACAGGGTGGCTAGATAGGATAGACTTATTGCACTATGTACATTGGGCAAATTTGCTGTTTCAAAGTTGAAATTCGAAAAAAAAAAATAGTCACAGAAAAATGAATGGGCTAACTTGAGTAGGTATAGGCCAGGGTGTTAAAATATTTTGAAAAAGTGCACTTATTTTGATTAAGTAGAAACATCACTGTGTAGGTATGTGTTCATAAAGCATGAAAAATTGCTGTAAGTTGTTTTTAATTATACTAGTCCCAAAAAGTTCAAAAACTAGTATGTTTTTTTTAACAAACTGCTGCTGAAATATTTTTATAAAATTATATTTTGCCATATGGGTCTCTCAAGTTTTCTGAAACAATTGGAAACAAGTTTTTTTTAGGAATTTGGGTAGGAATTTCATATGTTTGTAGGGGTACCCACCATATGGCATAACTGTGTTTGTTATGTTTTTCTTATATGAATGTTTGAATTTTGTGTGGATATAGGTGCACTCATGTTAGTTGGCCTTGAATTTAATACTACTAATGAGAAGCTATATTATTCCTTATTCTGTCTGTAAAATTTCCATAGCTGCCTTGATTTGTGTGCATTTTAATGATACACAGACATGCATTCAGATAGCAATGGTACCTACTAGGTTATTATTTATTAAATTACCAGGTGAAAAAACAGTTTTAGGTATAATGTTTTGAAAGCAAAACTGAATTATTGGCAACAAAATTGCAAATATGTTGCAGTTTTCCTGGGTTGAAGAATGTTTTACCAGAAAATAGTAAAAAAAATAATGATTATAAATCAAAGTAAGACACTATGGTAGCATATCAACTGTATCCCGGTTCCATAAGGTCTACCTCATGTTATATTCTTCAGATAATATTTGGTTATCCAATTAAAGATATAAACTTGATGTAATCATGGATGTAACTGTAAAATATTGAGGCAAAAAACTTTATAATTCACTAAGAAGAGGGGCTTAAATATGTTTTTTGATATCACTGAAGAAAGTGAATATTATGTGTGTCAATTTTGCAAAGGATTTTGTATGGCAATTATATGTTGCAATATGGAGGTTTATTTACTCTGATAAAGTTGATAACAAACATATCTTGTTTATTAGCTGACTTAAAGATATGATACTCAGTATTATACTGAGTAATTAATTATATATGCTAAAAAAAATATGTTTTTTTGTGAGGAATGTATTGTTTAACAACACTAAGTAAGGCTATAAATAAAAAAATAATTTATTTGTATTACAAGTTTGCAGTAATCTTAGAAATGCTCACATATACTCAAATCAATTATGAACATGACATTATAAAGATCTGCTTGAATTAGGAGTATGCAATAACCAAAATTGAAGAAAACACTTCTAAGATCATGAATGGTACAATAATCCAAGAGAAAAAAATACGTTCTACTAGTGTTGACTTTCTGACATGGCCACCACACTAGCGCCAGAATGTTTCATACATTTTTGTGGCATTAGAACTCCAAAACTGTACATCATCTTTGCAGAATTGTGGCTGCTGGCAAATCCATAACACACTTGGCCGATGTAGATCTTCTGTCACCAATCACCAGCAGACAAAGTAGTCTGTGTTGGCCTTAACTACAGTGGACATTGTGAAGAGCAGAAGATATCTCCTCCCAGTGAGCCGATGTTCTTCAGCAAATTCTCTTCTGTTATCATTGGGCCTAATGATAATGTTGTTATTCCACCTATCACAAATGTAGGTACAATTCTCTAAATTTGAATTTAGCAGTGTTGTAAAACATCAGGCATGTCATTCATATATAAAATGAATAGTAATGGTCCTAATTTGCTACCCTGTGGGACACCTACTGAAATATTTTTAATGCTTCCATGTAGTATTACTAAAAACTAAATTGAGCTTATGAACACTAGAACTCAGATTTTTTTCAGAGTGTTGACTGGGAGGTAGAGCTGGCAGTGATAATAGGCAAACAGGCAAAATGCATTAGAAAAGACCAAGTGCAGGACCATATTTTTGGTTACACTGTGGCTCAAGACATCAGTGCAAGAGATTGGCAGAAAAGTAGGAACAATGGACAATTCCTATTGGGCAAGTCCATGGACACTTTCTGTCCATTGGGTCCAGCTATTGTTACCAAAAACAAGGTGAATCCCAGTGACTTGGCCATCAAGTCATGGGTGAATGGGGTATTGAAGCAAGATGGAAATACCTCAGAGCTGGTTTTCAAGATTGAATTTTTGGTCTCCTATTTGTCACAGTAAGTTGACTTGATAAACGAATTTGTTAAAAATAACGTGAAATGAGAATGTTAAAATATAAATTGGAATTTAGAGTCATTAAGACCCGATTTTACTAATGGATCTATAAAATATAGTAGCTAAACCAGGTGATTTATAAACTATATCCTGATTTAGTATGGGTCAATAGTAGAATCAGCTCTAAGTCATTTAAAAAAATGCTTTGAAATTTATGTGGTTGCCTTTATTTTTATCAGGATTGTGACTCTGTACCCTGGTGATGTCCTCCTCACTGGTACTCCTGCAGGCGTGGGGGTGCACAGAAATCCCCCAGAATTCCTAAAGTCAGGAGATCTGCTCGAGAGTGAAATTGAAGGAATTGGAAGATTGCAAAACAATATTGTGTAAAACCTTTTTTTATATTTGATATACTACAAATACAGATATTTTTACAACTCATTGTGTTCCATTCACGTCTTTGTGATAATAAAGAATTTTCAACCAAAACTATTGTTCTTCTTTGGGGAAATATGGCCTAGGTTTCATAGCGGTGATAGGAAACTCTTCCCTTGTATGGTAAGGCTCATAAGGGTCATCAACATAGTACTTTGGCCTCCGCCAGTATTCCCCGACCATTTTGTCCAACATATAGCTTTGAGTTGCGTTGCAGAAACGTGCTGCCTCAATCTACGCTTTCTTGCAGATGACTTCTTCCACAGTTTCCTGTGTCTGCCAGCCTTTGTCCTGATCCAGATGCCCCAATTCAGCCTGTAGAATCTTTTTAGGCTTTCTTCTGAGATTTCCTTTTGCCCTTTCTGAACGAGTATTTAGTCAACGTTCTAGTTATTTCATTGCTGATTTGAGGTAGGGGTTGCAGCAAAGGTTTCTGTTGTAGATTAGAGGTTACGATTGAGCACAAACTTCTGTTAGATTGAGGAAGTAACTGCGACACTGTTGGTTTGGGAATGGTGTTTATAAGACATTTTGAGGCCGATTTTGTTGATAAAATTGCAAATCTAGCGGCAGAAACGGCGAGTGTTTTGAACATTTTTTTAAAGGTTAACAGATGACATTTGCTCATGTACATATGACAGAATGATACACTTCAAGTGTAACATTGTTACAGGAACTTGCAGCAGATGAAAAATTAGTTAAGCTATATCCCCTTAGATAGCGCTTCACTATCGATACAAGTGACATCTGTACGTCAATTGCCTA